>CM040405.1:92516622-92914776 GCA_022702515.1 Ilyophis sp. 1 JC-2022
GCGTGCGTGCGTGCGTGCGTGCGTGCGTGCGCATGTGAGTCACACAAGCCAGAGTATTGCCAAGGGAAGCAGAACCTGATGACAAGTGGATGTGACAACCAAGGAAAGCACATCTGGACGTGCTCATTAGTATGAGGATCACAAAGTGCCGGGGAAGTGACTGCTCTCAGGCTTTTTTTCCAAAAAAGCACACATGCTCTGCCCCTCACCTTGCCTTGACTCTTTCCCTTGGGTTTATACATTTACTCTAATAAATCAATGAAATACATCGTTGTTTAATATTCTTGTAAGCGTTCACTTTATCTAATAGCCTCATCTTCGGTAAGAATGCATTATCCGTGCATTTCCAAATATAGTATTCAGGGAGCAATACACGACTACTGCAGATCAGAACCACTTTTTAGGCATGTTTAATGTATTTGTTCTAGTGGGTGTAGCATAATGCATAGTAACGTAAACATCAAAAGTCCTTCTGCATCACTTTCCGTATTCACAGGCTAAATAAGTGAATTCTGACACCTGGCCTGCTGTTCACTGGGAGGGAATCTCATTAAGGCTAACTTGTATGGAGCCTCTTGTGAGGGAGCGTCATCCCAGCTACTGCATCATGGGAATGAGAGTCTCATGAGACTACACTGACTGAGCTATACTGGGAAGGTGCTGCAAAACAATAGCCTGATGAAATCACTCCTCACTGTCATATACCTTTTTTTTTTTTTCTTTCTTTCAAAAGGCATTAACAAAACAACTTTCAAAACAAGATTCTATCTTCTAACCAAGTTATAATCCGAAGTATAATGGTATGTGGGAGTAAGGAGTTGAGATTTCCAAGTAAGCAACACAATTTGGGTAGGATATGGCCCTTCACCTCATTTTACGACAGATTTTCAAATTTCATTAGCGTAACACAGGTTCCTTCTGCTGAATACTAACAACACCCAAACACCAAGGACATGCCTTCAGCCACCTGGCTTTCATTATAACTTTATAAGACCTGTTCAGTGTACTGAGAAATTTCTACTCAAATATTTGTTCATGCAGTGATAGTACTGGGCTTTTTAAGGGCTGCACTATTCTTTTTGACTTAGCATACACAAGCGTAATACAGAGCATTGCTATTAAGAAGATAGCGGTCAAGGCTATAGCGTGAGGTAAAAAAACTAAATGCAATGCAATCTAACAAAAAAACAAATAAGACTCCCTTAAAAGTGTACAACTCAATGAGCTGAATGGTTCCTCCAGAAAGTGGGTTTGCAGAAAACCTTCCAAAAACAGTAACATGAAACTGCTCAACCTGTGATGTTCTGAGAAGGACCCAAACGCAGAAACGTAGTTTATTCACAGTCGAAGATCAGTAGCCAGGTAATCAGAGTTGAGACGGTACAAAATCGAAATCCAAAAGAGTAGTAAAAATAAACGTAGCAAGTCAAAAAACCAGAAAGACACAGCAAACAAAACAGAAGGAAAAGGCAGGCTCGAAGTCGTACAAAAGGGTTGTCTCAAGAATCTCAAATAACACAGGCGTACAAAAAAATCAGCACAGTGAATTGATCAACGTTCTGACAGAGATTACAAGTGGAAGGCAGACTATATATACCAGGAAAGTAATGACACGAAGAGGAATCAAGTGTGGGTGGGAGGAGTAAGAAGCTAGACACAGGTGAACATAATAGGAAACAATAATTCAATAACGAGGGGAAACAGAAGACACGGACTGGAATGCATGCAAACACATAGATAACACAAGACCTGGGATTAGCAGGTAAACAAGTGCGCAGCACGAGGGGTGGATTCTGAAAGTGGATACAGCTGAAGAGAGTTTAAGGAATAACAACGAATAGAGCAGAGATAGAAAAGCTAAGGGAGAATGACAGCTGCAGTGCAGAGCAAGAGAGTGATTAGTAACTAAGTGACGTTAGTACAAAATTCTAAATCTCCTACGTAAATGTGATTAGTTAGTTATATATACACATTAATCTATTAGTTATCGTTAGTATATAAATATAAACACACAGTTAGTATTTTTAGTTGGATTAGTATATGTACAATAATAATTAGTTAAGAAGAAAGGAAAACGAAACTTGAAATACAGGGGAAAACCCGCTTGTTCCGAAATGTGCAAACACGAATACAGGAAGTGGATTCTAGGATAACATGGAAACGACAAGGGAACTGAAGTGGAGTGTCAAATGGGAACGTAACCAGTAATACTAACGAACACAAACAAACACACGTAAGGAAAATAATAAAGTAACAAACACAATACACAAACAAACAGAACCATAACACAACCATTTCAAAGAATGTGTTATCGACCTCGACTTTTCAAGTCAGCGTTGTCAGATTTACTCATCTAAACTGGGAAGAATATAAAGGCAGTTTCCAAGGCTGGCAAACTAGAAAAAAAGCTATAAAACTGAAGCAAAAATAACAACGAAAACAAAAAACACCAAATAGTGCGAGTTGTTGAACAGGCTTTTTCCACACGTACAACTCATGATATTTATTTAATCAAACTAAATATTTCAGAAGCTTGTATACGTGGAATTATTTTGACAAAAACACATATTTTTATACACATTATATTTTATTGTGAGGTGAATCAGATAGAGTGCTTCCACTCATTAACTGGACTGTCACACTAACACTTACAAAACTGGATAGTTTGCCGCAAAGCTAATATGTAGTGCATTTGCAGCAAACTAAATTGTTTTCCGCAAAATGTTGCCAGAGGTTTGTCAGAGTTGGCCAGTAGTGGGGAACTAAACCCTTTGCCAGAAGTGAATGGCAGTTCCCACAAAGCTAATTTGCATGTGAAAATGTGAGCTTGCCGCAAACCTGTAGCAACAATTCCCAAGGTTTGCTACAAATTAGCTTGAATATTTTTGTAAGGGTTAATTTCTGCTCCCAACCACAGAAGAACTGTAACACCTGTGAGAGAGGAGCTTTTTGGAGGACAAACTCAGTACAGCCCTCAAAAGGCAGTGATGATCCGTGCCCCGTGCACGGAGGCACGCTGGCCTGTCTGCCTTGCTCAAGGTCTTGGCGACACCACGCTGCTCTCCAGTGAAGGTCTGTCAGAATCAGCCGCCGTATTTTCATTAAAACCGGTGACATATCAGGAAAGAACCTTAATGACTGCCAGCCGCGCACGACGCAGAGTAACTTTGCACTTTCCCGCTACCGGGGCAAATAAAGCAAGCAGAAGCCCATTTAGAAAATATCAATAAAGGCGGAACAGTTTTTGTTCGTTTCTTTTCTGTAAATTTCTTTTCTACCTTACGATTGTAAGGAAATGATTGGTTCCCTGGGATGGCATTGTATGAAATTTGCTCACAGTTTTTGGTATGCAAGATGTGGTGCAACAGAAGGCCTCAGTAGCTCACTCACCCCCATAATCCCCCCCTGATATTTCCCAATCAGACCCTCCTGCCAAAAGAAGGGTGAGCTGTGTTTATACAGATAACACACGGAATACTCATTCCCTCCCGTCCTCTCACGGCACTTTAATAGCCGCTCCAGACAAGCAGACGTTTAAGTGTGAAACTAATGAGGTCCGCAGAGTAATACTGCTATCACAGCTACCACTATTTAAATTCCATTATTTGCTCTGTGGTCACATGAATCTACAGTACCAGCTATGGAATTTTCTAAATGAAATTAATACTCATCTCAGATGACGAGCAGAACAACGGTAACACTGCAACAATGTTAATCCTGCTGATTTTCTGCTTTGTTTGAAGCAATTCATATGTTTCGCAGATGTACACACACACACACACACACACATACGCGCGCGCACACACACACACACACACACATTTATACAGATATATTGATAGATAGGTAGTAAAATATACTGAAGTGCAAGAAATGGAAACTAATCCTGGACGTAAAAAATCTCTGATCCACTTCCATTTCCAACTTATTTGCAACGACTAAAGTACTAAAGTCTCACTGAATGATTGTTTTAACCAGCTACAAATCTTTATTTTAACAGATTGCTAGTAGCTAGCTAAAATAATAGACCAGATTAGCGAGCATATTGGTTAGCTTCCTCTATAATTTTTTTTATTTTTGTAAAACAAAAAGACAGGAAACTGTGTTGGAACTGGATGTGTAACATACAGGCACTGGCAGGAGTATTTCTGAAGCTCCCACGGGACTGCTGTGTGTCTCTGTACATAAACAGGCTGTCACACAGAGCTGTGGGCCACAGCCCCGCTTTGGGCGGCAAATTATATTTAAAAAAGAGCCGCACGGCATGCAACTTGGACCGAGACACTAACCTTGCACAATAAATAAATAAAGTAAACAAATAAAACTACCAAATATATCATAAGAAATATATACAATTGTAGGTGGAACTAGATATACAATATGAAAATTCAATACTTTATTTAAGATTTCTTTAAGAAGGTTTGCTGGAAGATTAGATATTGACCTTTTCATTTCTATTTGGGATTAGTATGGTTGGCAGCCAGTTGGAATACCGTGCTTGTCCTTTCCAAACATGAGGTAAAGGTCAAACTTCAGTCTAAATTCAGATAGACTATATCAATATGAAACACATGTTACATAAATTATGGTGTTTATGGTTAAAGAAAACAGACATGCTACGAATTAGTTCAGAAATTATAATTTGGCAGGTTATTTGACCATCTCTGCATGTCGATGCATTCCATGTGAAAATGACAATGCAACAGCAAGTTCAAAAACACTTGTGCGGTCCAATATTTCAAAACCGCATGAGGATAAATATAGCCTCGTGCCAGCTACGTTGAGGCAGTACTGCTTCATAACTAGAACAAGCACAATCTATAATGGCTGGTACCCTAAGAGAGGACCAAATAAGCTGATTCACAAGGAATGAATAATGAAATAAATCCTATCTTCTGATCTTAATTGTTTGCTTACTGTTGATAATGCCACTCATTAATGATACAGTTGGCTGTGTCTGTTTGTCAGCGCGCTCCTTCCGGAAATACATGGCCCGTTCATCACGACACAATGTTATGCTAATGGTGTGTTTGTTTGCCTGACCCCGCGCGGGTAACACTGCACACAGGCTGTCAATGGCTGCATACTAATCTTGCAGGTGTTCTCCGCTGGCAAGGCTAGTCCAGTCCCCTAATTACACACTACAAAATGGAGGTGGAACACGGTCCTTACTAACAGTGAGATTCACATCATTCAGGTAACTAACCCTCTCCATTAAAATGTACAGAACCATAAAGGATGGCACCTTAAACAATCCTCCCTTTTCACTTCAGACAACCTGACCATGTGACAATGGAGCCGCAAGCCAAACAACACTCAAAATAAACCCATACGCTTAAGACGCCCGGTGAGCCTTTTCGAATACTTTTTTTGTGCAACTCTTTTTTTTTCAGCTTCACACCTTATAATTTGCACAATGCCTTTATCTATTTCCTGTAGAGGGAAAGGGCTAATGGCATTCCGGTTTTCCAAAGCCAAGCCGCAGAAGAAGAATGCTGTTCGGAATAGCACAGCACTTTATTTGTGTGCGCTAATGATAGTCTCATCCCAGAACAATGTTTGCACCCTCCCTCACAAAGAGACGAATTACGGTGCAGAGAATTGACCTGCGGTGGCACCTGGGGTGGCTTCAGTCTTATTCATTTATCGTAGAATACTAACAAGCTGAGAGAAGCACTTTCCGTCTCACAGACACAATGCATCACGTATTAGAAAAGGAAGCCGCTGCAGCTGAGCCTAGTGGTATGGTAAAGTGCCGTCTTTCATGATATTTCACCATCACTGCTATTGATGATGATGAGTTGAAGATGATGATGATGATGATTATTATTATTACAGTGATCAAGATGATCATTACAAATGTTCTCTACACGCAGCGTGGTTTGTGCTAAATGCATCAGTCAGTGTGTAACAGGACAAAAAACCAAAATGTTTTTGTTTCAAGCCCATTTCAAACGACCAGCATTGCAGAGTTTTAATGTGTAACCGAAAGCATCACAGAATACTACTACACACACCGCAGGAAGTAGCAAAATAAATAAGTAAACAATAAAAAAAATAGGCTGTGACTGCAGTGATCATAAAGAATGACAACCTCAGTCACACGAGGTGCAAGGGCAGTGATTTAGAGGAAGCTCTCTGTAGCTTCATTAAGTGTTTTCATGAGCTAAGCAGGAAAAATGCACAGGCTGCACGTTTGGTGGACATGACTGGCAGGAGCCTTTGAAGGTTATATTTACATGTCATGCTTATACAGTACCGTAAATAAAACTGGCCCTCCCCAACAAGACGGAGCAAAATAAACCCTCTCATTCCTCTTACTGCGGACGGCAAGTGAACACCTGGCTAATGCTTCCTTTGGAAATGTCCCAGAATCAAGTCCCTGCCTGATACACCGGCTGCATTCTATAGACATTGCTATTCCTGCCCTGTCAGAGTCAAGCTGTCAGCTGTGACCTTCCAGGACTGGTGCTCCCAGTATTAATTCAAACCCTAACCCCAGACCTTTCATCTCCTTTGTGTGTATTCCATTGATCAATCAACACATTGAGTCTGCTCAGTTGGTACCTTGCATAGCGCACGCCTTTCCCTATTTGGATCATGTCACATGCACTCTCTGTGCCCAGAGATGCGTGGAAAAGATGAAACCTACATCAAACACTGGCTGGCCAACACAGTTTAAAAAAATCTAATTGACTTAGAATTCACATTGAGGATTTTTTTTTTCCGGTAGTGTAGCAGTAGGAAATCAATCTATTTTCAGTGCCAAAAGTAAGGTTTAGAACAAATTCTACAAGTTCATGTTCATTTACACAATTAATTATGATCAACTGGAAAACAAATTTCACATTTGCTTACTGCATCTCGTTTCAACAAACCAATCCATGGGACACAAAAGAATCCAGCGAAACAAAATCCTGTTTACCTGACTTGACACAATCCACAAAATTCAATCAAACACACTTAGACACAAACAAGCTATTTGCTGTTCCACTCATGCACGTTCCAAAGCGGTGTTTGGTCCCCACAAGTCCGAACATTGTTTCCCCATGTGGCATCCACCTTCGTTTTCACAGGCGACTTGATGTTTAGCCATTTTTTACGGACATCCTCGCCAGTTCTTCGGCAAACCCCAGAGGCACTGACATTGCACAAAATTAAAAGATATAAAACCTGCCTACAAACAAGTTTGCTCCATATAAATAGGCTACGCAACCCCACACATTGTTTCACATAGCAACGGGCTGACATTTTTGTATATGCAAGATACAAGAACTGTGCTCACTGGTTATCATTTAACAGGTGTTTGTGCACACCAATAACTTCACCATTAATTTCAGATAACACTTGTTTTTCTTTGTGTAAAAATTTTGCAACAATCACCGCAATGGATAATACACACCTGTAAGCATTGGAACAATTGCAGTGTTCAAAGCTGGAGTTTAAACCTCTAGACCACAGAACTGCATTACAACTGGACTGGCTATCCAAAGCTGTGGAACATGGATTAGCTGTTTCAGTTGAATTGCACTTCTGTGGTTAGAGGTTTAAACTCCAGCTAAGCACACTGCAATTGACCCATTTTGTTCATTTTAAGTGTATAATGGAATCAATTTAAATTTGTAAACAATCAACAAACTCGTAATATTTTCTTATAGTGTATTATACCAGGACGCTAGAAAGTAATTTCGAAGTATAGCAACAATCTTTGTGTGTTGGCTAGACCATCTTACCTCGCTGCACTTCCTGCACTGTAATGGTATACAACGACTTTATGGGGATATGGTGCCGGATGAATCCTGGGCAGGTATATCTGGTTAATTGAATTGCATATGCATTGAAAATGGCTAAGTGTCAACCATGTTGTTTTACCAATGATCATGGAACTATTCAGTAGGAATTTGTAACTGTAGTTATGGTGCATGTTGATCTTTTCAAAAGTTTTTAAAACTACAATATAAGCTCTGACTGCCTAGCTAGAAAACTAAACTTGAGAAAAAAATGTGTGATCTGAGGTCGAGAGAAGCGAAAAATGTTTCAGTAGCACAACCCATCTGATAGGGGACTTGGTGAGAAATCTCTTACAGAGATAAGACACAGTTTTTCTTTATCTGGGGTTTTGGGATATCCCAAACCCCCAGATAAAGGAATCATAACTGCTTGGCATGCTTTTAAAAAGTAGTACATATATATTGAAAATACCAAACACTGAATTTGCGATTGCTGAATCAATACATTTTTCCATCGCAACAGGGATAACGCCATCCTGTTGCATAATTCTTCAAAACATTAAAACTTAGCTCCTACCCGTGGTTTATTAGGCTATGATGACCACTACCTAAAATACCTTCCATTCCTCTGTGGTCCAATATATTACTTCTATTCTGTGTGAAATTAAGGCTTGTTCAGCTTTGATTGAAATTTGGTTGATAGAACATGGTGGCGCTTATGCCATTGCACACAGAAATATAAATGTGCAATTCTGCTGTTATGAACTCAAGCTCACAGCACTCACTTCACTCTCCGCCTTCAAACACAAACTTCAACAAACCTTAATTGATTGTTGCACCTGCTGATCCCCCCTCCCTCGTGCACAAATACGCATACACACATATACGCCCCCCCCCCCCCCCACTCGCGCACACATACGCATACATGCACATACGCCCCCCCCCCCCCCCCCCTTAGCATTAGATGATTTTATTTATTTGTATAGTGTTTCACTGTCTTTGCCATTCGCATGTATTGTATGTATTGCCTATGTTGTAGTGATGCTGTGTATCTGCATGTGATTGTTTCTCTGCCGGGGCCTCTTGGCCAGATCATCATTGTAAATGAGAACTGGTTCTCAACTGATTCATCTGGTTAAATAAAGGTCAAATAAATAAAAATAAAATGGAGCACAGGTATGAAAACCGTTTGGACGAGCTTCTGACCATTTCCTCTCTGTCTCTGATGCTCTTTCCTGTTGTAATTGTGACAGTTAATCACAAAAGCTGATGACAGCCACAGTGCTTCTGTGCTGATATAATAAAACAGTCTAATTTACATATAAGACCTCACGTGTCATTGTTGCTTGAATATTAATATAACCATGAAGAAGAAATCAATGCTTATATGGCACTTTTGCAGAAATTATTTGGACACTACCTGTATAGTAAGTAAAAACTACAATTTTGTACTGTTTTGAATTTTGTGAGAAACAAAATCTACTAAAGATGCTACCAGCATCTTTCATAAATCATTGCATTTAGTAAACATACAGTCGCAGCTGAGTATCATGAATTGCTACTAAATGATTATACACTTTTTGGTGAATTTGATAAATGGTACAATCCCATGGCAATATCATTTAAACAGTAAGTTAAAAATATTTCATAAAACCAACATATTACATGATTAATAATAATTAATATCAGTACAGCCCAAAAGTAACTACCACAAAAACCATAAGTGTGGACTTCATTACCTCAAGTCCAACTTATTAAACCTATAAAAAAAAGATATTGTTAAGAACCCATAAATGAATACAAAGCAAACACACCCTGCTGTTACAGAAACCAATGTTCTGGTGTACTGCACGTTTGCATCATATGGCTTTGGGCTATGATACATATTTACTGAGTATTCTACAATGGATTCCAGAAAATAAAAGAAAGCAAAATAACTTTAATATTGACTCTAAGACTTCCCAAATGAATATTTATTCACATTTCTCTCTTCGTTTTAGTGCATAGATACAGAAATGTTGACAGATGCGAGGAATATAAGCCAGGAATGAATTGTGGCAGTCCAATGAATTGCTAGACAAGTATAATGAGTTCGCTGAAAAAAATGTCTGTCTTAACAAGTGTTTTAGTCTTGTAATGAGACTTAAAATATTATTATCATTTCCTCTCAAGTAGAAAATATTAGCATGTACTTTTTGCTTGAAAAGTGAAATTATCTTATTACATTGGCAAGTCTTGAAATGAGTAAAACTCTCACCCCAATGGCAATATTTTTATTGCATTTAGAAAGAAAATAATAGAAATAGAATTTTAAGTCTAAATATGATTTATTTATTCAGATTAATTTATTCACCCCCAGACCAAACTTTAACCATCATGTATAGTTGTGTAGTTAATATTTACTTTTTTGAAACAAAAAAACCAAACAACCCTTCCCTCTAAACCATAAATCCACAGGAGCTAGCTGTACTGAAACAGCACATACCCAGTACAATAAACTGCGCTGCATCCTAAAGAATGCAGAATATCAGTGTAATTACAATGTGTCTGATTGCTGCCGTGTAACATGCCATAATGTTTATTCATGAACAAACTAATAAACATTCAACATGCAATATATAATATAATAACTATCTTTCATGTTGGAAAATGCATTGTTTACATGCATACACTGCCATGTATGAAGTGGCAATAATTTGTATAGTTGCCCATACTTTTGGAATACCAATTATTTTTGTGTGATGCATTCACACCATAATAATACTGTATTTCTTAAACTCCTTTTTATGTGAGTGAAAGTAGGGCATTTAATATACAAATATATAAATAACATAAGCAATTGAAGCAAACTTTTAAAACTGAAAATATATCTGTGATGGATTTAGTAGCGCATATTCAAACGCAGAGGTGAGGGAGATCAGACAAGTCACCCACATAGGTGAGGACCAATAAGAGAGATATAACACGAACAGACGAAAAGAAAAACAAAAACTTATTCCTGACAGCTAAACAGCCAAACTAAATCTACCCACGAAAATAGGGCGAACTCAAATAGAACAAGTGAAACACAAATCTAAATCTCCTGAACTCAATATTAGAGCCAAAATAGGAGACTAGAAAAAACAAATAAAAAAAAAACCTTCGGAACGTAACTCTACAACGTCCGATGGAAGGTGAAACAAAATAAAACCACCAAAAGAAAACACTGTCTCGTAGAGAACAGCACAGAAATAAATAGCGCAGAACGCTAACAGAAGAAACACAATCCTATACCTGAAGAAGCTAAAAGCAAGTCCCTCGTGAACATAAGCAAGTTACTATCACAAGGTCGCTTAAACCTGGCTATACCTGGCTCAATGTAAAAATGAGTGACAAAGATGCACCAAGGACGCGGAAGTAAGGAACTTAAATACCCCGCAGGTAGAAGCACAGGTGAAATGAATAACAAGCACGGGAAAGCAAAACCCTGGACCGGAACGTGGGAAAAAATCTGATAGATTCTCAATTGGGAAACAAGACGAGATTCGCAGCGGAAAAGAAAAGAAAACTCACGAACCACGACAATATCTGCTAGTACAAGCATGGCAATGTGTTTTTAAAGTCACTGCTCTCTGCTTGATTCTTTTCACCTGAAATTAAATATCGTGAAAAAACATCTACCTGTATTCTTCTTGGGCGAAGACAGGGATTACTGAAGGCTGAAGAACGGTGATCTCCACCAGGGTCCTGTTGAGCTTCACTGGGTCGCCGTCATCATACGCAATGACAACAAGCTACAGCAAAAGAAACGCACACATGCATCGTACATCGGTGGAGACGGAAACCAGACGTGAGATTCACTCACAAACCAGAGCACAGAAACAGAAAGAACAGAAAGAGATTAATCTCCTTGTTTCACGTTCACCGCGGTAAACATCTTATTGTCATGTGCTCATCTTCAACTCGTCCTCGTCTAAACCTGCCAGGTTTCACCGATTGTATAAATGTTACATTCACCCTGAATGTTGTACTGGGCTGCTCGTTGAGATTGACCCTGGCGAAGACCTTTCCGGAGTCTTCTTCCACGCCGAAAATACTGCCGCTGTAGGGGAACTGGTCCGGGTCCAACCTGTACCGGACCCGGCTGGCCGCGGTATCCTGAGAAGCACAGCATAGACGCCGCTCACCCATTGTGCATGCAGCATTTTAAAGCATACATTTACTTTACATCGCATCTCAAATGCATTTTAAAGCATACATTTACTTTACATCACATCTCAAATGCATTTGTAAATCCTCTGGCTGCCATGCACAATATGCAGCCATGTCTCAATACAGAAGCACAAAAAAAAATTACTTCTTGACTTTACCCACTAAAAAGTGACCCTTTTTGTCCACAAAAGCTCACAGTTTCAGAGGGCAATTATTAGTACCACAGCAGGGCAATGAGCTTAACTGACTTGTTTAGTTGGTTCATTTTCCCAATGGCTCTCACCGAATAGACCCGTCATATTCTGTTGACTTTTTTTCCAGAAAGCATACGTACATGTACACGTTTGAGCAGTTTGACACATCAAAGAAGAAAAAAAGCCTTGAGGCTGTGGCCCTACTGGGTTTGCACTAATGCATGTGATGAACTAGAGAGAGAAATGGGGCCTAGAGGCAGGGGAGACCCTGGAAGCACCGGCTCAAACAAATCAATCGTCCGACAGCGTAAATGCTGCCGTAAAGGACCTGGACCCCTGGGGGGTTTAGAAAACCCAATCAATGAACCATATTTCAATCAATAAACATTGTACATTCACCATCATTACTGAAGAGCTGCAGTATGTTTCTGAGCACTCCGAACACAAATTGTCTCCCAAAAGATGCTAGGGAACAAAATTTTAAAAAAACATGGCTGATTGTGTTATATGTGTGTACCCCATATAAACATGCTTGTTGCTTGTGTTTTATGTCTTTCTATTTTACACCCTACTGTGAAACCAGCATGTTCTCAAAAGACACCTTTTTTTGCTTTAGCAGTTTTGAACAATACATTATGCTGGTATACTCAGACTAGCCAACTGAAATAAACTGAAATATATTTTAACATACCTAAGTGAGCTCCATTGGCAAATATATGAGTAATTGATTTGTAAAACAGTTGTAATTTAATGTGTATTCGCACTGTGTCTTTAAATTATCTTCATAAAAATGCCATAAAGTGTTGGAATCTAGAAAAAGTCTTTGAAGATCACAAGCTAAGTACCGTAGTTGTTTAAATTAACCAAGATACCAATTTTCCTCGTTACATTTTTTCATAGAGCCATCTTTGGTGACTTCAAATGCAGGTGAGAAAGCGTAGATTTAATCGTGACACTTAGAAAGCTGGAAATTTCACGAACCCATAATTATTTGAAACCTTACTTTTTAAAACCTGCTTTTAATTTTCCCGTTATTCAGGTTGAAGGGAAACGGGTTATAAATAAAACAAAAGTTCACAGACTTCAGGAGATACTGGATGCTACTATCTAGAGCCAGCTGACAGATGCTATGAGAAAAGGAAGTTTAGAGGAGCCTTGGAATAACATTAACAGACTATGAAACAACCAGGTCAATGCACCACTGGAAAAATGATGATACACACAAAATATAATTCCCACTATCTGTGAAATAAATTAAAGACACTGCATTACACTCTGAACCTTTGAGCATATCCTTGATCCCTCTATATATTTAAATGACCATTTTACATTTTCATATCGTATAAAGGATTACAGGCATAATGTGCAATAATGTAATATGACACCAGTGTTGCAATGACAGCACTTGTGAGTGTCCTTTATTTATCCAAACCGCTGACACAGCATGAAAGTGTGGATAAAGTAACGTAAGGCCTGTTTATAGTTATACAGTAACAACAACTCCCTGTGGCGTCAGTCTTAAGTGCTATTCTAATGAGAATAAGCATTCTGGTTTAGCTATCAAACATAAGTGAACAGACTGGATGCGCTGCTTAGTAAACCACAACTGACAACGCTTCTGGAACTGTCTTTTGCACCGCAGTTCGTTTTATCTCTTCCATTTCACGGCAGTTGTTCTGTTTACAACATCAAAGCTTAACAAAAGCAGAATCCGATGACAGATTTTGTATTCAAGCACATTATACCTTAATGCTTAGAATGCCAGGAGGGATAATTAAATAAGAAGGTAATTTATGTTCAAGAAGACATCAACTTGCAACACCTTGATTGCACGGGAAATAGAAAAAAGTCTTTGTTTCTTGTGTAGGCATCATATGTTTGTATGTTTATAGAAAGAAAAAGACGGAGCACTTTCTATTGACATTTTAGTTAATTATCACACTGTGATCATTCTCCCCTGTCAATGGCAGTCATCAATAGCTTGGGAGTGGCAATGTGGAAAACGATGAGCGGGACTAATCTCTTCACTGCGTATCCTGCACAAGCTTACTCGCGGTATAGAAGCAGCAGAGCTCCCTTCTTTACGCCCTGCAGCGTATACATGCCCAGCTCTGGGGTGGGGTTGCCACAGACCGGACAAGGTGCGAAACGCAGACAGCAACAACCCACGGCTTCGCCATCTGGACAGGGACAGGGTTCGCTCCACCGCGGATTTTAAAAGGCTCAGTGAGAAAGCGTCTCGCCTAGTCGAGATCAGACCCATTAAAGAAACAAGGGAGCTCTACTCAGTCATATGAAAACTGTGACTTTGTCTTTAAAACTTTGAATCTCACACTTAATTTTTCTACACAAAATAGCCCATAATGACAAAGTGAAAACATGTTTTTAGAAATTTTTGCAAATGTATTAAAAACTGAAATCTCTCATTTACATAAGTATTCATACCCTTTGCTTTAACATATTTCTAAAGTATCATATTTAATATTTGGTCGCATATCCTTTGCATGCTGTTACTTCCTGAAGTCTGTGACCAATCAACATCAAAAGACTCTCGATATCTTATTTTCACGTACTGTTACAAGCGATACTATAACCTCTCTGCATTTGAACTGATCTCTATGAGAATTGGGGGGTGAGACTAGATTCAGCTGTAAATTACGCTGGTACAGTATGGAACACATGACTGGCGAAATGGCTGTACGTCAACAAGGGTCTAAGGTATCAAACGAGCCCCAAACCATCACTCTGCGGCCAGATACAGAGTAGATGTGGATGAATCCCTTTAAGGGTTGTTTCTCCTGACTTTTTTCCCCATAGAGTTCGATAGGAAAATGAGTCAGGAGAAATAACCCTTGCAGTGATCCATCCACATCTACTCCATATCTGGCAACAGAGTGATGGTTTGGGGCTTAGACATGCTGCAGGCACTGCTTGAAAAAAAAAATTCCATCATTGTGGCAAACCATCATAACAAATCCATTCGGTGTTCCAGAAAACAGAATAAACTACCAAAACAAATTAATTAATCAACAACCAAAAAATATTTTTTTTTTTTGTTGGTCACTACACACAACATTTTGAAGTGTTTTTTAGTGGAAAGTCTACCTCTCTAGTCTGGTGGTGTTGAGGAAAAAACTACTTTTTTAAAGAAAAAAGTAACACTCATTTAGTTCAGTTAAGGACATGTTCATTGAATCCAGACCATTATCTTTGGTGAAAATGTTGAAACTTGAAGGCTGGCTTTGGAAAATCTTCCTGGAATGGGAGAACACACTATGCCATGCGTGGCACCACACAGAATATTCACGAGAAAGAGGCTTTTCAGGATTTTAAATCATAGGAACATTGGACTTAGTCCTTTTGCACTGTTTCACTTTGATGATGAGGAGAAGTGCATAATCAGAAAGTTTTGCTTTTTCACACCAGAAGTGTTAGTAGCACCGACTGCAGTGGATGTCCTTGACTAGACAGAGGATGTAGTCCCAAGTTTCATTTATAATTTTTAAAATACAAAGAAAGTAGGTGAACAAACTTGAAACACAATATCATCTAGTTTTGTTTTAGATTCTGGAGATCTACTGTCCTGTGGGTTTTCATTTCAACCCTAATTTGGCACACCTGATTCTACTAATTAGCAGCTCAATGAGATCTCAAGCTGCTGAATGAGGTGTGTTTTGTTAAGGTTGAAGTGAAAACCTACAGGACGGTAGATTTCCAGGAACAGGGTAGGGGACGACTGGTTTAAACAGTGATCAAACAATTATGTCTATCGTTATTATGTCGAACAAAATATTTCCTCGTGTGGTGCCTTTTTAAGCTCTTCACCTGCCACACAACAAATTTGGATGCACTGCCAAAATAGGCACACATGGATGCGGTGAACTACACGGCTAAAAGCATTGTCCCTGCATGCTACTCGAGATGATGTCAGTCCCCCGCACGTTTATGTTTGTCGGTGTGTTGGCTATAGATGGAGGTTTATTTATTTGAACTGCAGAACTCTCTCCTCTTGGATTACGCACACATGCTTACGCTGTGTTCCTCTTATCCCAGGCCATGTTTGTTTAGTTGGGCCCACACTCCTGCCTGTGGTCCTCAAGGGGCTTCAAGCTAATTCGGCTTCCCGTATCGGGGACACAAGCTGCTCGCCACCAAAGCTAAGACCAAAGTGGTGCGAGAGAAAAGGCAAACACACAGCTGCTGAACCAGCGCTACAGCAGAGGGTGAGTGAATCAGGCAGTAGTAAAGAATCGATCAGGCAGCAACAACAGAGCACCGCAGCAGCTGAGGCAATGATAGATTGATTGGAAGTGGCCCTGAGAGGCCTTTAGCTGATAGGCATTGATCATCCCAGTAAAAGCAAAATGACAGAGCCCCCACTGGCGTGGGGAAAGTGGCTCTTGATCTGTGAGCAAACACACACCTGTGCTCTAGACCAGGGGCTCCCAAACCTTGAGCCCACAACCCATAATACATTTTCTGTGACCCACCATTTAATAAAAATGATGTTCTATATACTGTATGTTCAAATACAGAATTAAAATGTGTTATGGGCCTCAGGTAGCTCCCATGGTAAGAGATGCACATTCTCAAAGTAAAAGTGTGAGCCCTGGGACTGCATGTTCGAGTCCGGGCCACGCCATTGCCGGCTATGGCCGGAGGTCCGCGTTGCAGAGGCAATAATTCGCCCAGCCTCGCTGGGCAATGATAGGGGGTAAACCGGCTATTTCCGTCGGCTATATCCTATTTCCAGATGCGCAAGTGAGAATATGCTGACATCGTAATCCCCCTACGACATGGGCAGTGTGTAATTGCTGGTGCGTTGGCAGTGTGAAATGAAGTGAGATTAGTCGTCACGTGCCTACGGCTCTCTCCTGAAGTCGGCAAGAAGGGTTACTAGCGGGAGATCAACCAGTTCGGTGGAGTTCGTGTTGGAAAAAAGGGGGGAAATTTTGGATAAAAATATTATTTTTAAATTACATTTTTTATATTTTAAACAAAATAAAATATATATACTGAGCAATAACTAGCGCAGAGCATGTGAGTTCTGTGTTTAACTTGACTGGTGTTAATGTCAATGGATTGCATTATACACATTGTATTTCTTCATGCATGACTAATGACCCACTTCAACCCCTCCCATGAACTACAGTTTGGGAATTAGAGGCATAAACCTGCCAGCGTCAGTACGGAGGGAGCGCTGCCATCAGAAGGGGCTTGCATCAGCACAGCCTGGATCTGGGACCGTGAAACTGGCACGGGACCCAGGGGGGAAGGTGCTTTGACGTTACGGTCGGGCCCGACGCCAGGCGGTCGTGTCTCGATGATTCATCTGGTTGCTCAGCTTGAGTAGTTGCCACTCGCGTTGTCTCAGAACTACTTTGCATATATCTGAAGGAGGGGGAATGCATTGCCACGGCTTGCTACTCGCCTCCCACGCGTGAAAAGGAACATCAGAGCTCCACGGCCGGCCTGACGAACGAGTAGGTCACTGTAACCCCAGAGAACCGACCCCGTCTTATTTCCTTGCTCCTCTATTCCCCATTGCACACTGTAAACCCAGTTCATTCACACAACTCGCGAAAGAAAAGCATGTAACATAACCACGGGCCAATAACAGCCTCAAATGGCTCTGCTGAGCTGTTAGGTTCAAACGCCCTGTACGTGTTCAACAAGAATGTGAAATAAATAAATAAATACACGAATAAATGAAAAATACATAGGTTAAAAAGATATCAGAATTCTGTCTCACAGACACCTTGAAATGCTTGAAGTATATTTAAAAACTGCTATTGATTTTAGTGGTGGGTTTATGACTGAACGAAAACTAACACCTTGGAACGTAACAAGCTTGTTCCCAATCCTTATTTATGTGTTTTTGCTTTGTGGTGATGGGCTTATTTTGTGCAATCACCCATTGGTAGAGGGCAAATGTTAAATTCCTTATATCTATATAGTAACGCATCATAAATCTAACAATGTATTTTCACGCCCCATGATTTCTAACTGGTAATAGTGAAATTATTTCTGCAGGCCAGAGAGCAGCACATACTCCATATCCTATGAGTGTTCCTGAGTATGCAGTTACCAGATTGCTTTTACAGCTGCAGAACTGCCCAGCCATGTCAATCAAAGTAATGTAATATTACATAGCGGAATCATACAACCACAGGGAGAAACCTCTGATGCAAATAGTTTTAATTACATGCTGCCTTCGGCCAACGGGAAAACTTATTTTTGGGGAGCAGGCCACGTTTTTTCTTTTGCTGTTCTCAACCATGTATTTTCAGCTACAAGTAACATAGTAACAAAATCGAAAATAATTTTTTTTTGAAAATTTCTTTGCCAAATTAGGCCTTGCAAGTTAATCTGTCATCACTATTCCATATCTATTGCAAAACAGAATTTAAATGGACACTTCAAATAAACCAAATTTATATAGGTTCAGTGGGGATTTATCTTTGTGTCAAATTTCAGAATTATGTCAAAAATTACATTCAAACTTTGAGGAGATAAAAAAAGTCTGCCAATAAAACGGCACATAAAATATGAAACTTCAAAGTGAGCTCATCGCTCAGCTAAAATAAGCTTAAAATCATTCCAATCATTCCTGTCACGGTAACTTTAAAACGAGAGAGGTAAACGTAAACAATTTGAGCGATCAGAAAATTTTGTCTGAAAGATCGAAATGTGTTGCTTGAGGGGTAAGGCTGACGGAAACTGTCAGAGAGCTTCAAAAGGCTCGTCGAAAAAAGACGGTAAACATTTGATTTTCCTCCCCGCACTGCAGAGGCACACAATGGTTCCTGCGCCGATCGACCGCGAGGCCGTCGTTTATGCTCACCGCAGGGTCCTGGTCCTCGGCTAACACCGTGGTGATGACGGTTCCCTTGACGGCGTCGGGCGCCACCATTCCCCTGTACAAAGCCTGACTGAACCACGGGGAGTAATCGTTCATATCCTGAGGGAAAAAAAAAAAAAAAAACCCGCGAAAAACATCATTAGCACTTTGGAGCACACATCAAAACTGGATTAGTGACACATTCAACAGAGCCGCTCCCCCTTTACTCCCTTCCTATTACTGAACGCAGCCTCTAGTAGTGAAGATCCCATTAACACCAAGGGAAAGCACTAAACTAAAATGGCATATATTCAATAACACATTATTGCGGAGCATTAATAATGTAACACGGGGGTACGTGTTCTGGGACCGGGGGGGAAATTCTGTAGTCTAAGAGGCACAGTGTGATTTTTGCCTACAGTGTGAGGAGCCCTTTGCCAAAACCATAATAGCCCAGAGGGAATTATTAAGTGTTTTTTTGTTTTGTTTTTTTTTGCTTGGGAAATTTATTTATAAGAGATTCTTTAGTTTTACTCAGGCAGAGTCCAACAAGACTCAAGCCTGGGATGGCAAAGCAACGGCTGCCAGCTCCCGCACTGCAGCCATTCATCCCCGAAGACAAGAGCTCCATTTGCATGCATTCAATAGATCCTCTTTTCCAAAGTCCAAGGAGCAGGCAGTGCAGCTGAGGTGTCCAAATTCTCTAACCGGCGCCTCTGCCGCCCTTCCAGGTTTCTCCCACGACGTCCTTGGACGGCCTCAAGCAAATAAAGGTTTGCATTGCTCTGAGTGCCCTTCACACAGCACTGGGATATAATATTATTCTATAATATATAATAGTTATTTCCGGCAGGAAATGAGAAACACACACACGCAAACACATACATACACACGCACACTCACACATAGCACACACGCATGCAAGCACACACGCACGCACGCACATACACACATATATACACATGCCCACATGCACACACACACGCACACACACACACGCACACACACACACACACACACACACACACATAGTCGCACACACACACATTACTCTCCAAGCTGCGGTTTCACATCACTTCAATAAAGCCCATTTAGAAGATATGACCTCACCCCTGTGATATCACAATTTCCCCATCTGCCGCATCGGACAATCCTCTTTCCGCCCTGGACAGTGTGGCACGTTTCTCCTGCAGCTAATTAATAATTAGAGGTGTCACAAATGGACCCGGCTCTTTGTGGCCATTAAGCCTCTGTCAGATGCTCGATACACCTCATTTGAAAATTTTCTCTCTTTAAGTTGAAATTACCATGCAGGCTCTGATTACCCAAAGGCACTGGTCCCTAATGAGGTTCCCTTGAAGACCTTGCTGTTATAAGGAAGCTTAGACTATCCACTCTGTTAGAGAAGAGGGATGGCATTGAACAGCTGGTATTGGTTCTTGTCTGAGTGCGTTTCAGTTCAAGGTTGAATCACACACCAGCAGCCCGGAGGGGATGCAACATGTCACGAAGCCATACGTCACCGGCAATTATGGGATGCAATCAGCCCACAGTGCCTCCTCACACTGGAAAAGGATTTAAAAGTTTAAAAGGATTAAAGCTCTAGGAAGTGGACATGTTGTTACCCTTTTACCATGATAAAGTGATTGACTTTGCAAAATCTATAGTGACAGTATACAGCGATGGAGCGTTTTCCTTTAAGCCTGGACACAATTCTAATTTTCTTGGAGCGCCAGAAAAAAAGGACAGGAATCTCTGATCCATTCATTCTTGGCGCCGCAAGGTACCGTGGCCTCCATTCAATCTAAACACAATGGGCTCTGTTCTGAAAGGAATAGGTCAATTTGATTGTTACATGCCACTTTTCATTAATGGCAACGACCACCACTCATTTCAAACCACACAATGCAGTGTAATAGGCCTCCCAAAGTTCGGCTGTACTTTAGCAACAGTACGCTTATGACAGCCGCGACTGGCATTGTGTTTCCACACCAGTGTTGTGCACCTCATGCGACTATGAATCCCACCAGCGTACGGCGGAGGGAAAATTCGGCAGTCATGCAGATGGGAAAGAATTGTGCTGAAACAGTGGCGTTTGAGACACTAACCAACTACAGTTAGACTGACTGTGGAATGTTACTGTATTTTAAAAAAAATCTGTTGGTGAGGAAAAATGTAATATAAAGTAATGTACCTCAATTGGCCAATGACATTCAATGAGAAAGTCAGTTGATGCAGTCAGTTATTTTGTAGTAATTTTTGAAATTTTAACTTAAGTTGGACCTCAGTAACTTGTTTTTTTCCATTGAGTAACATTTCACATGGAAAAGAAGGATATATGCGACAATCTTGATCACATTTAACTGCATATTCTTTTGGTTACTTTCCCCACCTGGCTGCACATCAACAATAATTCAATACCTTTGGTTTAATAATGAACTCTTCGTGGACGCGAGTGCAACTTTTTAAATGTCTTAACAGAAAAGGGAAAGAATGTGTGCAAATTTAATTTAAGCTCGGTGGATATGCTTAAACAAGATGTAATACTGAAAACCTTTGCTAAACAAATAAATAAACCAAAACTGTCAAGGTTATTGAGCGATGCTTAAGAGTGAGCAATAAAGAAAAATAAATTGAAGCGGCTACATTAGCATGAGATCATGTTGGGTTTATCAAACGATAACATGAATAAATTGCTAGTCCAGTATCAAAAAAAAAAAAAAAAAGTCTCTGAACAGCTACAAAATTACAACAAAGGATGTCCTTATCTGAGGAAAATACAAATGCAATTTTCTTGACTGACAGTGAACCAGCTCAATGTCACTGAAAAACATACCTTTTTAACAATGCAAAAAGTTTGCTTATGACTTGCAGATAGAAACAAATTTCTGCTAGGACATAGGGCCAAACGAACCGTTGTTAGTGTGCATGGGCTCTAGCACGACTCAGTCAAGGCATACACCATTACGGCAGATGAAGGGCCCTATAGTTTCAGGTCCAATCTTCAGCTACGCTATTAGCACTGACCAGGAGAAGTCTTTACTAGGGTTAGGGTGGGTTTAAGCTGGCCACGTTTATATGGGTTACCACCAGTGGTTGATTTGTAAAAATGGAATGGTGGGGTCAATGATATTACAGAGCACAAATAAGCCAAAGGGGATGAAAAGGAGCAATGGCGAGACGGCAAGGGAAGGGGAGAGTTTGTTTTACAAAGGGGAAGGTTTTTGTCAAATTTGTAATGGCATCCCCCTTCAAATCGACCCCTGGTTAGAAATACCAATAGCTAATCACAATGAGACATGCCCAGATAGCTAGATAGATAAACATTATTTCAGACACGTAGGTCCATATCATGCAGGCTGTCGTCAGTGAGAGATATGGCTGTCTTCCAATCTGCGCTAGCTCTCTTCTGTAGTATTGAGTGCCCTGTTTGTAGAGGGTCACTGGTCAGCAGGTGAGTGTGTCACATGACTGCGCACACTTCAGCTGCAGTGCTCCCACTCAATAGGAGTGAATGACACAACAGTAACTCAAACGGCACAATCGGAAATCCCAAACTGTGGAGGAAAAAGGCAACAAACTGTTATATATATATATAAAAAAATAAAAACAATTTTAATTTAATCTGATGTCCCTGATTACTGTGTAATATGACATAATTGCTAAGGCCACGCTATATGCTTTGAGGCTGGTTCCATTAACTGGAGCTGATTCTCTGGTCCCAGCTGCAGGAAAATTTTCATTCAGCTGACGCCCGACGGTTATTTTCCTGAAACGCCATAAATCACACATCCGCAATCCTGACAAAATAGAGTCCTCACAGACCTAATGATCGTTCACACGTAAAATATCCCTGCCTTACTGTAATGCTGTACTGTATCAATCAGTCAGCATGGCCGTCTTTTGTGAGAACTGATGAATGTGGCAATAGTGGAGGGCTAATTCATCTTGGACAGTGTCATCTTGCTGCTTTAACGGCAAAGTGGCCTTCACAGGGCGTATTTAATTAGTTTGTGAAGCACATCTCTACATTTTCAATGGATATAAGTGGAAATTTGGGAACATCATGAGTGTCTGTGAGGGAGAAAAAAAAACAGTGACTTACCGTGACTTTGACTGTGACTGTGGCCATCCCGGGCGGCATGCTCCCGCCGCTGTCTAAGGCCTCCACCACAAAGGTGTAAGTCGCCTCTAACGCGGAGAGGCTTTCAAAATCCATCGTCTGCAACACCGATAGCTGCCCGGTAACCGGACTGACGAAGAACAGCTGCCTGGCCTCCTCCGTCCTTATCCGGTAGGTGACGTTGGAGTTGAGGTCTGCGTCTTTAGCCTTGGTCAAACAAAAATAAAGTTGTAAGCTTAAAGGTTCTTTATATACCAGACTAACCCATTACCGTTTGTACAAGCTCATAAACTCAAAGCCAAAATGTTATGTAGTAATTTAACATACGAAACAGATCTCTTACCATAAAGAAGATAACAATAATTTTCTTAAAACACTGGGGAGGGTGGAAGTTGCTTCTCCATTTGTCTCAAATTGACACTGAACATGTCCTGATATTCGACAGTAAAAATTTATATATAAATATTCAACCGTCGCAGCCCTCCCCATGCAGAATCACTTACAACAAGCTACACCGTAACCCTTTGGAATTTGTGATGTCTTATTGACAATGTAATCAAAATTGAACCGTGCCAGGTTATCTAGGCGTTTAAAAGCCTTGGAGGTAGTAGTCATTCATGTGGAGTGCTCAGGAGAACTGCTTTACACACTGATAAAAAAAAAAAAAAACATTCAGTGCCGTCATTTTCCAAGAATCACATCCCATCACGGGGGCTTTTCCTCGCCAGTGCAGCGGGGGCCTGGGGAATGGTGCGATGATAGGCCTGTCACCGAAGACAGATCAGCGGCCGTGCTGTCAGCGGCCGGTGTCACTCAATCACTCATTCAGAATATGCTGTTAATAACAGCCTTTCCACGCTTCAGCTGCGTAATTGTGCATGCCTGCTCATGCTCACAAGCGGCGCTTGCTACGCCTAAAATAATCCTGAATGTCTCAGAAAAAAGAAAAAAAAAACATAGTGTAAAACAAATGTAAATGAGTAAAGTCAATTGTACGTGAAATGATGAAGCTGGATGGACTGACACACGCACACATGCGCGCTCAACAGTGTAAAGACACACGCCGTACTTCACGTGTCAAAGGCGAGGCGAAAAACAACAGCCTGCTCAGAACCAGGAAACTGCGCTGCCCTGCTGACGATCTCGAAGTGCCGTGGCGGACAAGTCTATTTTTTCTCGTGAAAGAGGCTAGCGTTGCGGCTGTGGCGCACATCGACTGCTCTTGATGATAGAATCGGGCTTCCGTCTCCATCTCACAACCTTGAGGGTGTTAAGAGCGTCTAATGGCCTAGCGGGCTTTGACGCTACAGATGTTTAGGGTGTGAGGGTACGGGGAGGGGGCGGCGGGTTTGACTCTACTCACGCTCAGCTGTAGGATGACTGTGCCCTCAGGGCTGTTCTCTGGCAGGCTGACAGCGTAGGAGGCCTGGGAGAAGACGGGGCTGTTGTCGTCGATGTCCAGCACCTGGACGGAGAGCGTGGTTGTGGTGCGGCGGGGGTCCACGGCGCCGTCCGAGGCCTCCACCACCAGGTGGTGCTCGCTCGCCGCCTCGCGGTCCAGCGGCACGGCCGTGAAGATGCTGCCGTTGGTGTTGATCCTGAACAGCCCGGCGTGGTTCACCAGCCTGTACCTGACCTGTCCATTAGCCCCCACGTCTGGATCCGTGGCCTGGAGATCACAAAGGCAGCAGTTATCCGTGTGGCTGAGAACAGAATAAACAAACCCAAAGAAAACTCCACACAAATCACAGGCCGTGTACGTTTCATCAGACAGCTATGCAATATTATTGAACATTATCCATCATTCAACATTCAAAAAGTCAATAGGCCTCAATCACATGGGCCTCTTTTCTTAAATTCTTCTTACTTTTGTTCTTAATAAAAGCTCCTACGAGAAAACCAACGTGGGATTCATGAAACATGATTTTGTGCGTATCCGAGGATGAATTCCAAGTGTTAGTAAATTGTATGCACATGCCTGTTCATGTCGATTTGCACAAGGAAAGACCCTAGCAATCCCATAAAAAGGTATGTCGACTTCAGCGTGGTGTGTAAACATTATCGCTCTCCGCAAATGTATCAGCGCGGTCCCGAAAGATGCTTTTGGGTCTTTATACGTCATTATCGATCCTCATCATCCCTAAAGCTAGCAAACCTGCTCTTAACATGAACTGAAACTAAACTGAAACTGAAAACTAAATAAAAATACAAACCAGTGAAAATTCTAAGTTATTAAGATAGGTTAGTTAATATAGTTAATGTAGGCCTTTTAATATGAATACATTAATATTAATATAATAATTGTATTGATAAAAATTTTGTTTTTAATATGAGGTCTGTAACTACTTAAATGACCTTGAAACCTGACTGCATTTCAACCTTTCAGCGTCTCTTCTTGTGTTAGCCTGAAGAAAGCTTTAACGCAGAAACGTCTGATCTTATCCTCTAATTAAATTATCGATAAGGAATCTTTTGGTTTGTGGAGCCTTCATTTTACCCTCGATTTATTTACTTTATTCGGTGATTACACACACAATCAAGTGTGAGCGCAGCATTTTCTGACGTTTTGCATTTCCACCATAACATAAAACTTAAGTAAACCTTCTAACTTTTGCTTAGAAAAAACACAAGCAGAGTATCATAAAATGAAGGAGTATAGACATATCAAAAACCACAGATAAGAAAACATGCAAGAGGCTTTATGAGCCCTTGATGACCGAGCAGATTCAAATTCAAATTCCCTGCTGGATATGACAACTCATTATAACTCGGCCGAGAGCTTACAAGTAGTCCTAATAGTGTTTGAAAAGCAGACAAATCTTCCTTTTTCCTTTTAATTACTGGTGAAGAAGGAGGGACCACCCACCCTCTGAGTTTCGGGTGCATTTCAGCCGGCATCGAGCCGAGTGACACCTCAATCCTCTTCTGGAGGGGACAGCAGAGCGAAGGGAGCGTTTGATTGGGGTGAACTGACCCTGCGGGACTTCTCGTAAAGCCAGTTCAACTTTCACAGGCTTGAATGTTAGCGTTCGTTGTTTGACAGAGGCATTAAATCTGCTGACCAGACGAAGGTGACCGTCTAATGAGCTTGTTGACTCTCCCTTTGATTAAAATCAATTCTGAAACCAGAAGCTGACCACTTTTGGAGCAATTACAAATCAGAGTGGGCAACTCTTACAGAAACATTTGCGGAGAGATACAAATTTGACTTGGGGGAGAATGGACTCATTAATACTGTTTTCTGAACCTATTTAATAAAAAATGCAAAGGTAAGATCATGGGTAGATCTTATATGACTGATAAGTACACTCAAAAAGACACAGAAGTCTTTCTTTTTTAAAAATTAAAACCAGTAACTTGGGTACAGTAATGTGTACACATAATATACAATTAGTAATAAACTGATAGACTACAATAAAATGAATGCCCCCAATCTAGAGACACACTATTAGTGCCTTTAATTTTCTTTTTCCGTTCGTGAACATTGTTTAGGAATTCTCTTTGCCTGCATTACAAAGTATTTTAATTGATATCCGCTCTTTTAGAAACTCAAAAAAAGTTTAGAAATTTGTGTTTGGTCGATCATATCTCTGTTGTCACTGTGTTATTAGCATTGCTTCTTATATCATTGGAAAGCCTGTTCATTTCCCTTTACAATGATGTACATTTGTAAGGATCATGCATTTGTGTGATGAGCAGCACAGCTGATTATGTGGGTGGGGTCCCAAGTGAAATGTGCCAAATTTCCCTGCCAATGTCAAACAGTGTATTCTTCTGTTGGTATTGACTCTATTGTTTTGAGTTGTTTGAGGTTTGGATGATTGAACTCTCTATCAGAAACAAGAAACGGGTGGAAGAACCATACACAGCCACAATAGCCTGGCACCTCCTCCTCATGCTGGTCACCAGCCTGGTCACGCGTTGCTGTGGGATGGCATTCCATTCATAGAGAGAATGGAATGGCCTGCCAACAACCCAGACCTCAACCCAATTGAACACTTGTGGGATCAGCTCGGGTGTGCTGTACGTGCTAGAGTGACCAACGCAACCACGTTGGCTGACCTGCGACGAATCCTGGTTGAGGAATAGAATGCCATCCCACAGCAACGCATGACCAGGCTGGTGACCAGCATGAGGAGCTGTTGTGGCTGCGTATGGTTCTTCCACCCGCTACTGAGACTCCTGACTGTTTGTTCAATGAATAAAGCGTAAAATTACCAATATGTCTTGTTTGTTCTTTGTTACTGATAGAGAGTTCAATCATCCAATCCCCAAACAACTCAAAACAATAGAGTCAATACCAACAAAAGAATACACTGTTTGACATTGGCAGGGAAATTTGGCACATTTCACTTGGGACCCCACCCACATAATCAGCTGTGCTGCTCATCCCACAAATGCATGATCCTTACAAATGGGACATCATTGTAAAGGGAAATTAACAGGCTTTCCAGTTATTAGATACAATGCTAATAACAGAGTGACAACAGCGATATGATCGACCAAACACAAATTTCCAAACTTTTTTTGAGGCGTTTAGTATAAATATGAACACAGCAGAAGCTAAAACAAACTGTCATACTATGAATACTCACAACAATTACTCATACTCATACGACAGAATAACTGTATGTAGCGTTAGTTTTGTCCTACATTTTTAATAAACATAGACAAAAACACGTACGTTTTTTATTTGACTTTTCTCACACTAAGAACAGACAACAAAAAAATGAACATTGTAATGCAGCCCTTGCAGGAATTCAGAGTGCCTTTATCAAGCACTTAAAAAGGTCATGAAATGAAAGCATTTATCTACTCGGAGATCAATTTAAAGTTAATTAAAATGGTTTATAAGAAAACAGCACACGCAGCTGTGCAACACAGTAGCATCAGTAAACACTTGAATTTGTGGTGAGGTATAATTACTCTCCTGCGAAAGGCTGTTGTAAAGGGCAGTCGGAAAGCAGTGATTTCTCATGCCTTCTCTCCCGGTCCATCTTGTAAATATAGTAATGTGTGTTTCTGAGTTGATAAACAACAAGGAGCACCTGTCCCTGCACAAAGTGCCAGGCAGAGACGGGCCTGCTGATCACATTATCAAGGAGATAATGAAAGCAAACAGAAGGGCCTTCGCCATTTTTCCCAATTAGCAGTGTTTATTTCACACAACTTTTATCGCCTTGCTGAGGTGAATGCAAACACATTCGCCTTTGAGCCACCTCTTTGCATCACAATCCGCAACTGCAGCTGTGTTGACAGAGAGCAGACAGGTACAATATGTCATCGGGAAAGAAAAGACAAACAAACAAAAACAACAACAGAGGATGAGGTTAGCACCTCTTCAGAAAAAAACGGAATAAACCACGCATCTGACAAAAAGGTCCCCACAACTTTTCACGGCAGACGGGCAACAGTCGTGATTAGTCATAGCCATCATTTGGGACGTACAGTATGTCATGTATCTGCTAATGACACAGCTCGCATTTCGGGGCATGCAGCCAGATTCCTAAGTCAACAAACGAGGGCCGACGGACCGGGCCGGTTAATGCTGGCAGCAATGTGGTATTTCAGAAGCTTCAGCACGTCGCAGACGCTCCGCGGTTCTCCTGCGCGGACGGCGCTCGCGTTTGCGTCGAGCCGCCGTTTAGAGGCTGTTAGTCCTGGACCACGTCCAATATTCATGACTCTAGAATGTATGACAGACCTGAGTGAGCGTCGGACTGGAAGAGTGACGGGAGAGCGAGCAGGCTGCCGCACGGCGACCGAGACAACCATCAATCAGTACCGCCCCCATCAACGGCCTCCACCGTTTTTCATCAGCACCCTGTCCAGGTTAACATCAGCTGACCAATGCAAGACAAATCATAAGTACACAACAAAAATAAGAACAGGGCCTCGGATTCTACAAACAGTCGCTCTCCGAAGATGTCTTATCGCATTAGCCTTCGATTATTTCTCGAACAAACCGGGGCTCTATTAATCTCAACCACTAATTAAAGCTCCTTGGGGCCTAACGGAGCCGAACAATGCTACTCATTATGGGATGTCCCTGAAGGTGACAAATTATTTAAATTACTTTTATTTAATTGGAAAATTCTACACACACACACACACACACACACACAAACAGGGTATTGGGCAGGGTGGTTGCTCAGGGATATTGGGCAGCCTCCTTGGCTTTGGGTTCTTGGCAGCTGGTTATTGGGGGCCAGTGCCATGATCCAGAGGTCGTGTGGATACTGAGGTCCCTGGCACCATGCCCCCCTCCACTAGGACACCAAATACAATAAGCCAAATGGAGCACCAGCCACACAAATATAATTACTAGAATTACAGAAACTTTACATAGCAGAAGCCACTAGGTGGTCATGTTGTATAGGGCCAAATCAGATTTATGCCTCTCAGTCAGATATAACTACAAGACTAATTGTGGTTGAACAGTGTCAGGTAATCTATTCACAATGCAATGGCCATGTTTGCTGGGACAGTCTCATTTGAATTAAACTATTCAAATTCACACACACACACACACACACACACACACACACACACACACACACACACACACGGGGAGAGACATACCTTTACTTGACCAACAAATGAATTGGCCTCCTCTTCCTGGACAGTGAAGTTTTTGGGCAGAAGCGGGTCAAAGACAGGATCGTTGTCATTGACATCAGTGACCACTATTGTTACAGTGGCTGTGGAGATCTGTAACCAAAGAAAAGCAAACAAAATTGCTCCGACTTTTAATGTTTCGATGGCAGAAAGCAGAAGCTATGTGCTTTCCAAGAGGCATGCTTATTCCATAGATGTGTAAACGGTGAGCAATGCATTGTGACAGGCCAAACACAAACAAGCAAATAATACATTTTCAAATAAGCAAAATTCATGAATCAACATCAACATGTTAAAAAATTTTAACTGATAAAATACATTTTCTTCCAATTTGCAGAGCCAGCGCCAGCTCATGTCAACAAATTTACTTTACTGATGCATTTGCATAGCTCTTGTTAAACCATGTTGCATTTGGATTCATAGTTAGACAAGAAATAATCCATTGAAAATTTTTGTCAATATCCATCACTGAATTTGCATTGTGGCGAGTGCTATGGCAACAAAACCCCAGCAAAGAGAATTAATTTAGACTGTAGGTGATTTCAGTCGACATATCTCCACATCATTTCCTGTGAGAACACAATGAAACACGTCATCATACCCTTGAGTAAATATGTTATGAAGAAATGCTGAACCTTGAGTGCTGAAGATGATGTTCTTATACACAAAAACTTATAAAAAGAGAGGTAATTATGAAATACTTTAAAAAAACGGAACTTTGTGAGGTATTATCTAATACTTTACCTGGCAAATAATAGATGACCTTTTATACTTCTGAACTTTTATAATCTTTCAAAATTATTTTTGTGTACAGCACACAATTGCTGATGTCTCCACGAACAACAACACACTGTAGGAAAAATAGAACATCATGTGCTGCTTAGCAGAGGAATTATAACCCCTCAATGCCTCAGTGACTTGGGTCTGAACAAATGTGACATCATGTGACTACTTCAGGCGTTGGAAAGTAATTTACCGTTACAATACTGAACTCCAATGCGAAGGCGTGAGGGCAAAAACCATCGTAACCTTTTATCATAAGTCATGAAGACAAGCTAAGGATTTACAATCCACCATAAATAATGGGCCCATGGCCTTGCGAGGCAAAATAAACTCCAGAAAGTGAGAAGAAAATTAACTCCAGAAAATTAAGTTTGAACCTATTAGGCGTTTGGAAGAACAGAAGCGCAGGGCCACCCCTCTGTTTTCGCGACATCAAGGATGCCTCCCGTCAAACCCCAGCTTTTGTGTTAAAAACACATTTTCCTGTCCAGTGCACCTCGGACAACAAAAACACTTCCGAGCAATGCCACTGTATTTAATTGCTTTCATTTCCCTGTTAGAAGGCACACGGTTTTTATTACAAAACCCCTCCATGCTCCACATTCTAACAGCTTAGGTTGTTTGAACTTCTTTAATCCAATTGCAAATGACCTAGCACCTTCACAGCTTTTAATAAATGCGGCAGGGCTCAATGAGTGATATTTTAAGCAATTTGCCTTATAGAAGGTGGCTGTCAGCGAAGATTTCACCCTACACATTTAATCTGCAGCTGAACATGGGCAAGAGAGATTTACTTGCACAGCATCGCAAATATGATAGATTCATTCTAGACTCATCCTTTGAAGCCAATTAGGTTCTTTCTAGCCTGGTGGTATCAAAGCATAATGTTGCATTAGGTCCACAGCCATCATTTTGATGTTGATTAATGGCTTTCTGTAATTAATCTTAAAGAATAACCTCTCTATGGTGTCCACCCTCGCCTTCACCATGAAATTATAAAGCAGGGTAAAGACATCTTTAAAAGGTAATTACATCCAGGCATAATAATCTCTTGATAAGAAAGCCCTTCCAGAGCAACAAACATCAATAAAGAAAGTGTAATGGCAGGTAGACTATACTGGTCAAAGACTGAAGGTTACATTGGAAGGTTAAATTATGATTTTTTTTGCTTGTCAATGATGTAAGCAATCCATTCTCTTAAAACATACCGCCAACCTTTGCAAATATCTTGAATACCTTTGAATTGCCACAGTGGTAGAACGGCTTTAACAGTTCATGATCTCAAAATCATAGCCTTGATTGAAACTAAACTACCATTCGCAGGCAAAAAGACAACACATTTCCTTACAGTTATCTTTCTGCACATATTGGCTGCAAATACACAGCAAAAAAAATTCAAAATGAAATTAATCTCATGATTGTTCTGCCCCTCTGTGCTAATGTACAGTATGTCATACAAAATAATTTTTAAAAGTCATACTTACTTACCAATTGACATAAAATGACAAAAAATGTAATAAAATGATGTTTTCACCACTGGTTCCCTCGGGGCAGTTTGAAAAAGCATTACAGAAAGTGAGCAAAGCTGGGGTTTCCCCAATAAAACAGCATCGATAGGATAAGACCAACACCATCCACTAATCTAGATACTATTGCAAAGCTACACTACTTCACGCTCTGCTGTGCTTCATAAATAATGAAGAGGGGAAATATTTATGTTTCAGCCTCTGCCATCTTCAATCTTATTGTATTTCTAAGAGTATAGAATAATTAAAAAACTTCACCCAAATAACCTTAAAGCTAATGTGAATAGAGTGAATATCAAATATAATACTTTGCAATGAAGGCACATAGAAATCATACAAAAAATGGCAAAACTGTAAAAGGCACTAATAGTGTGTCTCAAGATTGGGGAATTAATTTTCCTGTAACAACTTATTACTAGTTTCTGCATATAATGGCATAAAATAAAGATGATCCATCATTTATCCACTAAGGTCGATGAGACGGATCTCACTTTTTTCCATAGAGCTGTGTTCCTAGAGCTGCCTTATCTTCACACTGCCCCCTACTTGGAGGATGACTGAATTACAAGTGTGTCTATTTTCCATAATCCCACCAAATACTGCAGAGCTGGGTCAGAGGTCACACTGGTCAGGAGTTCAACACCGCCATCGACCAGATTCGGTTATAATCTTCCCCGCACCTCACTCAACTGAACATTTAGGTTAGTCAGTTTGCTAAATTGGCCAACCGCCAACTGATTTCGAAAGGTCAGTGCATTTCAAAGATCTTGTCCCCTGCACACACTTTACTTGTTTGGACTGAGCCCACTGTTTCATGAACAAAGAGGGAGTGCTGTGGTGACGGACCGGGGGCCAAAAAAACCCTGTTAGCCAGAAGCAGGGGAATTTAAGTAGTGTTCTCTGATGTTTCACTCTCCTTTACTAAGACAATCACACAAGATTTCTGCATTAAAGAAGAAAGGATTTATTACCAAAGTGGGAAAAATGCCAATTAAACCGCCAATTAAGGTGGCTTCTGATTAAATCGGGAGGGGCTATTCAGTCGTCAGCGCTTGGCAGGAGACGGAAATTTGTATTCATTTTCCACAAAGGTCAAAGCGTTCCCAAGTTAAACCTGCATTAAAACGCTGCAGCTGGCATAACTGACTCTAATGTGACACAAATCTGTCTTTGACACTTGTGACATTGAGCTTGAGGTGCAAAGTAATGTGAGGATTTGAGAACCATTAGCGACGACTTAGTTGTGTGTTTACTCTGATTTAAGAACTGTTATAAAATACTGATGGAATCAGTGAATTTAAAATGTATCCTCCAGGTGCACCAACTGAACTCATTGTCACAGTTATTGTACATTATAAGTACTCATGAACCTTTCTTAACTGTGCTAAAAACAACATATTTGGAAGTATCCTGGAAGGAAATTGAACATTGTTTTGCAATAGTATATATGATCAGGTTTTATGTTTGTCATACAATGAAGAGGGTGCATGTTAAAGCTGCAGTAGGCAAGTTTGAAAATATACAAGACAAAAAAACTTCCCCCTTTTGCTCTCTTCCCTCCTATCTCTCTCCTAAGCCCCTCTCACCAAATTATGCTCCAGTGCATGTGCGGAGACAGAAAGACAGGAAGGGGTTTATTCTACCGGGAGGATCTTTTGCTTGTAGATAGTTGCCCTGATTGGTAGCTACATAGCTAGCCCTGATTGGTTGGTTTTTGGAAGACTTGCTTGAGATTTTTTTGACAGCCTAGTACAGAGCCCAGGACACTCACAGAAATCAGATTTTTTCTCAGAACACTTGATTTATTGATAGCTGCTGGAATGTAATGAGCAAATTTTGTAATTTTGCCAAAACTATATCGAAAGAATCTTGTTTACTGCACCTTTAACCTGCTGGTTAATCTGCAAAGCAAAAAGCACTACAGTCATTTATTTAACCAGAAGAGGAAGTATATAAATCCGTAGGACTTGAGCTCACTACTCTTTATCATTTCTCTTTGTCAATCTTTAAAGAAGCCCTTTTAAATATAATCACACGTCTGAGCTTTTCGCAAAACTCTCCAAACTCAATACAATAAAATAAGTTCACATCCTGCATAGCTGCAATCCCCACTCCATTCATTCATCTTTATTCTCTAAAATAATTACTTCATTGCCTATGGAACATACTCTACTATTGCTCATTCTTCTCAATTTAGAGCTCCGCTTTTTCCAGTTGTCACAGATCACAACGAGCGCCATACGTACCCCCTCTGGGTGACCGTCGCCGGCGGTGATGGTCAGGACATAGCGATCTGTGCTTTCCCTGTCCAGCGCCTTCCCCAGTACTAAGAGCCCTGAACTGTGAGGAGAAAAAAAATGAATAGGTTCAGACCTTACAGAATGTGCCACAAACGTTGTGGAGTTGAGCAAAATCTTATTTTTCTCATCGTCTTACTGTGAAATTATAAATCGAAATAAATAAACAAATATCACTCGAAAGCTGATACGTGATACAATGGCTTCTAGAACATTAGAATAAACTAGACATCACACTGAAATAACGATTAACAAAAAAAAACATGTCAATGTAGATATTGCATTGATGGAACTGTGGATTTTTCAGGGCATAAAATCCCCCCCCCCGCCCAAAATACAAAACGCTCTTGGCAAGACATGAAATTAAAAACGGCAGGCAGTTATTTAATGGTAGACTTTGGTGTTAATTGTCTTTGCGCGGTTCAGACTGATACGTGTACTGCATAATTTCTTAAGCTGTTAGAAAAGCAAATATCCGATTTAAAAGGGAAGAAAGGACGGAGGTCGGGCAGGTGCACGACGCGCTGACACGCACACGCACACGCACATGTTCCAACCGCATCTCTCTCCTCAGTGGGCATTATGTGTAGCTGCATTGTCAATCACAGCATTTAAATTGCAAAGGGACTTGGACTGGATTATCTGGACATGCATGCCGCTTTGATTCCAAGACATTGATTCACAGGGCATTGATTCTGATTCACAGGACATTGATTCAGTGTATAAACGCAGGGGAAGATTCAATCCTGTCAGAATTACATTAGCTTGTTGTCCACCTCAGCTTCCACGGTGCTGTTCCTGGCTGAGGTGTAATTTAAAGCTAATGTGAGGCTTTGTCCATGTATTTCTATACCTATTTTTCTCATTCCCTTCAACAAGATTGTTGCGCTGCAGTGTACAAAGAGATAGAAGAAAAAATTTAATATTAAAGGATATGCTTGGAGGCATTGCTTTCTTTAATATTTCCTTCTATCAGTACATACCTTTTGTATTCAAATATTTTTAACACATTTTTATCAGAAATACCCTTTTCGAAAATACAAGGAAAACATAACATTTGCCTTCTATCATTTTTTCTACATTGCTAATATATAAAATATAACTGATTCAATTTAGTGTTCTTCCATGTAATGATGGTAGAAATGCCACACTTTGTTTCATGCTGAACTTAACCCTCAATTACTCAGCAAAGGACAAACATTCATTCATATCTTTATAATAAACAGTAGGAATGTGTTTTGGCCTGCTACACATTGCTTGAAAGAACAGCTAATTGCCTCATGTATATTTATAAAGCATTATCGGCTAAGAAAAAACAAACAAGCAAAGCAGTTGCACTGCAAGAACGCAATAATAACAGAGAATGAAAGCTAATAGATAATCACTTGTAGCAGCTGCAGAACATCAGTCTTTAAGGTTAAAAAAATGGAAATATATTTTGAAATGATGAATAACTATGAAATTTTTGGAAGCTGAGGACCTTTCTCTTTAAAGCCAGAAAAAAGCAGAGCTTTTTTTCAACCAATTCAAATCCTGGTACAGAAATGACAGAGAATAACTTGACGTGAACCACTTACAATAAGCGCCAGTTTTACACTCCTTCTCAATTTAAAGTAATGCTTAAAGCACAGAGAAACGTAAATAAATTTTATTTTCTAGGGTATACTTTTATTTGAGCATCTCAGTCCTGAGGAGGTAATTTGTCCAGTAGAAACGATCAAAATCATTGTTTCTAGAATTTCTACAGATTTTTTCCCCCCAATAAAATCAATACTCAGACACATATGGTAAATAAAATGCTTGGCACTACCAAACCAGAATGTAATATTCTGCCAAAGTATTCTTGTGTGAAAGGGCGGAAGAGAGGGAATATCCTTTACCCAGAGCACAATTCCATCGGCATTACATGGAACCGTCATAGGATGTGTCTTTAGAGATCAAATTACCGAGATGGCACTCGTCATTTACAGAAAGCATAACAACAGGGCAGAAGAATCACAAATGCTTTTTATGTTAATGCACATTAGTGCCAATCGTGTACTTTTTTTTTTTTACAGAAATTATTATTTGAAAAGCTGCCATTACCAAGAATTAAATACGTTGCTGTTTACCTGCCCTTCACAGGAGATTACATTCCTCGTGGTGATAGAGCTTCCATTTGAAAATATATTCTCAAGCCAAAAACAAAATCAATTTGGCAAAATAACAGTTTGACAAAAACATGGAAACTCACTGAAGAGGATGGGCCTCAATCAATCGGGGAATACAGATTGAATGGAAGATTCTCATTCTCCCAATACAATTCTCAGCCAAGTGCTTAACTTCTATTTGCCTGTTTATTGAAGAAACACTAACAGCCCCAAACTTATTCAGATTTTATATTGTTTCAGTCCCAGTGGTTTTAAAATCAGGGGAGAGGTTAATCGTGATCGTTCTATTCAGATATTGGAAGAATCCCATAGAAAGTTTTTCTAAAATGAGAGCCAGAAAAACCTTTGGAGGCTGAGAGGTTTACACATTCTCAAGGAGACTTTTGCTCTACCTTATCTCTCATCCATGGCCTTCAACAGTGGAACCAATGCCACTAAATTATTTCATTTAGTGTTTCAGGGGATATTTCATACAATGACCCAAACATATTTACCAACCACAGACCCCTTAAGCCTTTCAAAACAAATACAAATAAAACAACAAAATCAACATTCCAGTTTTCAAATAAGGAAAAGATATTGACTTGGTGTGTATTTGTTCATTTATTACTTACCAATAATTAATTTCAAATGCAATAGAGCTCCAGAAGTGTCATAGGGCACAGCTGAGAAGGACCAAGGAGTGGACCAGCAAACTCAGGTTTGGGGAAAAAGCTTAATTTTACCGGCTACCCTCAATATGACCTAACATTTCCAAAACTGACCATGGTATGTGCTAAATCAAGGATTCTTAAACTGTGGATTGGAAATGAGTGTGTAACACACTCTCCCTCAACATTCACGCCACATTAATAAAACACAATGCTCATTATTTGCACTGCAAATGATAAATTATTATTTGCAGTGCAAATAATAAGTGTATATGCAGTTGCTTTTGACACCTCGATTCCATATTTTAACTTCAGACACATTTGAATAAGGGATGGGTCAAAAAGAATGCATGTTCTCATTACGTATACATAATCATACCTGGAAATAACTATAAAATGTTGAAGAAGATACCATTCACAGTCAGAAGAAAGCTTTAAAAAAATATAGTGTAGTATACCTACCTCATCCTGTAAAAATCCCGAGCCAACTATTCATTCATTCAAAAATACCCATAACTGAGCTTACGTTTCTGAGAGGTTGAAGTTGTTTTCTGAATCACCGTTTTGGATGCGGTACGTGATCGGATCCCTTTCACGGTCCGTTGCCTGAAAGAAAAATAACAAAAACACGACAAATATATATATAATAAACTTACAATGGTCCAGACGTACAATATAGACACATGCAAAAACTGTTAGGGGACAATACAGTCTGGCCTACAATGGACAGCCGGCATTCACAATAGAGATAGAATCCGCACCCGTTTGCAACAAAAAGCTGTGATTGCAACCACAATTACTTCAATTAATCTTTAAATGACTACTTCTCTGAATGACCTTTCGGACTCACTGTGCACAGAATACTGTAACCACTTCTTGGTGTGAGACAACGCAGACCGTTTCAGTGTGTGAGAGACACCTAAACCAACACAGACCGTTTCAGTGTGTGAGAGACACCTCAGCCAACACAGACCATTTCAGTGTGTGAGAGACACCTCAGCCAGATGGGCGTACCCCATTCCTCTCGTCTGTTCAGAAATGTTTCTCTTTACCCTGCACTTCATATTGCATAAACTGAGTCCAGCCAGCGTATAGGGATGCTGTTGCGCTTGTGGTCTGACGGAATGCGCACGTTCTTCCAGAGGGGTTTGGCGGGTCTCTGGAGGAACGGCGAGGTGTCGGCAGGCCTGCGGCCAGTGGCTCACCTGCAGGTTGAGCAGAACGGCCCCCGTTCTCATTGCTTCGCTGACCTCCAGGCTGTACGTGAAGAAGGGGAAGCGAGGAGGGCTCTGGTTGTTGGGAGGGAGGACCTCTATGTACACGGTGGTGATGGAGCTCCTGAAACGCAACATGACGGGGGTCACTAAGGTGCTGGACACACACACACAGCTGTATCCCAATACTGGTGCCATAACGACAGTAAGACGAGTTTAAGAAAAGTTGATCCAGGCCACAGTTAATAATTCTGAAATGAGGATAAAACAGATGGGGACGCTGGTTTAGTGTTATAGTGTGAAGCAGAATATCAGTCTAGTGTGCTGACATTGTTTATATTCACATGCAAAAATTAAAGAGATTGCCAACTCTGCTGAAAAAGTGGTTTTTATTACTCCTCGTTATTAAAATAATCATCCGCCAAGATTTCAGCCTTTAAAAACGTCTACAGCTGAAAAAAATGAAGATTGAATAGTGTCACTTTCTGCCAACTATGCCGTTCTCAGGACTGGGTGGGCATGAAAACAAGTTAATATTCAGGCCACGCCCAAGAGCCTCTACTAAAGTTATGTGCAAACTCGGAAATGTAAACATCGTGTAGCAAAATAAACGATAGCTAAATAAAGTGTGTGGTGCAAGTTGCAACGTACCATATGTTTGAGCCACTGAACTAAAGAAGATTCATTCACATAATACTAACACTAAGCTCAGAGACCCACGTCTTTCAAATAGTAACATTACCGATACCAGCTTCACAACATACCACACGGAAATACGCGAACATTGACGCTTCGAGCTACGCAAACAGTTTTTATTTTGCCATGACATTTGTGAAAGACAAACCAGAGGAAAGCACACATCGAACAAGAAAGTTGTTTACTGTTGTTGCCTGCTACAGCGTCCCTCGCTGCAACCAAAGGCTGTAGCCTTCTGGTGAAGGGGGGGGCGTAAGGGATTTCCGGATAGTTAATCATTGGCTGATAAGATTTTGATGACGTCCTGAAGACCGTTTTAATCCGGCCCGCTCAAAACCTTGCCTGATCAATTACAGGCGATGGTGAAAAAAAGGAAGGCATATCTTAATTTAGGCACATCACTTAGTACTGATATTTGAGTTATGTTTATTCCACCGCAGGATGACAACAAGTAACCATTGAAAAGCTGAATTATCAATTTCAGTTGGCAGTCCCTTTAAGAACTAGGAAAAGGTCGGATTAACAAGTTAAAAGTTTTGTTCAGCTTTAGCACAGAAATAGTAATGATGTAGTTCTTAGACAAATGCTTTAAATTATTACATCAGGTAAAACAGCAGTTGCAGTCCAAGGGTGAAACAGGTTTAAAGTTATTAATCACTATTAATAAATATTAATCTTTGAGATTGGCTTAATGCAAGTGAATGCATGACAAACCGTGATAAAAAATAGCTTAAAACAGAATCAGGGAAGCTGTGAAAACAGACAATATTTTGTTTATCAAAACACAACATTAGGAATCTTAAGTCGTCATTTTAGATCTACTGTAGCGACAGAGCAGAAGAAAGCACTCTCATGAAATATGTATGCCATTGTATTTGAATGGGGAACACTTTGCTTTTTATACTCTCCAGTGGTGTGCTATAAACCTAATTCAAGCCTAACCCTCTCTTGAAAAAAATAAAAAAATAAATAAACCTCGTAAAATGAACCCTCTGTGCTCTTTCCATCTTTAATCCCCAAATATAATGCACCTGGTGCTTCCCTTCAAAGCACCTTGCTGTTTTTTTATTTTACCCCTCACGCCCCCCCCTTTTTTTTTTTAGAAACCGATGGTACTGTCATCGCTTCCTTGCCTGTCATGCTGAGTGCGCGCGCTCCTCCTACACTTTCCTGTGAACCGGTGACTGTTTTCCCACCCTTACAAGAAGCGCGGCACACTACATAAGAGCCAGCTATTTTAAAGCACGCGGCTGACACACTACTACAGAAGGGAGAGGTGAGGGAGCTGCATGTCTCACTGATGACTGGTAAACTGTGGGTGGCAGCCGAGTAGCTACATTGTGCTCATGCAGCGGAAACCAGAGGAGCCCCGGTCACCTTAGGTCCACTCTACAGATCAGCGTAGCCAGAAATATTCATATAGTGGGGCCTGCATGAAACTATGTGGGCCAGAACTACCTCGGTGGGCATTCACAATTGGGTGTGGTTGTTCAACAAAAAAAAACTGGTGGGCCAGCATAATATTTAGGTGGCCATGCTCCAGTCCTATGACAGTGCTCTACAATGACAGGACTAAACCAGCTTTGTCCCACCATTACAGACTCCCGAGTTGTAGTCATCATGGGCAGAGCCCAGTTCCTGTCGGCACGTCTTTAAGGGTAGCAACTCAAATCCATGTTATACGTCTCAGCCATTGTAACTCTCGTTCATTTATGTGGCAATGTACAGTCAAGCCGGAAAGTCTGCACACCCCTTTCACCTTCTCCACGTTTTATTACATTACAGACATATTCTACGATAGATTGAGTTCATTTTTTGTCTCAAAATTCTACACAAATTAGCCCATAATGACAAAGTGAAAACATGTTTTTAGAAATTTTTGCAAATGTATTAAAAATCGAAAACTGAAATCTTTCATTTACATAAGAATTCATACCCTTTGCTTTAACATATTTTTAAAGTATCATATTTAATATTTGGTCGCATATCCTTTGCATGCTGTTACTTCCTGAAGTCTGTGACCCATCAACATCAAAAGACTCTCAATATCTTATTTCCAGGTACTGTTACAAGCGATACTATAAGCTCTCTGCATTTGAATGGATCTCTATGGGAATTGGGGGGTGAGACTAGATTCAGCTGTAAATTACATTGGTACAGTATGGAACACATTGCTGGCTAAATGGCTGTAAGTCATCAAGGGTCTGAGCTATCGAATGAGACAAAAACCATCACTCTGTTGCCAGATATGGAGTAGATGTGGATGGATCACTGCAAGGGTTATTTCTCCTGACTCATTTTCCTATAGAACTCTATGGAGAAAAAAGTCAGGAGAAACAACCCTTAAAGGGATTCATCCACATCTACTGTATATATGGCCGCAGAGTGATGGTTTGGGGCTCGTTTGATACCTTAGAGCAGTGGTGTCAAACTCATTTTCACCCCGGGCCACATCAGCATTATGGTTGCCCTCAAAGGGCCGGTTGTAACTGTAAGACTATAAATATAACCATACTTGTGATTTTCGCGGACCTCGATTGTAATTGTTGAGGGGGGGGGGGGGGGGGGCAATCAAGAATTTTCGCGGACCTCGATTGTAATTTTTGAGGGGGGGGGGGGAGGTGCAATCGCCTTTTAAAAATTTTTTTATACAAACTTCATTTAACGTTTTATTTAACGTATGTACCGCGGGTGTGCGTCCGCGTTTGCGTTTGTCTGTTATATCGTAAAAGTAAATCCCCGTTAACCAGCCACGTAGATACACGCGTCAGATACTTAAGTTCTCACGATTCCGCGTCAGATAATTAAGTTCTCGCGGGCCACAAAAAATGACGTGGCGGGCCGGATTTGGCCCGCGGGCCGGGAGTTTGACACCTATGCCTTAGAGTCTAAGGCTTAGACCCTTGATGACATACTACCATTTCGCCAGTCATGTGTTCCATACTGTACCAGCGTAATTTACAGCTGAATCTAGTCTCACCCACAAATTCTCATAGAGATCAGTTTTAAATGCAGAGAGGTTATAGTATCGCTTGTAACAGTACCTGAAAAAAAGATATCGAGAGTCTTTTGATGTTTATTGGTCACAGACTTCAGGAAGTAACAGCATGCAAAAGATATGTGACCAAATATTAAATATGATACTTTAAAAATATGTTAAAACAAAGAGTATGAATACTTGTGTAAATGAGAGATTTCAGTTTTCGATTTTTAATACATTTGCAAAAAGTTCTAAAAACATGTTTTCGCATTATGGGCTATTTTGTGTAGAATTTTGAGACAAAAAATTAACTCAATCTATTGTAGAATATGTCTGTAATGTAATAAAACGTGGAGAAGGTGAAAAGGGTGGGCAGACTTTCCGGCTTGACTGTAATTACACTTTATACGTAGATGATCTTTAAGGCAGCTTTTATCTCACGCATAACATCAGTCAGCCCTGCCACGGTTCAGGACCGACCCTCTTGTCATTACCAAATCGATGTCTTCCTTCTCACACTCTTGTAGCACCTCGAGAGAGTTTTCTGTTGTAGCAGTACTGAGGAGCTCAATAGATGCGCAAGCACAAACTCAGCGCCAGCGTGAAATAACACAATAAACTTTCTGGACATGCAAAATGTGTTCCTATCATATGTTGTTTGAGTTTTATTGATCCTGCAGGCGCGACGCGTAGCAGAGGGCACAGGAGGCGACATGATTAAGCAGGGCTAGCGAGGAGGCATCTGCAATATTCCCCAAACCTCACGTTCCCACCTGCTGAGGTGCCAGCCGCAATGGCGGCGTTGATAATATTAGTATCGCCGCGGCGTTCGGCGCCAAGGCAAATCTGTCACCCTCTGTGGTTTTATCGATTCGCAGGCAGAGAGGCGACCAGGTTGCGAGGGAACCCACGCTTGACTGAATGTGACCGGCCCACCAGGGTTCCCAAACCCCCCCCTTTTATCCACAGCCCCCATCCCGCACCCGGCCCTTAATTGATTTACCTTCTCTGAACCTCATGGGCGTTATCCTGGGCCCTGACAGTCAGGGCGTAGGAACGCCCCACGGCCAGGTCGACTCCGGTCGCCACGGTGATCAGGCCCGTGCGCTTATTAATGGTGAAGTCTCCCTGGTCGCCGGCCAAGATCTCGTAGCTTATCATCCCGTTGGGTCCCTCGTCCGCGTCCTGGGCCATCAGCTAAAAGCAAAAGCGGTGAGGTTTCATTCTTTTCCCGTGACTGCGCTGCCGTCGATACCGTCTGCAATGCGACGCATCCCGTTTGATTGCCTGCATTTATATCCGTAGATGATTTGGGTCATAGCACAGTCTTCACATCTTCACACAGTCCAGAAGTGAAACACACAAGTTAGATATTGCAGTGTAGACCCACATACACCAAATATGTTTGGCATAAGACATACAAGAAACAATAGCAATAATATAGTGACCAGTGATCAGACTCATTTAATCGTAAAAAATTACGTTGAATCTATAAATTAGTTTATGTAGCTGAATATTTTACGGGGGCGTAACTGCACAGTGCCTTTGGGCATAGCTTTCCAGCAGTCTTTTCAGCTAGGGCGTATCTCCACTCATCTACAGTCTAACATCCTTTTAGGATAATATCAAAGGTGAAACCATAAAATAATTTTTTAAAACGTATAGCTAGTCATGTAAAAAAATTATTCAAACCAGAAAAGCACTTATTAAACAGCTGAATTCTATTTTAGAGAGAGAGAGAGAGATTTTGCTGTTTTTGTTTTTGTTCCATCATGAGCTAACCATGAGTGAGTTATTACCCAACACCTTCCAAACCCAAAATATCAAAGAGCAAGCCTGCTGAGCATAAAGCCACACGTATATTAGTGATAGGCCATTTATAAAAGAGCAACCTAATGCTATTACTCTAAGTAAGTGGACTGTTTGCAAAAACAGTAAGTAGATATTGATTACCCGTAACACTGTTTCCCCCGGTTGCATGTCTGTGTAAACGTCGACTCGGTAGGAGATGTTGGGGAAGGCTGGAGTGTTATCGTTGGCATCGATCACCGAAATATTAACAGTAACCGGCGCGCTCTCCTGGACCCCGTCGGAAGCAATCATCTTTAAGGAAAAAAAACACACACAAAAGAAAAACAGTACAATATTTAAATAAGCCAGAAAAGGTAGAGATTTTGTCCGATACTAAGAAAATCAAACACCTAATAAAACAAAAAAAACATGAGACAAAACCTGCCTTCCTATCCTGTAGGAAACTAAAACATCATGAGGTTTTTTTTTCTGTAAACATATGATATTGTGACATTGGGACTAAAACCAATATTACCATCGATATATATTACCTTGCATGAATTCTCTTCCCTATCTATTTCACTTGAGCGGGCGGAAAGGCATTCTTATTCATCAAGTCACTGACCAGTGGGGGACTTGTTTGGCTTTTCTTTTCAAGATCAGAGCAGCCATTGAGAGATGCAAACGGCACTTGCTCCCCTGTTCGTTATTTGTCAGGTGGAGGATGGGGCAATGACCAGCAACAGACGACAGCACGGAGATCTTGCGGGAGCCATAAAGGAACGCAGGACAAGAGGTTTTAGCTGAACGAGAGACTTTAAGTTTCATGTCCCAGTCAAAATGACCTTGTAAAAATGCTGATTTGGAAACAGTTCCAAGAAAAGAACAAATCACACAGCTGTCGACTCTGGCAATTCCCACCCCTCCCCGGATGAGGATTAGCCTGGCCGTGTTACTGCGGTTCACTCTCACCTCTCCCCTGATGGGGATTAGCCTGACCGTGTTACTGCGGTCCACTTTTATCCCTGGCTTTCCAATAAGTTCACAATTTGAACTTAGAAAACTTGCCGTATCTTCTGTGCCTCACTTATTAAATGTCTTATTATTTTAATATTTTTAAAATTTGTTTTCCATTGTCTCCTCAAATTGTAAACCCCAAATTGGGCCCCTGAGGTGCCACCACGCCACCTGTCTCATAATCAAAGAGCACCACAGGTGAACCGTGCGTGCTCCTCCTATGCACTCACTTATGGGAAAACGGGCAATTTTTTTTAACAATACGCAGTTCACACAGTACTACAGAAGAGAGCTATCACTGACATGAAGAGTCGTATGTCTGACTGGTAACAGCTGGTAGCCGCCCACCAACGCAAGAACATTACGTTAAGAGGCAGTTACGTTTCCTTGCACAAGAATAAGCGCAAGTGCAAAACACCCTACTGACCCCCTAGTACTAATATCTTTAAAGTCAGGCTGTTAAAATTAAATTAATAGACAAAGAATATAGCAAAGAATATAGCAAAGAGATAGCAAAGAAGCAGTGTGTGACATCTTCCCAATTAAACATAACATAATATCGACTTCGGAAGAACAAGGAACTGCCACTCAAGTCTAAGTTTGAGTAGAAATTATTAAATTGTCTCTGCATAAAAAAATCATGTGTGTGCGTGAGAGAGAGAGAGAGGAGAGAGAGAGAGAGAGAGAGAGAGAGAGAGAGAGAGAGAGAGAGAGAGACCAATAGAACCAACAGAAGCAAAGCATCCCTTTAGTATTTTTGTTGGTCCATGTCACTTAGTAACACTATACACTTCAAAGCCTTGACAGGAGATGTGTGGTTTTCTGTATTTTCTAGTTTTTCCATGTTGACAGTAGGTAAGGAGCACGTTTCAGCCCATCTCCATGTCTGGCCCTTGAATGAGAGGAGGGTGTGGATAGACAAGGTCGTGGCTTCACAGAGACATACTTACATTTTCTCTGTGTTTGACACATTGGTCTTTTCCTGGTCTTTAACATGTAAGGTATCAAATAAACTGAATATTTATACAACGTATTCAATAGAAATACAGAAATTTCAATTACAGTACTCTTGCTGTTTATTTCTTTCATTTCAAAATGAGATTATGCACACAATAACATTTTTTATATTTCTAGGGTAACAGAGAAGACTAAAGTAAATTATTGAATTGAAACTGAAAGTATATCCAAACCAATTTTTTGTAAATTTTTTTACTTTTCAGAAAAGGACTTTAAATCATGCATTACTATTATAGAACTGGTCAACAAATGAGTATAATAACACATCATATATTATAATTATTATTATCATATATCGTATTATCATAATTAAACGAACATAAAATTACAATCGTATATTGTTCATCTGACTCTAGCTTAAAAATAATTGCTTTGAACAAGCGCCACAATTATTTTAGGCACTCGGTGACTACTACTATTTGAAATGTACCTGTAATTACACACAATGGTAAGAATTTAGTCTCTGAGGCCTCTGCTGGCATGGATACCTTTGTCTCACCGCTTTAATCAATGTTTGACTGCGGGTGCGAGAGGCAGAAGAGATTCGGAGTGCTCGGAATGCTAACTCTCCCGGACTACGTCCCCAGAGTCAGGCTAGAAAGAGCAGACTCATATTTGCATTCAGTGAGGTATGAAGAATCCTGAATGCTCATGCTATAATTGCACGGTCGATGTGTTCGAATAATGAAATTCACCAATTTTGAATTACACCAAACAAAAAAAGAAAAACGAAAACAAATATTAAAAGTAAAAAAGCACTACAATACACGGTAATGAATGAATCTGTAAACATGGCAAATGTGTTGACGTAGAGGAATTTGTGTCCAGATTTAAAGCGTGATCATCTTTAGTCTTCTCATCCCAAAATAAAAACTGCATTGCCTGCAGACTCAGCTAGCAATCGTATAGACTTTAGAGCAGAAGATTAAATCTGAAAGCAGTGTTTTAAACAGGCTATTTTACGCTATTTGACAAAGCGTTTGCTTTCAAAATAAGAAGGTGTAGGTAAGGACAAAACAAACAGAACTCTAAAAGTGGGTTCATTTCAGAAGAGTTTTGGTTTCCTGTGTGGTAATTCTCAATTTGAAAGCCTGACAAGAAAGGCGGTAGGACTGATGGAAAGGCTTATCCTCAGACTCAGAAATGGGAGAACTAATTGACATTGCTCCTCATAAACCAGTGCATTCATCTGTAGGGAGCTGCAATGTATGGGCCATGGTGTAATTGTAATGTGTCATCACACGCACGCACGCACGTATGCACGCACACAAATGATTAAAGACTGCACACTGCCTCATTCTATTTTCCCAACATACCACTGTACTTAGCAGCTGTGTGCTCCTTATGAGAAGAGAACCAAACAAAGCTATAGCACTGATGTGACTAAGATGTATGTTTTGAGAGTGTGGCATTGCTCACAGTTCCTTAGTGTTTTCCAGGTTGGAGGACATGAATGGCGTAGTCACGGAGGGTGGACTAGTTGACAAATACATTTTCGAAGTCAAATTTATGCATGAACAGAAGTTTACAAAATTATTGTTGAATATTGATATCATACAAACAAACAAAAAAACAAGCAAAAACTTGTAATTGTATGATGTAATTAGCGGTATATGAATGAATTAAGAATACTTGTTTACTGTCAGGAGATAAATCCTATTATGAATGTAATTGTAATGGTCAAAATGTGAATAGAACTTTTAGGCGAGAATATTTCTGTCCATAAAATGAAATTCATTTTAGTGCTGTTTTTGATGAAATTTTTTTACAGAATTACCAATGGTTTGATGCATCAGATAAAGGAAAAAATACAAACATTTCTTTCCAAACCTGGAAGATCACGTCTCAACGATTGCTGTGTTATCAAATTCTAATTTTGCGTGTCACCTTGTGAGTCTTTAGTTCCTGTTGGCAATGCATTTCCATGTGGAGTTGGTATGAGAAACAAAAATGCCATTGTCTGACCATAAATACAATTGAAAGTCACTTGAATTACAAAAAATGCCATGTTCGCAAATATATATTCCTTCCATGGCCATTCTGAGCCTGGCTCTGAGAAAGTTGGATTACAAAGAGAGGGGTTTCACTCTGTGCATAAGTATTGCTTCATTTCCAATGAATCCTGTCAACTTTATTGTGCATGATGAGCTTAATACTCGCTGGTATCAATATAATAACGTCTCATGAAAGATGCTTGGTCAGGAGTCCACAAAAACAGTTAATGAGAAAGGCTACAGTATCACATTACATTAAGAATCTCCCATTTATCTTTTTCCACAATTACATTTTTCAATGAGTGCTCTCATGCTGATTGCTTTTCCCTAAACAAACAATCAATACGAAACACGGGGCTTTTTACTTTGTTTTCTTATACAGTATATTGCTGTATGTGCGCAGGCAGGTATGGGGCGCACGTACACGCATGCACACACACACACACACGTACGCAGGCACACACGCACGCACGCACGCACGCGCACACACACACGCATTCTAAGTAAACCAAATCATTTGGGTATTCTTCTAGGTATACCCAAATAAAAAAAATAAAAAATCAAAGCCAATGCAATTCAGACGAAAGGCACAAAATGACAGAATTTTCTACATACACAGCTGTAAAAGTCATGTTGATGCAACGCTACGTGTTGAGGTATGAAAGGGAAGCAGAGACATGCATTTGTCTAGGTCAGAACCACAAAACCAGATCTCTGAAAATAATAATTTTTATCTGCTATGGAGTTTGTAGAGTACTTATGTGCACAGTTGAACATTCCAGTACATCACACCCACAGTATGAGAGAGTAATTTATAAGCATGAACAGAGAAATACTGAACAAAAAGCAAGGGTGGTTCTTTGATCACTTAAACGGCAGTGAACACTGTGGAAAGATGAGTTGTGAGTGTATCAATTTGTGGTTTTCTCGAAATGATGATTCCGCCGCTTTGAAATTGAGTGAAAATGAAAACGTACTCTTTCAAGAACCCATCCCCTTCTGAAAGGGTGCTTAGCACCTGCACAATAAAATTGACTCCATGCACAAACCACATACTCAAGAGGAGGTTTCCATCTTACTCTTGGCATCTGTTAGTGATTAGCTGAGCTATCTGTGGAAAAGGGTGAATTTTTATGTCAACATTGTTTTCTGCAGTGATTCTTTATTTGCTCTAATGCAAAGCACTGGCTGGTGGTGGAGCTTGTATGTGACATCAGCTAGAGTAGGTGTGTTTGGTTCTTAGCTTACAGGAAGCCGCTTGGAATGCTCAATCGCGCAATTGAGTGGTTGACAGACATCGCAGAACATGTTATTTCTTTGTAAAATCAGAGTTATCCTAAATTATAGGTACAATAGGCTAAGTGAGAAGCTCAATTTATGACAGCATAGGCTGGAGATTACGAGCATAATCAGGGATACATATCTAGAATGGTCACAGGTCTCGTGTAGTGGATGCGCTTACAGGTGTTCAGAAGAAAGCTCAGGAAAAGTGCAGGTGTGGTGAGGGATGGAGAAAGGCTGTATTTGAAAGGAGGGGTTGCGAAGGGCAGACTGGACAGTACTGCAGAAGCGAGCGGAAAGGCCTTACCGTGAAGGTGTAGGTTTGCTGCTCTTCACGGTCCACGGGCTTCAGCAGGGTCAGATAACGTGTGATCCCCAGCGGAGTCACGGTGAAGATGGTGTTATAGCTGTCCAAGGATATCTGCACCATGGGGTCCTTTGTCTTCAAAACAGAATTTAAAATGGATCAAAATATATTCTCATTCTCAGGCAATTACAGGCAAAAATGATTTATAGACATAATAATAATTAATAGAAAATTATTTTGAATAAATCAGAAAAGACTTGTGTGTGTGTGTGTGTGTGTTTACAGAACATTAGGTGGAGTGATCCATGACCAATGAATATATTGGTTCATGATAGCAAGAAGCGATGATTACAGCATCAAACACATGATGTTTCACATGATTCAAAGTTAACGTCACTGGGGAAATAGCCCCTCCTTGCAAGGTCTCTAGCTTATTGTCATCAGCCTGCTAGAGAAATATCCCATCAAATGGATAGAACAGGCCATATTTGAGAAGGAAAATTGCTAATCAGAGAAGAAGGTTACAGTTGGATTAATGTAGGAGGGTAGGCTGCGTTTCAAATTGGAAAATAATTGTAGTGTTTCTCTACACACAGAACCCAAACTTTTCCCAGAGAGCCAGCAAGACAAACTTCAAATTATTATTTTCAAACCAATGTGTGGTATGGATTTCATTGATGAAATTGCATACCTCCAAAAGGAAAAGACTCAAAGAAACCTCGTAGCTGTTCCAACACACATTAGTCAAATACTCAAGCGCCCAATTTGGCCGCATCCAATCAGATTTCAGTGTGCCATGCCAAACAAACCTACATTTCTTCCACAGATATCGAGTTGTAAAGTCTGGCAAGAAAAAACTACTGGGTACATAAACAACATGTGCTACCCTAAGGGTTTGTCATTTCAATAATTTATAAAGAAATGCTGCATGGAATTCTTTATGAATGTGGGAATCAATCTAAATTGGAATGAAAGATAAAGGGTTAAAATGCACATGCCTCTAAACCAATGAGAAGAGAGGGGGAAATATATTCACAAAGCAAAAATGATAACCTTTCTCTGGCATTCTGTGTGAAATAACAAGCCATACATTCAAAACAATGGGAGGTTTATAATGTAATTAGGCGTAATGGTCTGTGCCAAGGCTTCTCTAACGGCCTTCTGTCTGTGTTTGCTCAGTAAGATAATCATTGGAATATGAAAGCCTCAGAACAGGGTTCTTAAACTCGGGTCCTGGAGGGCCACGGTCTCTGCTGGCTTTCGTGATTTCCTTTCAATCAGCAGCCAATTTAGGCCTCGGAAACAAGTTGTGCAGACTCTTTAGTCAATCGTCGACTTAAATTACGCACTTACAGGAGCACATCAAAAACCAGCAGACACGGCAGCCCTGCAGGATTTCAGTTTGGGATCACTACCTTCGAATTTGATAATATTAGAATCCTTAAAATATTACACTATGCACAATAATAACGACAATCATACTAATGAAAACAATAATAAACAGGATAAAACACATCTTCATGCAACGCATTATTATACCCAAGTTAATTATTTTTTTTTAAATCGAGCTTGTTCACATTTGAAAATACATTCCGCTTATTTTAACAGATCATTGCAATCATTATATTAAGTCAGAGTCAACATTGTACAGAACTGGATTTCGTAGAATAAGGCCTAATAAAATAAAATAAAGCCTCTGGTCACTTTTGGTCCTGCATGTTGAAGAAATATGTGAACTGTTGGTGTAGCGATGTTTGTTTGGTAGCATTCTCTATCACAAGTGAATAATATTTCTTTATCTAAATCCTTTCAGAAGACATCCATGGGCGACGGCAATACAAACAGTAACCAACAGCATAAGCCTGCCTGTCTACTTATGCACTTCTGTGAGTTTGTTTACTTATTCAAATGTATTTGAGGCTGTTAGAAACACATTCTCGCCAAGTACATTTGAAGTTCTGTAATTTTTTTTTCTTTCCCTCCTTCTCCCTGTAACTGCACTCGGTATTCCGCGCATGATGAGCAATCCTGGAATATAGATTTATATGAATTCAGCCGATATGAATTCAAACCTTATCCTAACCTGTTGCGGTATTATTGCCGGGGAGTTATTTTCACGGCAGCCTTTCATTGCTTTCATGCAATATCCGGTTGCGCGTCTATTGTTCACGCCGTCATAATATTTCTAAAACGCATTTCTACACAATTTAAATCCAGTCGGCTGCGGGAAAGCACAGCTGAAATAAAGTGAAAATAAACGACTGTGACAGATGTGCGCACAATAATAATAAAAAAATGGATAAAGCCATACTGAAAGCAGCAAAACTCCCCCGCTCCCCATGTGTCGGGTCACTACATTATGCCAATTTAATATCTTTAATCCAGGAGTGTCACAAATCATTTTCAGCCGTGAGGGCTACGCGGTAAAAGGTTCAGCCTTAAATCAACTCTTACAGAGTTTATACGAGTCCACTATGGTCAGAGTGGACTCAAATAAACTTGGTTAGAGTTGAATTAACACTAGACATTTTACTGTGTATGAACAAATTTAGAGTGGCACTTTTGCACTCAGCTCATCCTACCAGTGGCCGTCACATAACCGCATGTACTGCTTATTCATACCTGACAGCAATATTGTTACAAGTAATCATTATACGCAAAAAATTTGACTGCTTAGAAGTAACTGCATGCACAGCAAAAAGAGTGTATTTCAGAACAACCGCGCAATCCTGAAAGAACATCTGCAGTCCGTTTCACGATGACTGAATTATGAAAAAAGTCAAATAACACAACTAATGGTGCGGCAAATATGGAAGAGTGGCTGGTGACGAAGCACCTATATATAAAGACCCAGACTCCATTTACTGAAGAAAAGCACCTATATATAAAGACCCAGACTCCATTTACTGAAGAAAAGCACCTATATATAAAGACCCAGACTCCATTTACTGAAGAAAAGCACCTATATATAAAGACCTAGACTCCATTTACTGAAGAAAAGCACCTATATATAAAGACCCAGACTCCATTTACTGAAGAAAAGCACCTATATATAAAGACCCAGACTCCATTTACTGAAGAAAAACACCTATATATAAAGACCCAGACTCCATTTACTGAAGAAAAGCACCTATATATAAAGACCCAGACTCCATTTACTGAAGAAAAGCACCTATATATAAAGACCCAGACTCCATTTACTGAAGAAAAACACCTATATATAAAGACCCAGACTCCATTTACTGAAGAAAAGCACCTATATATAAAGACCCAGACTCCATTTACTGAAGAAAAGCACCTATATATAAAGACCCAGACTCCATTTACTGAAGAAAAGCACCTATATATAAAGACCCAGACTCCATTTACTGAAGAAAAGCACCTATATATAAAGACCCAGACTCCATTTACTGAAGAAAAGCACCTATATATAAAGACCCAGACTCCATTTACTGAAGAAAAACACCTATATATAAAGACCCAGACTCCATTTACTGAAGAAAAACACCTATATATAAAGACCCAGACTCCATTTACGGAAGAAAAGCACCTATATATAAAGACCCAGACTCCATTTACTGAAGAAAAGCACCTATATATAAAGACCTAGACTCCATTTACTGAAGAAAAGCACCTATATATAAAGACCCAGACTCCATTTACTGAAGAAAAGCACCTATATATAAAGACCCAGACTCCATTTACTGAAGAAAAGCACCTATATATAAAGACCCAGACTCCATTTACTGAAGAAAAACACCTATATATAAAGACCCAGACTCCATTTACTGAAGAAAAACACCTATATATAAAGACCCAGACTCCATTTACTGAAGAAAAGCACCTATATATAAAGACCCAGACTCCATTTACTGAAGAAAAACACTGTCATATTTCCATATCCGTAAGTGGCAAAAACAAAACATTTGTAGCATGTAATATCAAACGATCTTGTTAAATGACTGACTCTAATGCAGTTTCTGGGAGCGAGTAAGTATTTTATAGCCTACAGCAGGGGGTTTTCAACCTTTTCTGATCCAGGAACCCCAACCCAGGCTTAAAGGCATCAATCATAAGTTAAAAAGGGTTATACGCTTTTGAAAAAGGTGTTATATTTTGAAATATTTTCACTAATCTATTCTACGAAATAGAGATAAGATGTGCTCTACCCATATGTAAGTTGCTGGTGCTGGTCAACTCAGAAATGTTCATGAGTCAGGAGGAATAGGATGAGGATGGCACACAGTCTTATTCTTTTCAATGCTTTTCAATGCCGATGTTTCAGCTCACACTTTCATCAGGGGCTCAAAAGAGATCCTTTTAAACATTTAGGGCCACCCTCACACATAGTCATTCTACACATAGTCATTGCATATCAAGTCTGGCCAGGGACCCCCTACAGTACCTTCAAGAAACTCCAGGGGCCTGCGGACCCCTACTGAAACCCCAAGACCCACAGGAATTTGACTAACTTCAACTGGAGAACTTGTCACTGACTACTGGTAGCATTTGGAGTCCTGGCACACACTGTAATTTGGAGGATCTAATAGAAGAGTAACCATAGTAACCCGGGCCGCTTTTAATGCTCCCTACCTCTGGTGAGATAAGGCCAACTGTGTACTACCACTGTAGTAGAGTTGGCTAATGGCATTGGTGGGGTTTGAATCTGTGACTCTACAGTACATCTTAATCTATGCTTGTGGTGAGTGTGTTAGTTAACTGAGCCGCTTACAACCCTAATATTAAAATGTATTAAAAAGTATCGAGAGCAAATGGGAGAGTGGGCAAAGCTTGAAGGCTTCAGTCCTTCTTTAATTACAAATATGTGAGATGCCGAAAGGCTTAGGCTTTGCCACAAGGAAATGCAACAGCTTAGGCGTATGCGAATTTGTATATCTAAAATGCGCCTGACACTTTCTTTAAGCTATCTGTATTGACATTTCATTTCATCTCAGAGTATGCTGAACCATCAGTTTTACTTTTCTGTCATAAATTGTCACGGCACAATATTTTAATTGGATTTTAGCCGGAAACAAATGAGAAATGTCATGTAAGGATGGACAAAAAGAATGCTAATTTTCCATGGAAAGGTACAGCTAAACATTCCTTTCTGCTTTGTTTGCACAACTTTTCAATATGTCACTAATATATGGCTTGCCAGGTGTAGGCTGTCAGTAAGTGATAAATATTACATGAGACTCAAAAAGACACAACCACACCAAAAATGCAAACACAAATCACAACCATTTTCATGCACTGCAACATGCATAAGAAAAAAGAAGAAACATTGAATGATATGAAATTAAAGTAAATATCACACACCATAGCAACATTAATATAAAGTAAAGATCACACCTCTAATTACAGTGCTAACAAAGTACCTAATACCTACAGGCGTGGAATTGAGCGAAAGCTAAAACACAGAACACAAAACGCATGGCGTGACCGAAGGACAATGCACAAGCCGCATTTCTGAGGGATCATGATAAAACAGTTTTACATACAATCGCGTGAAATCATTTCAATATTTGCCTTTGCCTTCCCAGACGCATTGTCACATAATTAATAACACAATGTACAATGTGAAATAAAATGTGTTATAGAATTACAACAATTTCTGTGCAAAAAAAAAAAAGAATAAAGCATGAAAACTGCAACACCGGTTTCATTAAATCTACCATTAAGATAATATTAATATTAAATAAATACTATTTAAAAACCAGTGCACACGATTCTGAGCTCAAAAATTTTAATTTAAGAAAGAAGGGGAAAAACATTTCACATAATGAAATTCATTATTACTCATTATTTATTAATCTATTTTAATAACTATTTTCAAAAATAGAGCAATTCTGCATCGACCGATATTGAAGACGGAATGCCCAAAGGCACGTGGTCAGTCCTACCTCCTCAATGTCATTATCCAAAGCAAGGATGCTGAGCGCCGCTGTAAGATTGGAATTGCTTGAGATAGTCGTCCCCACTGGTGCAGACTCGATGATGAATCCTTGATATGAGGACACGTTGAAGTACGGGGCCTGATTATTCTTATCAAGGACCTCCACGTGCAAACTGGCAAATGCTGGCAGGGGGTGTCCATTGTCTTGCTCTGCCTAAAAGGGACAGATTACATTTCATAAACATTAAGAACATATGAATTTGCCCAAAACCTATTCCGTGAGGTGCATTTGAAAGGAGCCTCTGATACGAATGTGATTAGTGTACGAGGAGCATATTCTCATAGCTGAATCAGCATAATTATTGATTATTGATCAGAGCGGGGTAGGACTGAACCAGGGAGGATAGGTTATAAACTTTGCAAGGATGTTATAATACATTTTTTTGAAAAAATGAAAACACTAGCTTATGTACAACATCGGTATCTACTGTAACTAACTGAGCTGGGTTCAGCCAGGAACTCCACAATCCAGGGGAACAACAAATGATTGATCACTAATACATTTAAATTGTTAATGAGTCAAAGCTTTGAGCAATAGCACCAGAACTACTGAACAGTATCCGTTTTCATCATAATTAGCAAACAATAGGGCATTTATCCAGAAGACAATCAGCTTAATTAAAGAAACAATGTTTTATCTAATTATAAGCACACTTCTCTAGTAAACGACATTGAGTATTTTTTTTTTTCCAAGCTGGTTTGCCAAGATATGGAAATGATAATTGTGTAAATCAGTGTAGTGTAAATCACTTCCTCACAGTCATTCCAGAGCCTTTTCTTTAACGTACCCCCAACTGCCACAAACGGTACAAGCTAATTACATATTGTTAGACTGTTATATACGTTTCTCAATTACTAATTATAGACTACACAAATTAAATATGTCAGCCCGAATTAAAAGTAGTCAACCAGCTGCTAGCAAACAATTATCAAAGCTTTGTGTCAAGTGCAATGACACAATAAATGTTTTTAAATTTTTTTTAAATCATACGGCAGGTTATACAAATAAATGCAATACATTTAAAAATCAAGAGCACACGTGACAGCACCAAGCTGTCCATTGCCAGCAAGTGACCGTGCCCGAAACTGTGCATTCCCAGTCTGCCTGAGGCACCGCAGACATCACAGCAAGCAGATGGTCGCCCCCTAACCTCTGTTTACACATGCTGGGATATCGCACAGACCCCCTTCAGCAGTTGTTCAATCCTTGCTTATTATCGAGCTAGAGCTGGGGTTTGTAACGAGCGCGTCTGCTTCATTGCTGTAGAGGGTTTTACATACTGTAGTTGCGACCAAAAAAAGGCCGGCTGATTGTCGGCGATCGGTAAATTGTACGTTGAGCATACTCACCCACACTCATTTCCAATGGCTTTCTACGGCAACATGTATGCGATCTTAGTGGTGTCAAGGGCTTAATGTCCTCTCTTACTCGGAGCTCTGAGGATCATACTTCAGGGAGGGTAAAGTGCACGAATGCGCAAACTCGCCGCCACACGCAACGCCACTGTACCAAGTGGTTTTCAAAACGTATAGCTTTACTTGATCTGCTAGGGGACAGACTAATTGATGGATGGTGAACTGACGAGAGGTCAAAGAACGCGAAATGCTGACCGTTCGACAAAAAAGACCGAATGGACGCGATCAACGCGTGAAATAAGCACAATCTCATTTTTTAAAGCATTAACTTCGAATAAAACCACAACCGGACATGGCAGGCAGAGGAAAAAAAAAACAAAAAAACATGAACCACTACACCTCTAAGGGCTTGGCCTTTTGAAACGGTTCCGTAGAGGGAGAGAGTGGAAAATGGGGTTATTTTGTCCCATAGTGTATCTAGCAGCTGGTGAGAAAAGTGCGCTCTTTCAGTGCTAGACGAGTCATAGTTTAACTGTCACTTTCCATTCACCCTCTCTGCCAAGGCTGTCATTGGAGAGAGATGGGTCCCATTTCCAGCACCAGGCGGGTCAGGCACCCGCAGGACTAAGACCGGTACTCTCCCCTCTCTCTTCTGTCGGCACTCAGGCACGTGCCCGCACGGATCAGCGCTCTACCCGCTCTACCTGACTCCCGATACGGAGCGTAGCGCCTTAGCGTAGCATGATGCCAGTCGGCTTTTCCACGCCGGATCTGTTTCCAATAGAAATATCAGACGCCTGCGTCGCGTGCGAATCCCCGAGATCGCATGGCGTAGCCGGGCGGTATAATCTCCACTTCATTGCACCCCTCCCCCTCTGTACTTTACACCAGTGGTGTGAAGCCCACAGGAGTACACTCAGTCAGATAAGGCCGTTATATCACAGAGACTGGTTTCTATACTCTCCCGCTCGATGTGAAAATCCTAGCGGCGTGCGGGATGTTCTTTACGGATCATCATTCCCCTCGGTTTGGTGAAACAACCTTTACGGCGCTACGCACGAGTTATCCTAATGAGGCTCCGGAGCCGGGGCTCCACATGCCTGCCATTCCCAGCCCTGTCACATGATTTATTCTTTGGAATAATAAGAAGAAAAACATTTCAACATTCTTGTCGCTGTGTATGTCACTGACCCATTTTAATAACTATTATTACCTTGATTACCAAGTCAAATTTGTGGTACAGGTCCCTGCTGATTGGCTTGAGGAGGTGGAGCTCAGCTGTGGTTCGATTTAGCGTGAAGTATTCCGCGTATGTCTCTGGTTTACCTAAGAAATATAAAGAGGCATTAAAGAAGAGATTTCAGGGGTGGACACTTTAGAGTACTTTATTAGTCTCACACTCAGTTTAGTTATGACACATTACATCAATATCCATTCACAAAGTGTTCTGCACTGATTCTTACTAAGGTATAACTAAGCTTCAAATAAAAAAATTCAGTTAAAAAGTCAGGCAGTATACATCCAGAATTCTAATGAGATGCTGCAGAACATCCAGATGCTAGAAATTGGGTTTCAGCAAAGAAAAAAAATTAAACCAATTGTGGAAACATCAGTGATGCTGGGCTCCCACAATCCCAGCTGTTTGCTTGACGTCTGCGAGTGGGCAGGGAAGTTGCAAATCAGTGTGATTCCCCCGGCGAGGGACTCTCGCCCCTGGGGCTCATCCCGCACTCGTAAATGCATTCCGTCCCCTCCACACCCCACAGTGGATGAACAGGGCCGGCGCTGTAATGCCGCTGTAAATTGTTCCTCTAAAAAGTCGGGGTTGGGTTGCGCGAGTAGTGACTGATTACAGATGACAGCGTGTTTGACAGGCACCTACCAACGAGGATGGAGTAAAGGACGCCGGGCCGGTCGGACGGAGGCTGAATGTTTCGGTCTTGATCAACTGCTTGAATGGGCGGAGTGACGTTAACGGGGTTCACTCTGCTCTGAAATAAAAGAGGATGATTTTTTTTCTTTTAAGACTCGACTGTCGAGAAGCTACAGTCAAGGAACGCACGTTTGCAGCAACTGGTATTGTCATTGCTCCCCCTGTAAGAAACAGAAACCTTTCTGAGAGAGTTATTCTTGGGAAATCCCACTAAATAAAATAAAAAATCTAAACTTGGCACAGGTGAGTAACTGCATAATGATGCAGATATATGTGCGACTCCATTCAACAACACCTTTAATGCAAAGAGCTAGTTCCGTAAGTTGGCATTTGGATGTGTTAAACAGTCTGTGCCAGTTTTATTTTTTAGTGCAACAGGGTCATTCAGAACAGGACACAGCATGTGAAACATGGTAATAATTTAAGCATTCTGGATTCGTCACACTTATCGATGCACATTCGGGAAACTTTTCAAATGTTATATCGGGTTTATGAACCATGGTAGAAGGAGCACTGACAGGGTATCCACTGAGTTCTACATAGAAGCAAAGGAAGCTCAACTAGCTACCTACATGTACCTGGCTTCTAAATAAGGACCTCATACATATCTCATTCTAGCTCATGACACTGCTAAAAGGTGTCATGTCAACTGTGAAAGTATGTGGGATTTATTTCCCAGATAAGAGGCCCAGTGAATCTAAGGCTGCATGCACGGTGGGGTGTACAGATAAACAACATCAGGATTTCCTATGCCAATGAGTCCATCATGGCATGACATAGCTGCTATGAACACATCCACCCATCTGCATATGGGCTTGCAGTGACATTACAGCAGTGGTCCCAAACCCTGTTCCTGGAGATCTACTGTCCTGTAGGTTTTCATTTCAACCCTAATTTGGCACGCCTGATTATATTAAGTGGCAGTTTGTCGAGATCTTTAGCGGTTGATTGAGGTGTGCTTTGTTAGGGTCGGAGTGGAAACCTACAGGATGGTAGATCTCCAGGAACAGGATTGGAGACCACTGCATTCTGCAGTTGAAACAGTATACAAAACTCATAATAGCTTAGGAGAAGTCTAGTTGAGAAACAAACACACAACAAAAAAATGACAGCCTATTCAAACATATTGTATGCAGTGTACAATTTTACGTCTTGTTTTTCATACTTATTTTATAGCAGAGTGCTTTTGGCAGTTGAATAATTCCCAGTGGTGAAAAACCAAGCGTGATGTATAGCGCACTTTGATTGGTATTGACCATTACGCGCAAACACTTGGGAGCTCTTGGCTGTATCCACGTGCGCCAGGCCGCGCAGGAGTTAGGGAAGACTCGTATTCTCACCTGCATTCCTGGCCAGCGCGACTCGGGAGATGAGCCCTCTGCCGCTGTGAACACTGAATAATGCTAAATCCGCATGCCTATTCCCACGGCCACGGATGGTCGCAGATCACCCTGATCCTACGTTTAATTACATTCTCCCACTGCAAGGCCCACCTATGAATACCAACATACGAGAGGCCCTCCAAAGGTGATCTCTGGTTAAAAAAAATTCAAATTTTATACGTTACGATTATGTACGAAATGCTTGCGTGCATGATAGAGCATTCTCAGCCACGTCCACCCCCTGCAGATGGTGCAGAACAGCCCCAGCGCTGCTGCTCAGACCACATTATCATTCTGGATGGAGTACAGAAAAACCTGATAAAAAAACTACCCAGCTTCTTCCATGGATAGTTCCCTGAAAACGTAAAGACATTTCTTATAATTCAGAATGACCATTGCCCAGTTAAAATTAGTGAATATGGCACTCTGCTGTGTCCACTTGATGGAAAGCATCAGGGAGCAGTGGCGGCTCGTCCATAGGGACGCTAGGGGCGGCGCCCCACTTGATTGGATAGAAGAAAAAAAAAATTTAAATAATAATTTTTTTTTTTTTTTTTTTTAATAATAATTTTTCATCTGAACACATTTCATAGATTGATTGTATAAATGTATATAAATTCTAGTCAATACATGTATGTTGAATAATTGGCTTTGGTTGGTTTGCGGACATCATTACCGTCTCTGTTGCTCTGGGGCGTCGAATCGTACGTCCCTCACACACTACATTGACATGCATTGCTACCTAGCGGTTGTTGGAAGGACTGCACTTTAGCTTGAGGTCTATGACAGCATTTGGGGCGTTGGGCAGAACGCCCTGGCCATTCTCATTTAACCCCATTCAAACGAACATTGTAGTCATGGTCAGTAGATGGCGCAAGAGAGCACACGCCGATGTCACATTCGTCCGACGAACTTTGGTGAACTTCGTTGTTGACGCTATCTTCCAGCGACATGGCGGCTGCAGCAGATAATGTTACGTTAACGTTAGCACTCAACAGCGTGGAGTCTATTTTTAAAACTCACTTTGAGAAGCTTAGTCTACAAGAAAAACTCCGTTTAAAAGAGCTAGGTCCAGATAGGCCAGATATTCATCTACAGCAGGCGGCTAAGGACAGAGGGAAGTCGTACACACGAGTGTTCTCCAGGAGCTGGTATGATAAGAAATCATGGCTATGTGGCTGCCCAATTCGGAATGCTGTTTTTTGTTTTCCCTGCATTCTGTTCCGTTCAGAAAAACATGGCCAGGGTGAAATGCTGTGGACGAAAACAGGGATGACAGACGTTAAGCACTTTTCCGAACGAGTGAAAAAACACGACACGAGCAGAGCACACATGGAAGCGTGCCTTAAGCTATCCATGCTAGGAAGAGCTAACATAGCTACACAGCTGTCGGATGGATATCACGCCAGTATTCGAAAACACAACAACCGACATATCCTTTCTAAATTGATCGCCTGTGTGAAGTTCTGTGGGGCCTTTGAACTACCTTTGAGGGGGCACGATGAAACGGAATCATCCGAGAATCCAGGTGTGTTTAGGGGATTTTGTATCGACACTGGACGGTGCAATGAAAGAGCACTTGGAGAATGCAACCGGATTTAAAGGCACCTCAAAAACCATACAGAATGAGCTACTGGACTGTATGCTGTCTGTCATGCAAGGCCACATTGTCCAGGACCTACAAAGCACGGATTACATGTCTATCCAAGCAGATGAGACCACCGACATAACGACGCATTGTCAGCTCGTCATTGTGTACCGCTACATCGACACTGCCAACACGGTGCAGGAGAGATTTTTTGGCTTTGTTCGATTGGAAGGAGGCACGACTGCAGATGCCATTGGAGGTGCTCTCCTTGAAAACCTGGCCCTGCAAAGTTTCTTTATAAGTGAGGAGGCATGCTGATAGTGGAGCAACATTGTAAGGTAGGCTAGGCCTATTCATTTATTTTTCCTTTTTTTGTGTGCGAGATCGTCACGTTGTTCTCCCAGCTACACGCTGTCGCTCTCCAGTGTCAGTGCCGCTGTCAAGGATATATTTTTTTGCTTTATATTGTTTGCGAGTGCGACCATGTTCAATGATCAAAGAATAATCTTCTTTAGAAAACAAATTCAGTAATTTTCTATATAGCCTAGATCAGGGGTCGCAACCTAAATGACAGAAATAGCCTTTTTTTTTCAAATTCTCTAGTTTGGGAGCCGCAAGGAATGTACCCCTGGATATGAGAATAAATAAACGGTAAAGAGATGCACGTTGATTGTACAACAAACGTTTAGTAATGTCAATAAATACCCTATTATTTTTTCCCTACGCTGTTGATGTCACTGGTGTTTTAATGAGTCGATCCTCTGTTGCATGAATATGAGCATAGCCTATAGCAGGTAGCCTACATTATTAATGTGCATTAGCCTAAACAGTCAAAATGTAATTAAGCTAAATATAGACGTGATGAGTCATATTTGATTGACTGCGCTCCGGCAAAAATAGCACTACAACTGTAGCAGTTAAAAGCCCTGTTTGTGCACTCGAGTCGGCCACAATGTTACTCTATGATCTCCGTGTCTGTCATGACCCGCCCCACTTAGTCAGCCAATCACCGGCCGCCACTGTCAGGGAGCAAATACTGACAAATTTCAGAATTCAAAACTGTCATGTAGAAAAGAAAGAATCATGTTAACGAATGCACTGTACAAGCGTCACCAGTATTTTGGTTTAGTCTGTTGTGTGAAAGATAATGTAACAAAACAGCACTTTTTGATAAAGCGAATCAGTGTAAATGAACACATCTGGAGTGCTGTTAAGTCACAGTGCAGTGGCCCATCAACAGGCCATTCAGCTGGTCTGGAATGACACATCAGAGTGAAAATAAAAAAAACACACACTTAACAACACATAGACGCGTCTTTTAACATCTGAAGAGTATCCGCTATTTTAACTTCAGTGAAAGCTGGAATATTTTACAAAAGAGCGTGACGGACATGCACATCAGTGGTAATTAAAGGTTTACGGCATTCCTACTTTCCGACATGGCAACTCGTACCAGGCCCCTTTGGTCAAGATTAATTTCCCTGAGTTGCAGAGTAATTCTTATCCCCAGAAATTACAATGACTGTCAGCTGTAAATCAAATCCACCCCTCCACGCCCCCCCCCCCCCCCAAAGATCTTCACAGCAAAGATTAGCTGGAAAAACCATTCAATCAGCCATTATCTAGAGGGATTTTTAACAGCGTTGACAATATATCAGACTGCCAGAGATAAAAAAATAATAATAATAATAATAAATAAAATAAAAACATTAAAATATTTCACTTATTTACACAGATAAAGAATATGGCTGTTTTCTTTTTTTATCATTTGCTTGACTGCAAGGCATGGTTTTCGAGTGGTTGCATTCAAAAGAGAGCAAAAAATGACATAATGGAACATTTAGTAAGTTGCACAAGTGTGCTTTCATTGGCTTCTGTTAAAATAATATGCTACTACAATAAAGGTGAAGGTTAACATATTTTTTTATAATAGGTGGGTCCATGTGGGTCCAATTCAACTTTAATTACAATGGAACAGGAGCTACAAGGTACTATAGCATCTACACAAGATTTACTGCAAGGCTACATTGCTTGTTCCTTTTATTCATGCAATTAAATGTACTCAACAATTACTCACAATTACTCTGTTTAAATAAACTGTCTGTTTAATGTCTGGAAATAGAAAAACAGGGAAAACATAAAAACACATAAAACTAAACCTGCATAAATATTTCCCTGAAAGGGAACGGCAGAATATATTTACTGTGTGCCTCTCGTACTGTAGGTTTGCAGAAGGCGCAGCTTTGTAGCAATGTCCAAGACGGATTTCGTTTTCTTTGTTTCGGGCTGAGAAATACCATTTTTCGGCATTCCAATTGAAATGAGTCTCCTACTTCTAATTACTGAATAATTAATGCCTGCAGATCTAAACTGACGAAACACTAATGCACTGTGAACTGACGTTTCTGTAGTTGCAATTACTGAAGACAAAAATATTAAGATGGCTGGCCCTGCTACCACTCCCATTCAGCCACCATAAAACACTCAATAAGAAGGAAAATATTGCTAATTTCTAAAATGCCTGAGAATTGTACATTTTTGCAGTACTGTGCCACTATTAACAGAAGCCAAAACAGCAATAGAGCTTTTCTGTGTGACCAATTTCCATGAATAATTCTGGCATGCCAAAATGTTTTCTCTCATAAATGGTAGGGTTAAATGAATAATTATGCTCTTGGAGTCTTGGAGCATAACAGTAGTAGACACAGCATTATAAGTTTAAAGCTGTTTTTGAATTATTCGGTTCTGTTGATATACAAGCACATTATTTCCGCACTGTACTTTTTTAAAAATGAGATGGATGGCACCCCTCTATCATGGAAAGACAGCTACTGAGCTGCATAATAAGATGCAATGTCGCTGCCTTAGTGCCAGAGGATGAGTAGTGCATATAAATATGTACTTTTCCGTAAAACACGCTATTATGTATGTGCGTGCACATGCGTGACCGTATGCCATAAAACCTATAAAGATCAGTACACACATCCTCCTTCTTTTCCCTTTACATTCACTGGGTAATACATTCTGTATTACTTACGTACCTATGAAGTATGTTGAAAAATGACGAATCAACCGTCTTCCCAGGTGAGGAGATTTCTTTCCACAAGGCTCATAATATCATATCATCTAGCTGCTAACTGACATCTGTTGCCACCTTGAAGACACGGTAAAACCTATAGCTGTCACAAGCTGTATCCACCGTCTACAAGCGGAAGTTATAGTTTTATTAATTCAGTCAAACCAGTCCGCAGCTTTCATAGCAGCCACCTAGCTCAGCTACCTTGTAATGACAGGCCAATATTGTAATATCGCAGGCTCTATTCACTGATCCAATCACGTTGGCCCCTTCTCTCACCATTGCATACTTCTCTGTAGATTCATGCTATCCTTCCACTGCATCATCACACCTTCAATCTCTCTCATACATCTCAGTAATTTGCGACAAGTGTTCTTGCTAGCTAGCTTACTTTTGAAAATTGCATTACATTACAGTCATTTAGCAGACGCTTTTATCCAAAGCGACATACAGTAAGTGCATATGTGTCCAGCAAAGGCAGTTAACCAGTTTCACCTGCCTGGGCCTCCTCACTGTTAGACAGAATAGTTCAATTACATACTAGCGAACAACATAAAAAAAATATATATATATATTTTTATTAAAAAACTAGGCTGCTCTTCAATGTTTGACAGTAAGGTTTCCAAAGCCATTGAATGGAAACATGTGGAAACAATAATTACCCTGAGGCGCTGCACATTACACACTAACTGTGTGTAATAATAAAAATACATTTGGTTTTGAAATAAATACATTTAACTCAGAATTTATTTTTTATTTTTTCCATATCAAAGATATTTAGCACCGCACTGGTTCACCCATTTAATAGCTTCAAGCTTACAGTGAGTTTACAGTTGTACTTGTTAACGTCACAAGATCCAATATGTCATGGCTATGACAGCTCTATATACTGGGAGCTGCCTCCCTCCATACTGTAGCAACAGCAGTGTCTGCCTTCCATAGTCTACAATCAGTCTGTCAGCAGAAGGTGACTAGAGAAGTGGTTCACCATTCAATCAAACCCGCCACCATCTCTCTCTCTCTCTCTCTCTCTAATATAGTGTATCTCAGTACTTTACTCAGTTTTGGCCGCATGATTAGGTTTGGCATGCCTTACCTGGTTGTGGCGTACCAGGCTGCTGAACCCACAAGCACCCCCCCACCCCCTTCCTTAGTGACCCCTGGAGCTGATTATGGAGGTGTGTGTGTGTGTGTGTGTGTGTGGCTAAATATAGCAGACTTGTTGTGTGAGAGATTCTGGAAGACATCTGACTTGTTCTCAACTCAGTGGCACCTAATTCAAAATCTCTCTCTCTCTCTCTCTCTCTCTCTCTCTCTCTCTCTAATGTTCTCATTCCTCATTGAGTCTGTGTTTGATAAGTTTTTTGTAGCTGCAGCATCTGTATCTATCATCAAGTGTGTAATCCTCCAGGGTGTTCCTGACCCAAACCCAAAGTATGATTAGTTTGTTTGCTCCTAATTGCAGCATCTGTTCCTATCAGAGCGTGTCTTTTGGGGAGCTAGATCATTCCGTGAGAATACATATTATTTGGCTGCTGACACATTTTATGCAGGGTTAATAAAATAGGGTTAAGACCGTCTGTGACCTATTGACTCATCAGTACACTGGATGTAAGCAGTCCCATGATGCTATTGTTAATTTACTACCTAGATGTAAATGACCAACGTGTGCATTTGACACAGTGGCTGCCTTTCTACCAAGGACTGTTAAAAAAAACGATATGGATGAACTGACTGTGAGGTCATCCATTGACTTTCCATTGGCATGCGAAAAGCATTTTGAAGCCAAGAAAGTGCAAGTCATGAAAGTCATGAAATCCGGGTCGTCCACTAAGCTTGTGACCCCCCGAAATGATTGACCTTTGGTAACTTTTTGTGACAAAATTATTTTTTTCATGCAGCAAGCGAACATAACAGGTGCTCTGCATGGGAGGATAGACTGGAACTGAACGGCCCTCGCAACCAATATAAGAAATACTACCATATAACTGAAACGTGACCACCAGTAGCGTAACTAGTGAGGGGGTAGGGGGTGCCACGAGCCGGGCCCTCCCCCTTGGAGACCTACATTTTAAATAAAATAATATAATTAAATTAATATTACATTTCTCACAGGCCTAGGCCTACACTTTGTATTTTCAAAAGCAGAATAAGATGACAAGTTCAATGCATAAGACCGCATGCAAATTGATTTGTTTTTGTCAGAATAATAAAACATTTCTTTGTAAATCTTTATCTGCAGACATTAATTAGCCCACTATTGCTACTGAGTATATTACTTACCTGAAGTGATTCATGTTATATCAGCATTTTAGAGAGATGAGTTAGGCTATTTCTGTAGGCTATTGCTGCCTTCAAGTGCTCCTATTTCCCTATGATCCTTTACGAATAAAAAACATACATGGAGAGCCTATCACTTTCTGCATGAGAAAGAAGAGGAAAGGAAACATATGAGGAAAGCATATTATACTAAATGGCTGTGTGCTGTGTGTGCGTTACCATCAACATGATCATCTGCTGCGCTGCCTGGTTGCATTGTCATATGTGAATCTATCGTATTTTCTGCCATTTCGGCTTGGCAACTGGAAAATATGAGCTTCCGAGGAGCACTTGAAGGATAGAGAGGTAAAAGGTCAGTAGTGATACGTCACAACTCGGGTAGCAAAATTATCTCCGACTTTCCCACTTGTAATTACAACTTGGAGGTTCATTCAAGTGCAACTTCCATGTCGGAAACTCGTATTTCCGATAATTCCGACAGCACTTGAAGGCCCGATATAGGGTGTATAAACTTTTTAAACTTTTGATTGACTAGCGTTATACATTAAATTCAAAAGCGACATATATTAGGGTCCCCTGCTGACCTAATTTGCCCCCCCTGAGCTGATCATATAGTTACGCCACTGGTGACCGCCCATATTTTCCTTGTGGATCATTGCATTGTGGGATTCCCTTCTTGCTGGAAGCTTGCATTCCATACCCTTGGTAGAAGTGAAGATAAACGAGGGAGTGAGGGAACATAATTACTCCCTCCCCTTTCGAAATCCCACTTGGTGTGGCTGCCATATTTCATCCTGGCATTTTGGGGATTCCCCCCTTGAAGCAAGGGTAAGGAATGACAAGAAGAAAGCATACAATTCACATCCGAATGCAGCCCCGGTCTTGGCCCCTTGCTTTCTACATTACTTAACGGTAGATAATGGAAGTAGAGCTGTTCTCAGAGTGAGAGATAGTCACCGGTTCGTCTTGTTGTTTTGAGTCAGTGTGTTCAATGAAGCCGAGGAAGATTTATGTACGCACTATCCTTTATAAGACACATGATATACAGTTGCACATGTGCACACGCACGCATCCCAGGCTGCCTCATAGACTAAACTCACATCCTGACTGCTACACATTGCTGCACTCATATCGTACAACCCAGAGACTGCCATTTACTCAGAAAGGGTTACTTAGTTAACCTTCTGTTCTTTTTCCCCCTTTTTGCTATGACTAATAATGGCACATGATAATAAAATGCTATGCCCCTGAATTACAATTAGTTTTAAAGTGTATGTCAGGAAATAATGATTTATTGTGTGTCCCTTGGGTCTATTATACTTTCAACCTGTGAGGTCTTCAATTTTGTTGTAACTTTTCCGGAAAGCTCTTAGGCATGTGTACAATATCACAGTAACCTGAAAGTTATGCGCCCTTAAAGTTTTTGAGAGCAACATACACTATATTTATTTTTAATTAAAAAAATGTGGAATAATCTTGAAGGCCACGTCAATGAATAAACAGCAGTCCTTGAAAGTGGTCTTGTTCCTTGCCTAGGTTGAGCTTAGCAGCTGAAAAAACGCAATGCCAATTCAACGTATCTTAATTTTATCTTAAATAATTCCCTATCTCAACCAAAGAAATGCAACTCAAAGATAGTATTGGCTAAATTGAAAATTGAAAAAGAATAAGCAAATGAATCAACCCCATTCATAGAAGTAATGAATAAAACAGAAAATTACATGCAGTTACATAAAACAGGGCCAAAGGTTTTGAAGAGAGCAGTGAAGAGACACTTAGAATGCAGCAAAGTTAGACACTTCGACAAAGACAAAGAACTGCTGTTTAAGAAAGGCATGGGGTAAAGCAGGAGTGCGCCAACACAACCAAGGCTGTCCACATAGCACCTATAACCTTAGCTGCTGTGCTCATACCACCACCCTGCCCGTCTTTCCCAGCATGCTGTCCTGACGGATGACGTGCACTTGTCGGATCCTCGCCAGAGCACACTCCACTCTCCCAACAGCATGATCCCTGGCATCAGTACATCCGCGCTCATCACCATGGCCATTCTGCAACTCCGGCACTCAGGTCATGTGACATGATTATCCCTAAGCCCTCCTTTCCTTGACGCCATTGTTTGTTTCCATCAGTTTGCCTTGCTTTGTTCTCCTTGGCAGTGAAAGTGACGGGGACTATATCAGCTTTATATTAAAGTGGTATAACTTTAGCACTTGTCTATCAAGGGCTGTCGGATGGCTCATATTGCTAAAACACTGGAGTCTGGATTCAATCAAGTGTTGTCCTTAACTTTGACATGAAAATGTATTTGTTTCTTTTCCTTCACACAGTTAAGTTAGTTTAGTTCAGAGATCACCACTTAATTTTGAATGCACAAATGCAGGTGGGAGGTGCCCTCAGAGTCCTGAAAGTATTGAATCCTGTGCCAGTGCTAACTGTGGCCAGCAAGCCCATAGGCTGTCTGTCTGTAGCAGCTGCATATGAAGGCTAACTCCCCAGACTCAATGACCACACTGCTCAGTCGACGGACTAAAGAAGTGGTTGTCTGCACAGCAGGCTGTGGGGTAGAAGTCATGCTTGTCTTTGGAATTGGCCGGCGATATTGCAGTTATGAGCCAGTATGAGTATGATTATGCATTTCAAGCGGCCATCTAAAAGGGCTTAGAAAACTACTTCATATATGCAATTAAAACCGGCAAGGATACTCTTCAGTACATTCAAAGTGCATCCTTTTTATGGTAGGCAGACCTGTGTTTTACTCTTCTGGGCGTTTTTGAGCACGTTCACCCCCCTAACGCCTTCCCACGCACCACTCTGCACATCAACCTCAGTATTAAAGAAAATAACATCCTTCCTTCCACTACAGAAATGATAAAGAATCAAATATCAGCAGTTGCAATACTTAAAAGGCCTGTTAATAATAATTCATTAAAAAATCATAACCACTGCCATCATCACTTTGGAAACAACCTTATCCTTGTCCAGTCTGCCCAGTCCTCTGGAAAAGGCAATGAACAGATACAGCAAAATCTCTCAGATTGCAGGACTCAACATTTTCACTTTGATTACATGTTTGGGTCCTCTAGCGATCACCCAAACAGCCATATTGCGTTTGGTAAGTGGTGCCAAGACAGCATCAGATGACAGAACAGCACACAATGACCGAAACTTCAGAATCTCACAAGCAAGCAATATAAACCAGGGACTGATTATCTCATAAATGAACCTCTCATAACAGAGGGTATAGAAAAGCAACCATACTGTACCACAGAGATACTACAACCCCATTCATGGCTTTCCAAGTTTGCAGTGGAAACTGCCCCCCTCACTGGCCTTTTTAAAGATATTGCTCTTGAAAAGTGAGTCATTAGCATAATTTCATGGCTGTTATTTGGTCCATTCAGTTCAGCCAACTTGTTCCTGACCTATGATACTGTCCTCCACCCTACCAGTGTGTAGGGTCTGTGCTTACATAACTATCTAACCACTATGATTATTTGTCCGTAAAATCGTTTTGCAGTGTTTCAATCCATTTCTGAGTCCACTGAACTGATGTGTGTAGAATTGAAAATATCTCCTACTTGCTGCTTCACATCCTGCAACATGTTAAAGACAAAAGCCCACATAGGTTATCCTGTAGCACGGCAAGCTGAAACAGGCAGGGATAGGTTATCCTGTAGCATGGCAAGCTGAAACAGGCAGGGATAGGTTATCCTGTAGCACGGCAAGCTGAAACAGGCAGGGATAGGTTATCCTGTAGCATGGCAAGCTGAAACAGGCAGGGATTTCTCTTTTTCCATTAGTGATTTCATTTAGCAGGTGCAGTTCTTGTGTGTGTGTGTCTGTGTGTGTGCGTGTGTGTGTTTGTGTGTGATACGAGGGGAATATTAGAGATAATACAGCACATTCACAGATGAGCGAGAGGCTATCTGAGTGACTACGGGAAACGATGCAGCAAAATTATTCCTGCATCTATAATGGACGAGCCTCGTGAGTGATGGAGCCCTTGACAAGAATTTGTGCTTTTCAGAGGCTTGATAGGAGCTAATGTTACTTCTGAATTCCTGATCGTAGTCATTCACACTGCGTTTCCACTGTCAACCATCATAAAGACTGTCCTTGAATTGATCTGTTGAGAACAAACTCAAATCCTCTCAAATATTGGAGCAAACATGATTTACCTTGTTATATCTCCATGGGTCACTTTGCAATGAGCCGGGAGCTTTTTTTAATGTACAGGCTTGGGAAATTAGAAGTAAATTGTTATGCCGGAGCTTCAGTGGTCATACTACCTCTTATAACCCTTTTTAGTATCAGATATGATTGTACTTTATTCATCATTAAGTGTCATGGGCCCACCACATAATTTACCAGATAAAATGAAAATGGTTGTAGAAGAAATAATGTCGGTATCTCTCATATAATTGCACTCTTCAAGCATAATCGCACTCTTCCAAGTCCTCTGGTACTGCTTGAATCTGATTGCACATGCAGGTTTCTGATAGCAAGATACTGCACAGACCCCTTTAATCTGTTAAAACCCAATAACACTACCTGACACCACCAGTTCAACAGCACTGTCCTCTGCGCTTGTCAATAAACACCCCTGGACGACCGGTACATCCCCTATTCCACCCACCCAGTCCGGGCCTTTTGGGGTCATGGGGTCCTATTTTGATGACGAATTACTGATGGCTGTGTGTCTGAGATGCAGCTCAGATGACTGAAATGTCTTTATTTTATTTATTTATTTTTTATTTTTTTACTTCATACCCAACTGCAACCATAATCCAGGGGCATTACAGAAAAATCCACCCTCCAAGTTGAGGAGAAAAAAAGAAAATACATAGACTTGGAAGCAGTTATTGCAGTATGTCACAGAATGTAAAGTCATCCCTCGCTCGCTCATGGGCGAGTGAGTGCTGTCATGTCGTGCTACAATAGAGGCACCAGTAACGCATCATTCACAGAGAGGCATTCACAAAGAGGCATTCACAGGTGGCCCTACAGCGTGAAGTCCTAAAGACAGGAAAACTGACCAAAATACCTCAATATAGAAAGTCAATGAAATTAAAGGAAAAAAAGGAGCATTTGCCACACTGAAATACTACAGTACGGGAGTGTTAACTGTTGTAGATTGCAGATGGCGGATTGTTTGAAGTAACACAACACAAAAGTGACTAAATTGACACTTTCTCAAGATAACAGCTGATATTTTCATTATAGTGGAGCACACAGCACCAGTATCTCTTTATAAGAGAATGTGTCTCCTCTGTCTCCCTCTTGCCTTGTGAAGAAAGTGTCTGTAAGTAATCCAGCTGGGCTTTGCTACCAATGTTACAGCATTTAGTTGAGTCCACTAGTCCATTTCACAGGATAGATTACCAAGATCAGTGCTGTTCCCATCATATCGATCGCTCTTTTGCCCACAAGAAAAACTTGGGAGCTTGGGACACTCCAAGTTAAATTAAACTTGGATTTAGAACAAAAAGCAGTGTTGTAAGGGGTTGTAGGAGTCATTTGGTGTTAATGGTTGATACGAAAATGGTACTTATCCTATTACAGTTACAAAAACAATAGTGCAAAGGCGTAGCATGCTTTGTACCAAGTAATTCAAACAACTGTGATAGACTGATTTTCTCTGTAGCAGAATGTTTGCCTTGCCTGGAAGACTAGTGCATTTTACAATGACAATTTGTGGCTATGGGCTTCGCTGAAAGGCTCTGACAACCAGAACACTCACAATAATCTCAACAGACCACTCACAATGTTCTTTACAGACCACTCACAATGTTCTTTACAGACCACTCACAATGTTCTCTACAGACCACTCACAATGTTCTCTACAGACCACTCACAATGTTCTCTACAGACCACTCACAATGTTCTCTACAGACCACTCACAATGTTCTCTACAGACCACTCACAATGTTCTCTACAGACCACTCACAATGTTCTCTAAATGGTAAATGGACTGCACTTATATAGCGCCTTTATCCAAAGCGCTTTACAATGGCCTCTCACTCACCCGTTCACACACACATTCACACACCAATGGCAGCAGCTGCCATGCAAGGTGCTAGCCTGCTCATTGGGAGCAATTTGGGGTTCAGTGTCTTGCCCAAGGACACTTCGACATGTGGACAGGATGAGCCGGGGATCGAACCGCCAACCCTGCGATCAGCGGACGCCCTGCTCTACCTCCTGAGCCACAGCCGCCTCTACAGACCACTCACAATGTTCTCTACAGACCACTCAGAATAATGCAAAAAGACCTGCAAAAAAGAAGAGACATCTCTTCTCGGTAAACCCAGACCGTCTCATAACCCAGTTCCATTTCCATTGACTAAACCTTTTTTAGTGGTTTTTGTGGTTACACATATTACATGTAACTTAATTTATGTGATTTGTTCGCCCCACTTTCAGATACAGAGTAAAACAAATCACCCTTAAATTCTGCATCTCATAATTTTAGTTCAGATTTTTTGCATCACTTGCTGCTGCACATAGAATAGAAAGGGACTGAGATTGTCCTGAGATTGTCATTTACTGTTAGAGCCAGCCTGAACCAGAGAGAGTGAATTTACTCTGTCAAATGCAAAACAAAGAATAAAACCTTAGGGAGTCTGAGGCATTTGACGGAAGAACCACACCGGCAGCTTGCTTTAAATAGCAGGGAAAAGTCATGACAAGCCAAGTTGTTTGATTAAATAATTCAGTACCTCACTTTCATGATTTTGCTGTTTATTGGTATGCCTTTATTTGTTTTTCCAGTGGTCTGCAGGAACGCTTTGTTTTTCTCTCTTAATTGAGTTCCCGCTACGTTTGAAACTGCTAGACCCTACTTCAAAAAGCTCTTTTTTTTCTTTATCATTATGCCCAATCACCTCTGAAGGAATCGTGGTGAAATCTCAGTGTGCAGAAAGCATTATTATTGCATAAGCCTAAACAATACACCATTTTGTGTATTCTGTTCTGTGAGAATCTGTGTGTTACACTGTCAAAGACTCAAATCGATTCCTTCTCGTTGCTGCTGAAAAGGTTCCTGTTATACAGTTTCCCAACGAGGCAAAACAGCCGTCTGACGATGCATTTTCTCCACCGGAATTTCTTATTGTCTTGATTGTTAGCACATCTATATGTTTGTATGTCATGGCCACGACTGTGTTCCACAACAAACACCAGTCTACTGATAAACAGTAACTACACGTCCCGCACATCGCCGAATAACCACGGAATGACAGGAAACTCAGCTTCTGTGCTGTGTTTCCTCAACATAGACTTCACTAGTATTCTCAGGCCCAAAAAATAAATAAATTGTGTGACACGTTATTTAATGAAATATTCATGCTGCTCCACTGACATGTGCAGCTCTAGAGATTAGGAATGCAAACAGTAGAGCCCAGAGCAAGCGGACAGGGTGCGAGTCTTCACTCCAGGAAGCACCGCGTCAGTAGTTTCTTAAAGTGCGCGTTTTTATTTTTTTAAACGGGTGAGCTGGTGGAGCACCAAGGAAACAGGGATGAAAGAGTCTTTGCTCCCGGGCAGAAGAGCCATGGTTGGGACTGTACGGAGAAGACTTACTGGGTCTGTGAGTTCCAGGATGACAGCCTTGTAGGTGAGCGGGTTGCAGTCTTGGGTGTCGCCCACCAGCATGCAGGGCAGAAACATCGGTCCCAGATCATCCCCGTCCAGCACGTCCACCGTTAGCGTGGTGGTGGCGGTCAGTCGATCCTTAGGGTAAGGGGCCCGGTCCTGTAGGTACCAACATAATTTGCAGTGGTTCTAAATATACAGCAAATAAGTACATTTAATATGGAAATATGAATACTAACTGTAGATATCAGTCCTGCTATAAAAATGATCAACAGCTGTCAATATATTACTTAATCCAGTAAAATGAATTCTTGTACCATTTTGTTTGGTGCATTCTGCATATACAGTACTTATTTGAAACTATACAGTCCTTATGTTCTTACATTCCTGTATATTCACCATGTCCACAATGAGGTACTCAGCTATACTTTTTACTTTTTTTTTTACATTTAGCCATTACAACCAGAAATACCAGTTACACTTTAAGAGTAAATCTACTTTTCTCTTTCACACTTGAAGTGAATACTCCCTTGAACTTTCTTTTCATCGTTGAAGAAGAATTGTAGACAGTCCATTTTGAAGACGCAAGACATGCTGCAACAGTAATTGAACCTTGTCATGAACAGCATACAGCAGGTCTTGTGAAAAACACCGCCTCTACCCAGTCTCCCATAGACCAGTGAAGAAATGACAGCTGCTTCTAGCCACTTTCTTTTGAAAATGCTGTCTTTATGACCGCTGACTGGCTGAGCTGGGATATATGTTACTCCATTTCAACTTCAATCATTTCACTATCATAAAAACCAAAGGGCACAGTAGGATTCTTACTTTCTTGCTGGGAGGGGAAAATATCAAATTGTAATTCAATACTTTGGTAACAGTTTTATCCACTTTGTTAAAATGTGGAAGTCCCAAGTAATAATAATAATAATAATAATAATAATAATAATAAATTACGGGATTGGTGGCCATATTTAAGGGATTGGGGGCCATCTCCCACCTGATATATTGTGTATAATAGCACAAATTAAATTTTATGCAAAGCCATAAACTACCACCACATATACTGTAGGACTGTATAATTTATTTGACTGGATAGCCAGAGAGGACCAGATTGGTCATTTGGCCAGGACACTCAACATCTACTGTTGTTATGAGTAGGGGCCATGGGATCTTTAAATACCACACTGAAACATCACCTAGGCTGTTAATCCAAAGCAAGGATCAACAATATACTGAATTATTACTTGCTACAGATGGGAGATTACCCCAGAAAAAAACAAACAAACAAAAAAATAAACTTCCAGCAGAAAATAGATTTTCTGAAGAACTATTCCATTAGAGAACGAACTGACATCATTTGGCGGGAAAGGGACATGGGGTGTTATGTTGCAGGGCACAGGTACATTCGTATTGTGACAGGCTATAGAACATTTTAAATTGCATTAATGACTGAGAGAAAGGCACCTCACAAGAATGATCAATAGCATGTTGGTCTGTTGAGAATGTTTGTAAATGCTTTCAATTTAATAAAAACTGTCAATATAACTCAAGCCAAAGTTATGAAGTTCATGGCTATAAAAAGGATAATTTTCTCAAAACCCGTCTTTTCAGCAATAAATATATTATATACTGTATATATATTTATTTCACACGTACTCATACACACACACACACACACGCACGCGCGCGCGCACACAGAATCACAAAATTAATTATCATAAAACATCTATTAAAAGTACATCTAAATAGTAAATGGTAAATGGACTGCACTTATATAGCGCCTTTATCCAAAGCACTTTACAATGGCCTCTATTAATGGAAGTGCTAATAAAAAATGTATAATGATCATTGAATAAATAAGTTGATGCCCATTCATAGTAAAGATACAATACAAAACAATTCAATTTTTATTATTTACATTCATATGAATTTACCACACAGTATATCGTACTGTCCTCTGCATTCTGGCTGAAACACACACAGAGTATGAATCTGTCTTTAGTCAATAGTCCTTCAAAATGGTTGAATATTGACTTTAACAATTATAAAATCATTGCTTATTTCTCTTGCAATATTAACAATATTGTCATGAATTATTAATTGCAACTGAAGCTAAATGACTTTGTGGCTAGATTAAATCAGGCCCTCAGCTGGTTTTTTGCCTCTGCACAAATACTGACATAAGGCAATATTGCTATTCATAATGTCTTTATTAAATATTTAAGTGTTCAGGTAGCTGTTGCTTACTTTTATTCATAACACAAATCTAAGAGCCAGAAGTTCATTAATAACCCTAATACATCAAAGTCTTAGATCCCTTTCTTGCACAAATTTAGTATTGCACATAAAATATAAAGATGCTTCCACTGAAGACAAAATTAAAAGATATCTGGCAGGAATATTAAATATTTGTAATTCTGCAAATAAGGAATACATTTATTCTACTTTGTCTTTGTTTACTAAAAGCCTTTCATTGAAAATGGCCATAATGCAAGCACAACATTATATGTAATTTTATTTTTCTGTGCAGCAAAATAAAGGCTTTTAACTGAAGAACACAATTTCTACTTTCAAGCAAAACCTGAATAAAAAAAGGCTGAATGGATATGGTTTAACACCAATATCACTTCCATTGTTTTCAAAATTATTTCTAGTACAGTGAATTTTCATTTCTAATTCATCTTGTACGTATTTCAGCATCCGCTCCCAATGGCACGTACGTACATGCCTAGAGATAAGCTCTCAGAAAAAAAGTGGAAAAGCAGCAACATTTTAAACAACATGAACCATAACATGGTAACCAACCCTTTACCAAAACTAAATCATTATGCCACGACACGAGAAGCCTTGAAATCAGCTAATGGTGTAAACTCAGTGTTATTCACAAAATAGTGAACAATAGTGAAACTCTGCATCGCCGATGGATAACAATGGACTCACGTTGGCCTGAATGATGACCAGGTAGCGCGTGGTTTCCTCATAGTTGAGTCTCTCTCTGAGCACCACAGACCCGGCGAGGGTGAGGGGGATACCAAAGGTCTTGTTTGATGCCTGCAGGAGAGGCTCCCAGGTTAAAAGCACAAACACACTTCAGCACAAACACGCACTACCTCACCAGTGAAGATAAACAGCCTGGTGCGGCCTCTTGTAGTCGCAGACAAACACGTCGAAGCTTTTGATGCTGCCCACTGACATTTGTGATACCCCAGACACTTAAAAAACACATTGCCATTCCTATGAACCTGCCGAATGGTTATCCATTATGTAATTCTACGGCCCTTTGGTAAATGTACTGCAGTTCTTGTAATGCTACCCACCTAAAATAACTCCAGGGAAATTTTGATTGGTGCAACGGTACATACCGGGTCACTCGGGTTGAACTGAATGATGTACTCAATTTGTCCATTCGGCCCGTCATCGATGTCTGCGGCGCCGTTATTTCCCGAGAAGCCAGTGAAGATGGTCGTGCCGACAGGGGTCAGCTTTGAGAGAGAAGGGGGTAAAAAGCAAAGAAACGCTTTCATAAAGTCAACCTTAAAATGTTTCAACAGGATTACCCTTGAACATTAAGAAAAAGTCTTAGAAGCTACAGCCAGCTGGAGCTCAGACAGACTGAAGAGAGAAGGTTTTTTTTTTTAGGCTTGTGCAGAGCAGTCGCCATTGGCCTGGCAGAGTTTGACTCACACCCTCTATACTCTGATCGCCACGCTACGCAAGGTTTTCATCGCGTTCTTTGATAAGGGCTGTTGGACACCGCCAAGGCGTTCATTGCACCTGTCATACTCGTGCCCCAGATGCAGGAATAGAAGGTAATAGCTCAGAGCCGGGAGAGAACTTGGCAACACAGGGGAACTCAATTATATTTCACTTCCCGAGATGGTTCCCTGGGTGCTATTCTGAAAGGCTCTCCAGGAACACAAAAACACAATACATTTTCCACAGCAATAGAAATCAGTTTGCCAAATGATTCTTTATACATTTAGCATGACAGCTAATTATGTAATGACAGAGATTCAGTTAATATGTCTTGTAGTTTTTGTGAAATCAAATTTTACTTTACATTTTACATATATTCTAGATCAGTTCTGTTTAAAAGGGAACAGAGAAGATTTCTGTGAAAAAACGAACTAAACGTATTTTATCTTCACAGGTAACTTGGTTTGTCTAATATCACATATTGGTAGAAAGGGTGGTCGACTCTCATGACTGGAGGCTAACTAGAACATTGGTGGTTAAGAGGTAATCAGTGAAGTTCAGTTTACTTTAATGTCCTTACTAAGGAAACATATCTATCATCTATTGGTAAACTATCAGCCAGTCTGGTAATGTAAGTAATCTGTCTGCAGTCAGTATTACCAATATCAATTATGCTATCAATTACTTCTAACCAAATTATTTATTTTGTTGCTTTCCTAAAGGTCCTCCCAGGTACTTCTGATGCAATCAATAACAGAAGCATCGGTTGCTTCACAGGTACATAAGAAACTGACCTACTTGCAGAATATATAAAAAATATATAATGTTGAAATTGGCTCCCTAGGGCGTGGCCCTGGAAAATAAATGTTACAGACTCTGCGAAATGCAGCTAATTATGATAATTAGCAGACCATCAAGAAACTGTACGTCAAAAATAAAAACATTTCTCACCAAGCCATTACAGCAGACTGTAAAATGAGACAATTACTCAGTGTAGCCACTGGCAACAAAACTTAATTTGTATTTATTTTTTTCCTACTCAAAGGAAATTATAGTTTAACATAACATTGTTATCATGTTTTTTCAAACAAATGAGTCCTTTCATGTAAATTAGAAATACATATCTAGAAGGAAGCCCGGAAGTAAAGCCCAACTTTGATCAAACAGAGAGATAGAAAGGCTCTTTATGTAACATTTCCTGCTAGAGAGGTTTCTTTTGGAGGTCAATGAATTATGAGAGATTTTTCATTTTTATTTAAATGCAACTAGATTAGTGCGCTGTTATGATGTTTCTAATTGGTTTTAAGTCATGTTATTTGAATACAAAAGTAATTATGAACGTGGTATGCATTTAAGCAAAAGTATGCTTGTTTAGTATACGTATTATACTTTCATGTGTACTCATGTGTTGTTTCATAGGCCTAATTTAAAACGCATGCGTCAGAACATACTTTATCACAAATGATCTGCACAAGCTAGCTGAATGATCTGCACAAGCTAGCTGAATGCTAAATCCTGATGTTTCTCATTATTCTCATATAACCTTTTCTCTGCTTGCATTGTTGGGCTCCAGGAATCTGATGGTATCACTTCCCTGTGATACTACATCTTGGTCCTCAATCACAGCCATAACAAACGCGCACACACACACACGCACATACACACACATACACACACGCACACAAGCACACACACACACACACACACACACACACACACACACACACACACACACTTCAAATGTTTCAGCAAATGTTTCACAGAGACTTCCATCATTTGTTTCATAAGAGAGGCGATTACCAACCACAAATGTGTTTATCAGTGGCTGTCTGTAGAGAAAAGCACCGGCACCATGATAAAATACCATCTCTCTATTTAATCAGCCATCCAGTGGCTGCCGTCTGAGGCCTCTTCAAAACACCTATTCTAAATTACCGAAATGAACGACCAGAAAGGGGGAATATATCACAGAGAGAGAGGGGGGGGAGGGGGAGCGAGGGAGAGGAAGACGGATAGAAATAAATGTAGGTACATTATACTCGATGTTTCCTTCCACTTTTTAACGCTCTGTGGATGCTGGTGTGCTCTTTCTCTGTGCGGACGATCTGCAACTGTTCAATAACCTCATGAGATCGCCATACCAGTAAAGTTAATCAATTACGCTAAGGTACATAAGACTACAGCAGGCTTGAGGAGACCAGCGTGTGTTGTGCTCATCGACGAACTGCACGCAGGCGATCATTACCCTCTTCATGCATGTTCCTGGTAACTCCCTGTTGGCTAAACGTCAAGGAATTTATCGGGTCGTTCAGAAGTTGCTGCTGGATTCTGTTTTAGAGCTTTCCATCATACACTACTATCACTGATTCTCAGCTGAATTAACAAACAGAATGTCAATGAGCCGCAGGGGCTGAATAAAAAGAGCGACAGGCTGAGACGATGGTTCAGGAAAACCTTAACAATACGTAACGCACGCCACATTAGGGTTTCAAAAGGTAAACTAAATTGGGTCAAAAAAGGGGTAAAAAAAGAAACGGGGGGGAAAAAAAAAAAAAAAAAAAAAAAAAAAAAAAAAGCAGCAGCGCGCGCTGTGGTGGCACGTGACAGACAAACCACCATTAGATTAAAACTTACACGTGAACAAATTACATCATCTGGACAAAGGTTGAAATAAGTTACAATAATGCGAGAGATGTTCATTCATTCATTTGCCTCTGATCTTATTTACTGTGTACTGCTCTGACAATTCACGCTAAAAGTGGATATTTGTTAAGAGAAGATCAAAGCTGAAAATAACCAGACCCCATGTTCCTCCTGCTGAGACAGATGAGCACAGTGGCCCATTAGCAGAATTTTCTCAACAGAAACGCATTAGTCTAAAGAGCGTTTAAACCAGAAGGAATCCATATATTCATGAAGCCTTTATACATTGAACCAGGTCCCTTGGGGCGAAGCAATCGTGATGCTGTATGACGACTGAACAAGGAGAAGATTTCTTTTTCACAGCACATGCAAAGAGATAGAAGCTGACAGAAAATGCTAAAGCGTTAGCCGTCTCGCATGCCCCAGCGTGACTTGCAGCTTTTCAACCGTCTTTTCTGATCGTCGCCTAAAGCAATGCCACTTGGAACACGCTGCAAAAATAGTCTGTCTTAAGAAGTGTTTTAGTCTTGTAATGAGACTTTGACATTGCCAAATCTTGAGTCAAATTGTCTCACCTGATTGGCAATATTTTTGTACTATTTAGCAAAAAAAAGTAATACAAATAAGACTCCATGTCTAAATAGAAGACTAAAATACTTGGTGAGATTGAGTTATCTTTTGGTTTTTGCAGTGCAGTAGCTGAGACTGTGAACATACTCCATGAAGTTCTGTGTGTTAAAGACCCGATATTTATAATAATGTTTCTCTTAAACTGTCCAAATTATATAGATCACTGAGCCTGAAACTTTGAAGAAACCTTTAGGGTTGGTGACACCAAGTTTCCTCTCACTGCACTACCAGTGCCTCGCCCCAGGCCTTCCACAAAGGCGTTTTTGTCGCAACCAATAAACCTTGTTAGCACGAGCGCTACATTTACGCTCCAGAATCTCTTTGCAAAGGCTGATTTTTATCTGGATCTGTGGAGGACTTGGCAGGTTGTCCAAGTGACTGCATTACACTGGAAATAACTCCTAATCTATGTGTCAATTGAACATTTAAGATAAAAAAAATTGCAATTTCAGTACTACTCCTGGACACTGGCTCAGACTGTAGTTCAGACGCTACTTCGAGCTGTCTAATTCTCAGAAGGGCCTATGACCTAATAAGAGAAATCTAGCAGACAACACCCTTGGGAACACATTTCAATTAAGGAAAAGCCACAAAAATCACTATGTATCTATTCCACTCTCGGTATGGGAGCTACTCACCAGTGCCGCTGCCCAGTGCCTACGGACGATCTATTTTGAAAACCGCACACATCACAGACAGATAGGTCACCAAGGTACGCGGCGCGTAATTGCATTACGGCCACTCTCTGCGTGAACTTCACTTCGCTGCCTTCCGGCTCTTTCCAAAAAAGTTTAATTACTTTAAATCGTACGTAACCATACAGAGAGTCATACAAAAAGAAAATGTTTTGGATATGTCAGCGAATTTTCAATTCATGGACCAATAATAATAATAATAATAATAATAATAATAGTAATAATAATAGTACCTTTAAAGCATAAATTTATTATTTAACTGTTGTGATGTACGTAACGTTATGAGTGAATTAGTCAATGATATGGTCGGTAGAGGTTGTTTTGGACCTAGTATCTGGCAAAATACAGGCCATTAAAAAACAGGTTCTGGCAAAAGAATCCTTAGTTATTTATAGAAACATCGCAATTACAATGTCAACTGAACCCTGAAAAGAATCATTATCAAGACCTGACTACAATGTGGGGAATATTTTGATTGAACTATCAGCCATCTCTGCAGGGATGAGACATCTCTACCAGGGGAGCCCACTTCAATTAAGGAAAAGCAAAAACACAATATCAAACACTGGCGTGATTTGTGAGATGATCATGGCACCATGAACAACTGAAATCTAAACGTGCGTACAGTGCCAGATGAAGGCAAAATATTTTGCGCACACAACTCCCTACAACAGCAGCGGCAATGTCTGTAATGAAATTAAATGTATTTACATAGAGCAATATTAATGCAAAATTCTAGAGGTGGGGTAAAGTGGAGAAAAGCCTTTCCCGCAGAGTTAATTAGATCAGAGGTATGGGGAAGGCTGATTAGAGCGCGGGCCTTGCCGCTTGCCACCGTGTCTTCCGAGCTGACGTTTGGAATCACTCACCTCGTTTATTGCTACATAGTAGCGGGGATGCTGGAATCGAGGGGTGTTGTCATTACGATCCCTCACGACTATCCGCACCTCGTGCAGGATGACCGTGCCGACCAGCTCGTTGGTGCACTGCACCTGCACCACGATGGAATGGGTGTAGGACGGAGGCTGCAAGAAAGCAGACGGAATTGTGTGGGGATTTCAAAGGCACGTCTCCCGAGATGTGACAGACAGCTCTTTTTTTCTGGATCGTTGACGGACATGATCTCCTTGGCCAGCGAAAGATGCCCGCGCTCAGAGATATACGCGGCTTTGTTGCGGTCTCAATTTTACTTTTCTTTTCTCGTTTCATGTTGATATCTCAGGCAACATCCTGATTAGTTGGCACGTCTAAGGGAATCCTTAGCCAGCACCACAGCAGGCAAGGACAACACAACATCAATCTACGTGTAGAAACACAAAAATGACATATCTTCAAGGAGTGCATGAAAAACAGTTGGCAATAGGTATTTTTTTTGGACAACATGAATACATCATGTAGTCATTACATTCTCTTGCCAGCCATTACTGGAACTTTTTACTTATACCTTGATAGTGAAGCTCATTTGTGACAAAATACAGTTTTGAGAATCCCTAGGCAGCAGCAAATTCACATCCGATAACTGTTGCCTTTTTATCTTCATTCATTCATTTCTATGGCACCATTATAGCGACATTTTCCAGTTTCAGGCAATACATCCATATAATACTTGCAATCTAGTGAGGGTAGGAAGGCTGTAATTCTGGTCAAAATAGCAGGACATGATAGAACCCTAACAGTGGGGAAATGCTCATTGAGTTTTGTAGACTTTATAGCCCAGTTAAAAATGACAAATAATGCCTCACAATAATGAATGAAAATACCTGAACCAAGGAATAAATTGGATAAATATTTGCAGTATTTAACCGCGCATACTCACATCTCTGTCAAGAACTCGACCAGTGCTGTTTAGGTATAATCTCTGTGCAACCGGGTCCAAGATCACCCAGCGGTCGTAGTTGTCTCGCAAGGATAAGGAAATGGTCCGGTCTGGGTCTTGAGATCTTCCATTTATTTGCATATTTTCGACCAGGACTGTCCCTGTGAGAGAATAAAATATGCATTTATTACTAAAAAGAAAACGTCATTTCTCTGGGAATACTAAGCAGGAGGTAATTAGGCCTATTAGTGCTGTAATCAAGCTGTCCTCATTCATTCTTTCTTTATGCTGCAAATGTTCCAAAATGGTATGTGTTCTGTTCACATCAAACACAGCGACGAGAATGAAATAATGCAATTATCCCTGCCAGAGTTCCTAAAATATCAACCGAACAATGAATTTTAAAAAAAAGAAGTAAATTGGCTTTAAATTAACTCTCCTGCTCAGGGTAATTAAGTAAACATCCTGTCGTGGAAAATATTTAGAGCTAAATACAGCTATAACATGTTAGTTTGGGGGGATAACACCTTAGATAATACCTGTACTGTTGGGTCAAAAATGGAATCGCAAATGGAAAAGTCAAATTGATGACTGAACTGCCAGGGTCTGGACGGTTTTCTTTCCATCCCCTGACACAAAAGCGTTCTTTTGGCATTTCATGTTCCTTTCCACCAGTGCCTGTCCCCCCCAAACCCCGACCAGCGCTGCTAGACCTGATCACATCGCTTCCCGGGCCGATCCGCCACGTTCAAGCCCTATTAATTGGAGGTCCCCTCAACGCTTTTCTCGAGGCCCCCCGTAAGGGCGGAGAAGCGTTTCATCTGGGCCGAGGCACTTTGAAACCGATTCACAGAGGATTATACCACAGGCCTGGCGAGCACACTCCACGACACTTTCCACACAACCGGTCGCCATCAAATGAAATGAGAGAGCCGCCGCCTGGGGTGTGGAGCGGTGGATGGGGTGCTTACAACATATGCCCGCAGACAGGTCTCTTTTTTTAAGATTCTGCTGAGCTGCTGTGGGAGGGGGAGGGGACGGTGTGCGTTCCCAGTAGCAAACTCCGCGTGAAAGGGGCGATGATGCCGCCTCCCCTAACGCCTGTGGACGGGTCAGCTTCGACACTCGCCTGCCGGAGGTTCTTGTAGCTCAGTACGCATACCGTATTTTTCCCCCGCACATTTCCATTATGCACGAAGCAAGATGGATTTACTCTGTGGGGCTGTTCTGCACCATATTGCTCAGCAATTAATTTCTGTGGAGTTACGTTAGACTGCTCTGAGATTTCAGCATGAACATTAACGGATAGAAGAATGTGAACAAGCTATGATTACCTGTACTTGCCAGTGCATGAGAAAGTGTTAAACAATGCCAAGTATCTGAAGAGCCCAGAGGCTGGCATGCTAACAAAATTACATCTTCTGCATTTGTATTTATGGGCTATTTACACTATGACCTCATTTCTGGGCTGGCAACGTGGCGTAGTGGTTAAGCTTGACACGGAAAGTACACTTTTGTACCCTTGAGCAAGGTGCTCACCTGAATTGCTTACAACATGTATGTATGTGATAACGAAAGTGATGAAAGTTGCCCTGGACTGGGGGAAAAAACAGTTAATGTCATTACCAATCGATTCTGTTCAAAGTGGTGTGCCAACATCCACCCTTGTGCGCACGTCCATGTGCGTGCGTGTGTGTGTGTGTGTGTGTGTGCGTGTGCGTGTGCGCGTGTGTGTGAATATGTGTCCTGCTTGTACTCTGCCGGTCATTGAAGAAACCTGTTTTGCATTTTAATTTCAGATCCCTTAGAGGACAGCATTGTTACTGACCTTGTCAACGATAGTAAATACCTCCATTGAAACACCCCCTCCCCCTTTTAAAAAAAAAACAAAGTCATTATAGGGGAACTAGACCTCCACATTATTACATTTCTGCCAGACTGTAATACTGGTTTATAAAAAAAAAATGCTGTCCTGCACTCTTTGCTTTAAAGATTAAAAAACCTTTTTTTGCAAAGGAGATTTACCTCCTGTTTAATGTGCGGGTCTGGAGAGACCAAGCACACAAATAATGCCAGCTAAGCCAACTGCCAAAAAACCACACTGCTGATGTGTAGCAGATTTGCTAATGGTTAATGTTCCTTTTATTTCTAAGCATTGTGTGGGGCTGCTGCCATGGTTACATTATACACTGCAGTGTTCAAAATGGACATCAGCTGTAGAGGAGCCCGAATATGCAGTTTGATGCAAAAGTATTGGGACAGTTAAACAATTTTTGTTGTGTTGGCTCTGTACTCCAGCACATTGGATTTGAAATAAAAAAAAGTTCAAAGTGCAGACTACCAGCTTTAATTTGAGGGTACTTGCATCCATATACAGTGCCATCCACAATTATTGGCACCCCTAGTAAAGATGCGTAAAAAGGGTTATAAAAAATTAGCTTAATCTCACACTGAAAAAATGAGAAAAGACCAACCGTTAATTGAAGTAAATTTATTTGAAGAAAAATAAAATCCTTCATCAAGAAATAATTATTTTTAACAAAACCATGTGTGCCACAATTATTGGCACCCCTGCATTTAATACTTTGCACAACCTCCCTTTGCCAATAAAACAGCACTGAGTCTTCTCCCGTAACATCTAATAAGGTTGGAAAATACAGAGCAAGGAATCTGAGACCATTCCCCTTTACAGAATCTCTCCAGATCGTCCAGAGTCCTATGGTCCTCTCTTGTGCACTCTCCTTTTCAGCTCAGCCCACTGGTTTTCAATGGGGTTTAGGTCAGGGGACCGAGATGGCCATGGCAGAAGCTTAATTTTTTGTTCAGTTAACCATTTTTGTGTTGATGTGGATGTATGTTTTGGATCATTGTCCTGCTGGAAGATCCAACGACGACCCAGTTTTAGTTTCCTGGCAAAGGCAGCCAGATTCAGATTAAAAATGTCCTGGTATTTCATGGAGTTCATGATGCTATGTACCCTAACAAGTTTCCCAGGGCCTTTGGAGAAAAAACAACCTACATCACGGAATCTCCACCATACTTACAGTGGTGTGCAGAATCAGGTTATTTTCGGTATAGCCGTCCTACTTTTTACGCCAAACCCACCTTGAGTGTTGGTTGCCGAAGAGCTCAATTTTCGTTTCATCTGACCATAGAACACGGTTCCAGTCAAAGTTCGAGTAGTGTTTAACAAACTCCAGGCGCTTATGTTTGTGGTGAAATGACAGAAAAGGCTTTTTTCTGGCATGCCTTTCAATTTATTTGTTGGCATGGAGGTGACGTCTAATGGTAGTTTTGGAGACTTGATGACCCCAAGATGCTACTTTCCTCTGTAATTCTCCAACAATGATCCTTGGGGATTTTTTTGCCTCTCTTACCAGCCTGCTCACTGTGCGTGGGGGCAAAATAAACTTGGGTCCTCTTCTAGGCAAGTTTGTAACAGTTCCAGTTGCTTTGAACTTTTTAGGTATTGCCCTAATGTTAGATATGGGCGTTTTCAGGTGAGTAGCTATTTTTTATAGCCATTCCCTGACTTATGAAGCTCAACACACTTTTCCCTCATTTGATTTGTGTGTTCTCTTATCTTTCCCATGTTGATGTATAAATAAGGGAATATGGCCTCTGTGTCACCTCATACTTATACCCCAGTGAAACAGGAAGTAATGGATTACTGCTTGAAAGTTCCTAAACACTCTGATCAACTTTAAAAAGTAAAATATAAATGGAAAAAATGCTTCAGTTACATTTTGTTCATAATAATTTCTAGGGGTGCCAATAATGTTTTTTTTTCTCAGAATAAATTCACTTCAATTAAAGGTTGGATTTTTCTCATTTTGTCAGTGTGAGATTAAGCTAATTCACCAAAAGGTGAATTTTTTTATAACCCTTTCTACTCATCTTTACCAGGGGTGCCAATAATTGTGGAAGGCACTGTAGGTGATCCGTGTAGGAATTATAGCCCTTTTTATACATTTTAGGGGAGCAAAAGTAATTGGACAAATTAATATCATCTGAAAAGTTAAAGTTGTCATATTTAATATTTGGTTGCAAATCCTTTGCATTCGATGACTGCCTGAAGTTTGTGAACCATGGACATCACCAGATGCTGGATATCTTCCCTGGTGATACTCTGCCAGGTCCTACTGCAGTCATCTTCAGTTCCTTTTTGTTTCTGAGGTGTCTTGGTCCTGAAAAAGTCCTTGGTTGCTGCTGCAGTATATTTGGGGTCATTGTCCTTCTGCAAGGTGAAGTGCCGTCCAATGAGTTTTTAGGTATTTTGTTGGATCTGAGTAGATACAATGTTTCTGTCCCATTTCAGAATTCTTGTAACTGTACACTCAGCTCATCTGTCCATGACACTTTGTTCCAGAACTCTACAGTTTTTAAAAATGTAATATTAGCAAACTCTAACCTGGCCGTTCTATTCTTCAGGCTTACCAGTGGTTTGAATCTTGTAGCATCTTGAACCCTCTGAGGTTATGCTGCTGTAGTTTTATCTTTTGGGTAGTCTTTGACACATCTATGCCTACATCTTGCAGAGAGTTCTTGATCTTTTCGACAGTTGAAAAGGGGGTTTTCTTCACAATTGAAAGCATTCTTCGGTCATTCACTACAGCGGTTTTCCAGGTTGTTTGCTATTGCTGAATTCAACAGTGTGTTCTTGCTTCCTGCAATGTATCGAACAGTTGATTTTGACACACCCAATGTCTTGGCCATATGTCTCCGATCAATTTATTAAGATGTTTTAGCCTGCTTTACTGGCATTGAAACTTCTTTGGTCCTCATGTTGGAAGGAAAACGAGACTTCAAATGCAAATTCCACACCTAGAATCAACTCAAGCTCTTTTGTTAGCTTTATTCTGCACAAACTAAGGATATAAAAACACACAGCTGGCCAAGAAACAACTGAGCAGCCAATTACTTTTGCTCCCCTAAAATAGAGGGACTAAAAACGGACCGTAAATTCTAACAGGATCACCCCGTGTGGATTTAAATACTCCACAGACAGATCTCCTTTTGTGTGAATCAAATTAAAGCTGAGAGTCTGCACTTTAACCTCAATGTTCCATGGTTATATCCAATCTTCTGTAATAGAGCCAAAACGACAAAAATGTGTCACTGTCCCAATACTTCTGCATTTATACAGTATATATCCTTATACATGATCTTCCATTTTCATATTCTTCTTCAAACACCATTTTCTGAGAATCTTTCAAGATATGGAAGATTATCCTTGATACAAACTTCCACCATTCAATAAATTGTATTACAGTCAACCTGTTTATTCAATATTATTGAACTTGATCTTAAACAGACTTAAACAGATCTTAAACATATTAACTTATCACAGTGAATATGCCAATCATTCTGAGATTAAACGATTTTTCACCTAGAGGGCAGATGTGGAAATGTTTTCCACACCATTCACTCAGTTCACACTCAAAATGTTGTGGTTTATCATACGGCTGCAGAGCATTCGTCCACCATACTTAAAGCACAATGAAACTTTTGTAGAACTTTGGGTTGTGTTGTTACCTGGCCATGATATGAAAGGGGGATGTCCTAAGGCAATTAAAAAGCCAGGCTGTGTCACTTGTTTATCTATGGATACAAATCTAAGTTGTCATGGTGCCTCCTGGAGAGGAGAAACACCAGAACACAAATCTATTTATGGGGTCAGGGCCAAGCATGGCCAAATAATATTGCATGGCCACATGGTTTCCTTTTTGATTTTAAGTTTAAATGCTAATTTGTGACATTCAATTGACATCATAAATTTTGAATTGGAATTTTTATAGGCAGCTCCAGTTTCAAGCGGAAGTTAGTGTGGTAAGAATGGCCTTGTCGCGTGGAGGTAGTATTTTACCTGAAGCGTCACGACTGCACTCCTGGCTGGATTTAACAATTATGGCCCACAACCACCACTTCTGTTGTTAAAAGCAGGAATAATCTTCCATCTTTGTAGAGGTATTCAATAGCTGAGCTGAATTATCTCCTCACATATTCATGTTTGGTCCCGTTAAAAAATTAAAAGGATATTTTGATAATATCATGGTGCTTAGTCCTGCTTCCAAGAACATAAGTTGTGAGTAAATGAGTAAATGTGTCAGCTATTAGTGACCCCCTGATCATTTATATTTATGTACAAGTATCTCTGGGCCAGGAGAAGAGGGGGGACTACATACAATACTGGCCTATCTTCACTCTTTAGTTGGCATCGGAGTATTGCAACTGGGTCAGGCATTTTTGGTGTTGTGTGGGGTCTTGTGTGAGGTCTTACATTCTTGGCATTAAAGCTCATCTGGCATTTTTGCATATGTGACGCGTGCTGGTAAAATGGTCCACAAGTCGCACTTCTGCAATTCACAGTAGAGTGCAAAATAGGGAGGAAAACGTTTTAGTTTTCCACAAATTCGTTTTTTTTCCATATAACGAAAGTTTAAGTGTTTAAGTCGGTTAATGTATTATACAATGTATTTACGATCTCTAAATACCTGTAATAAGTAACACAAATATGCTTGTTAGAGGGCAACAAAGCACTAAAACCACTTATTTTAGATGAGAACTTATACATTTGGTTTTTTTCCGAAGTATTACTGATTGATCCTGGTCCAAATCTTGACAAATTACTGCAGTCAGCGCAAAAAAGCATAAACTTTAAGAATCTGGCTCAAAAGTGTCTCTAGTGGTAAAATCTTAGGTACTGCCAGTTCAATCTGTGATTGGCCAAATTTTTTTTCCTGTAACGTATTGCCCTCGGTGACGAAAAAGAAACCTGTACAGCAACGCCCATCAATAGTTTTGGAGCGAGTGCGGCCTACGCCGCAGCTATAAAAGCAAATAATTTTCAGCGTGTGATTTTCTGTTTGCTGACTGCATCATTATAAGCTCAAACGGGGGCTTGGCAGCAGCTTGAGCTACCGTGTTTTGTGTGTATAAGAGAGCGAAATGAGCTTTTGGCTACTAGTGAAAAAAAATAGCTGGGGCATGGTTTGATACCTGGAGCTCAGCCCCTATATTATTACCTTATGCCCAGATTTTGGCATTTTTTGAATTTAGAAAGGGGGCGGGGTCTAGCTAAACCAGCGTGTTTTGTTCCCTTTTAAACCACGTTTGCCGGGGACGGGCTTCAATTTGAGGGACAGACTATAATCAGCTGTCCATTAACACCTTCCTAGTTTCAATTGGCTCTGCGGTTCGACATGCCTCGCCCATAAAGAGCCTACTTCTCTTAATAATGTAGCTGCCGGTAGAAGCATAGAAAACTGAGAATACCAAGTCCAGAACATTCACAATTCACAATAGCTACTTGCTCCATCTGGACCTCTGGCTTTCGATATGAATATTTTCAGACAAAACTCCATATTACTCCATAGAAAAAAGCAAACGCTGTAACAGAGTCATTTTGCGGCCGAACGGAATCAAGTTCAGTAATTCTGTAGTTCTTACCTATTCTGGCACTTCCTCTCTGTGACTCTAGTGACTAGTTTGTATAGAAATTATCGGCTATGGCTAGCTAAAAGTATGAATTGCGGCTGAGCTTTGTGGAGAAGACAAGTGCCAGAATATGTAAGAACTTTCAACTCGATTCCGTTCTGCCTGTACTCATAAAAACGCTGATTTTTTATGCCATTTTAACAAGCTCAAAACGGTGAAAAATACTGTTCTGTACACTAATTTCACAATTCCATGCGCGCTATTTATGGAACTAAATAAACTCCATAGGCTTGTCTTGAATGTCACGTTAGATAACGGAAACAACGGTTGTTGGTCGGTCACTCGCGCTGTCAGACTCATTTGACATACTGCGTGTCCAATCAGAAGGAGGCTACAATCTCCCTTCATGTAGGCCTAGTACCTACCCTTTGTGTTTTGGGTTTTGTCGTTCTGTTTTCTGACTTGCAGTTGTTCTCTGAAATGTCGTTGTGTGTTATAACTTGTTGGGGTGTTTTCTGAAACGTCGTTGTGTTTTATAACTTGTTGGGGTGTTTTCCGAAATGTCGTTCTGTTTTATAACTTGTTGTTGTGTTTTTTGAAATGTCGTTGTGTTTTATACCCGTCGGCTTTCGTAGAGTCTCACTTCTCTGACAAAACACTGCCGACTTGAAACACTACAATGTTGGTGTTCATAGCCAAGTTTGTCTTTTTTGCCATATTGGCTGAATTGTTGCTGATTTAGCACTGGGATCTGTGACTCCGCCAGCTGGCGGTTTGGATTTATTTATATATTATTATAATTGATGGCTTAAAACTGTAAAGTGAGCTAGTTCACGAGCAGAAACAGTCATCTCAGCTAACAAGTTTTCATCTTTCCAAATTAAAAGCTACTATACATTTTTTTAAGGTTTCAGCTTTTAGCTCCTCCAATGGCTTAGTCATTTGAAATCAGCCTGGTAAGCCTCAACTTTCTGGACCTCGATATAAGCTCAGGGGGAGTTGGAGAACATTCTGCTTCAAAGCTCTTAGCAAATTATCCTTGTAGCATACATTTGTTCAATTCATTACTGAACACTGTTTCAGTCATTTTTATTTTCACTTTCCCCCTATCTAAAGAAAATAACTGCCTCCTCCACTATCTCCTCCACTGCCCTCAGCAGAGGGGGGTTGGAGGATTAGCTTTATTGCCCTTCGGGAATGCAATACCAGATACCATCTCCAAAACAGAAAGAGAAAGATGGGGACCAAACAATCCTTGCACAACTATGAGAAAACCCATAAACTCCTCTGTAAAACACCAGAGCTGGCCAACAGCTTTAATCGTGGGATGGACTTCCTGTTACTCCTGAGAATAATAGTTACTCTGTTCACTCCAATGATCAGACTGGAAGATTCAGAGTAATCCTGAGATATAGGTGTTAGTGAAAACAATAAACCTGCAGGACACAGAGAACACAGGAAGAAATAATCAACCCCCACAGCAGAAGGACATCACCTAGACACAGTGTCTGCCATTCCCCAGCAGTGAAGCACATGGACTATCAACACGTTACTACCGTTTTGGTTAGTGACGTGTAATAGACCCAGGTCTGGTGGATATGTACAACTGCCTGTCCAGATTCAATTCCAAGTTTTGATGCTCGCTATAAATCAGAAACGAACAGCGTATAAAAGGTAGCCCAGCTAATTTTCTCAAATGACAGGTTTTGTGATGAACGACCACGCTGGCAGGAAGATCGGCCACAGAACAGGAAACTCACAGTGGTGTCTTGTGACAGAACAAATGTCCTTCTCACACGTCAAATATGTTGGTTTTCCATTCTTGGCCTCATTTAAACCCATTCGATTGACTTTCTGTCTGCGATTCTTGCACTAAGTATCAATGGCAGGCTGTGTGAGGTGGGACTGTGTGCCCCTGGCCTGAGGCGGATGAGTTAATTGGCCACCACCTGCGTTTAATCAGCTACTGATTGCTACTGCAGATGTGTGAAAAGGGTCAGGGGCTGTACTCTCTAAAACCCACCAGGGGGATTTATGCAGTCACCAGGGCACTCACACAGCTAAATCTGACGCTGACTGAACAAACTAATTGAGTTGCGGTTACCTCTAGATTATGATCCCCCACCACCCCCCAGTTCGGTTTTGAGCTCCGTCTGAACCTTTGACTTTTTTTGTCCCCCTCGTGGTGCTAGCTATACATGAAAGAACATGAAAATAATATCAGAAAGTACATTAATCTTTATTCCGTGTCGGTCGGTCCTCGGGAGATATCGGTGTATATGCCGGCTCCCTGCATGTGCTGACACAGGGTGAATGCGGATGAACAGAGCGGGGCCGATCTGCCTCCCAGGTAGCCGCGGCTCGGCTTGCATCTTGCAGGTGCTCCGCCAGCTTGGAGGCAGCTGGTATCAAAGGTACCAGCTGCCAAAGGGAGCTAGCGGACCCTGTCCGACACAAGCTAAATGCGCACTTGCATGCGCTATTAAGTGGGGGAGGCTTTCTGTGTTCACCCGACTGCAAAGGCACAGGTCAGAAACATTTTAATTACCCGTCAATATGACACAGGGAACTATCTGGCAATAAACAGCCTACGCAATTTTTTAATTGGCAGAGGGAACTATGATGAAACCAAAATATGAAAAAGTGTCCAGCGCACAACTATGTTCAGCGTAATGTAATGCAGAAAAGAATGGGCAATGTTTTGCATCTAAATGTCTTGGATAGAAATTATGTCCAAAGTAAATGTTTTTGCTTGATAATATCTAATATGCTGTGGAGTGATCATGTTTTAATTAAGTATCTGCCAATATCTACTAGATAATGAAACAATAAAATCAGTGTCATCGCATAAAGAGGTATTCCTATCCCTGTTTAATATAAATGTTATTATTAATTTAACTCACTGGCTACAGCCTTCTTGCAATCTGGCAAAATCCACTCATGGCACAATTGGAGCGCATTTACACTACCACTCTGATGCCACCTGAATCTAATTTTTTCCACACATATGACACAGATCGGACTTAATTGTTCAAAGTGTAAACACAAGAAGAACACATGGTATCTGATTTTTTGAGATCGGATACAGGCCTCCTTCATATGTCGTGTTCAACACCAATACAATTCCGATCGTCATCATCCGACTTGAATTTAAACACTGAGATCGGATTTTTACAAGCAAAGTGACCTGTTGATGACCTGTTGTCATGTTAGTGTGTTGTGCGGCACATTAAATATAGATGTGCTGGTAGCTGGTTAATGCAAATTAAAGTTTTTTTTTGCCATTAAGAACACATTTTATTGTATCCTGCAATAAATTGTGACCAATGAGTATTTAAAAACGTTATCAGTAAATTGTATTTTGCTATAAATTTTTATTATAAATGTTCTTTTCAAATAGTAATCAAACCTTCTAGAGCCTATATTTTTTATGGATAATTTTATGCTCAAAAAACAGAAACACACAAATATATGATATGTAGGCCTCAGTGATCTCACCAGAATTTATGGTCCACCACTGCTTGTACGACCACTGATTACCAGCCATTGCGATTAAAATAATTGCTGTGGTTCTTGTTCGGGGCTATGAAGAAGATATGAGATCCGTCAACTGCTCCCGCAAATTGTCACTTTGTCGACTTCCAGGAGTTGAACATCTTGGGACAGATGTATGTATTCTTTATAAAGTTCACTTTGCAAGGCCTGAAAAACTGCACAAACTATCAAACACACTGATGAAGGTGCGCGATATCCAGCACGAGTAGCGAGTCACCAAAACCCTAGCCTACTCCAAGCTTCCGGTATGGAAGTGCTTTGTCAGGAAAGGTGACGGGAAAGACAATGACACAAATAATCAAAGGTTTCCCTTCTCATTGTAAAAATTTCCAACCACTGGGAGTCATCGAAGGAGTGCACAACAAACACGGGCCCACCACTCCTGTGCATCCAAAGCCATCTCTCAACGGAGGTAGCGGAGCAAATATTAAGGCACAGAATGTGATAGGCCTTCCTCGCCATCCTACTGTTATGCTAGTGCATGCGAGTCCTGCCTTTGAAGCACAGGACATTGAAGAAAAGCAACATCATTTTAACTTCACTGGGCGCCATGTTGGCGTCTGTCTGTTGCCATGTTAACCTTGCCTGTGTTACTCTGTGCGCATGCTCGTCATACAAGCTGCATGGATATGTAAACGCATAATATATACACTATAGACAAAAGTTTGGAGTTCCACAAAAACTCGATTTCAGGCATCAAGACCTGCAATATGTACCACTGGTACACTCTGAGCAGATATTGAGAAGAATTCGGACTAAATCAAGTAAAATACTGAAATACTGAGAAGGGATGTACAACGAACTAGAACACAGGTAGCATTGGCCACACTTTACTTTCTAATCAAACGTTTTTTTGTTTTGTGTTTTCTGTTCTTGAGCCATCAAGATTTTGGTCATTAGTCGTCACCATTTCAGCTCGTTAGCTTATATTTATATGCACAAACCTAACCCGAACCCTAACCCTTAACTTCTTTTGAGTAGTATATAAGTATCACAGGATTGTGGGAAATGCGCTTAAAAAATGCCAGAATTGGGGGGGGGGACCCCCACACCCCCCGCCCACAATGTCTATAACATGGTTACGCCCCTGTGTGCACACTATTCTGGCAGACTGAAGTATCGGTTAAGAAACTCGCCTTGAAAAACATTCCAGGACTGAATCCAAAGTAAAGCACTGCCTGTGTGCCCTCCAGCAAAACACTTAATCTGAACCGCTTTGGAAAATATCCAGCGGGACAAATCAATAACATATAAACTATGCGAGTCCTCCTGGATACACAGATTAAATACATTACAAATGATGCAATCTACAAAATATATACATGACTAAAATAAAATGGATATCCAGTGTTTTATAAAGGGTCATTTTAAACAGGTCACAGTGGTGTTTCCCATTCAAGCGCCTTGCTGTGTACCTTTCAACCCCATGATTCTGCACCACAGTCTGCTTCTTCAACTGGGGAGAATCAAATCGCTAAATTCCAGGCAGTAGCGAATACCATGAGCTGATTTAAAATGATTTAGGGTTTATGGCTGTAAGGATAAAAGTTGGCTTTCATGGTCACCAGTAGTTTATTTAACATGCCAGGGGACACAAACAATTTTTAAATCCTTATAAGATTGCATGCTAGCTATAAGACCGCTGGCCAGGATTTTTGGGATTCGTTTTCTTGACCTGTGTAATAACTGCCATAATGAAGTCAACCAGTCAACTTGTTTGCCTCTTCATAGCTTCCCAACACAGCTCTTACTACAAACCCAAAACCAAGGAACTGGAATTCATCTTTTCTCCAGCAAAATCTTTTCTGTTTGACCAGATTTTATCCAGGTAGGTCAACTGAGAACTCGGTTCTGTTTTACAGAGACAACCTGGGAAATCAAAAGTGGGTAGAAATGCAATGGAGTGTAGCCACTCAGATGCAGGGGAGGATTGCGGTGGCAAGACGTAGAGATCCGGTTTTTGTTGGAACTTTGCCAGGACACATGGAGTTAACACCCCAACTGCCATGGCACCTTTAATGAGCCACAGTGAGTCGGAACCTCGGTTTAAGATCTCCCCTGAAGAACAGCATCTTCGACACCACTGTGCTACGAGACTGGATTTCTGTTTGGTCCAGAGAGAAGAGAGTCTAGTGATGACCCACCGATACCTCTACCAGCAGCAACCTAGCTTTCCCAGGAGGTTTCCCATCCAAGCACTAACCAGGCCCATACACGCTTAGCTTCAGAAGGGTACAGGGTGGTATGACTACTGACTTTAAAGAACATAGCAAGCAAGGACCTCAAACTTTTTCCGGTACGCTCCAGGATCTGCTGCACCACCAAGAGGAGCAGAGGAACTTTCACAGGCCTTAGATTGAGACAGGTGAGGCAATGGGAATCGCCTAATAACCGCACGGCATACGGAGCATGGTGGCTGATTTGCACAGCCTGACATCAGTGCAAACGGCGATAGCTGGATAACTTAACATTCTCTTTTCTTCAATAAATGATTTTTAGGTGCACATGTCAATTTGGTTCATATAGTGTATAGCATATGTGGAGGGTACAATCATTATAAATCAGAATCCTCAATGGACTCTGTGTGTTAATCTAAAATGGAAATGTTTGAAACATGCATAATTGTGAATTAATGATCACCTTCTGTGGTCTTGCAAAGCACTATTGAAATAGCTTGTGTTTTTGTTTGTTTCTAATGAGAATAATATATACACATTAACACAACTTCCCATTTCATTAGGAAGACTGTTTGTAATGGAATGTTTGTCATTTTTTCTAGTATATACCGCATTGCTGCATGCTTATTATTTGCACGTACTTTGGGTATTTGATAAGGGCATTAAAATTACTACTACTATGAAGTCCTTAGCCAGAGGAAGATTATTGAAGAAAAAGCACAGACAAGATTCCAAGCCCCCGGCTTGTACAGAAATGAACTCAGCTCTTTATCATCGGAGAAAGGCTCAAACTATCTGTCTGTTCATATGGATTCAGGTCAGCGGCACATTTACTGGAAGTGATGTCACACCTCATCCCAAAGACTTTGGCAGCTGGCGCATAGCCCAATCAAGCCGGCGACGAGACTTAAAGCGCATGCATCATATAATGGCATTACAGGGGTCATGCAAGTACAGCATAGCCTTAAGAATTGTATTTAGAAAATGCCCTCCACTTCTCACCGATACTGCATACAGACTGCGTTTAAATGCACAACAATAATAACTAGGATGCAGCTATTTTTATCCCGGAGAGCACATTTTAAATCAGGACACGTCACTTTGATCAGCCTTGGCCAGGTTTCGCAAGGCAGTAAACCGGCTGTTAATCCCGGGTAAATTAGAAAATGTGTTAGCAGTCAGTTCTGGAGTACAGAGCGGCTGGACAGAGGGCCGAGGAGGCAGATTCACACACTCGCGCATTAGAGCGAATGCCCAGGGGCAGCTGTGTGTTCACACCACGCCGCCGGCCCTCTCTTATAACAGCAGCGCTCCAGTGCAGATGTACAGCGGACGGGAGAGACTAATCCACACCTTTTATAAATGTTTTCAGTTATACATTTACATTTATAATTACATATGCAGAGCGAGCTTAGAGTTCATCAAGTACTGGGAATTCCATGAGCGAGTGCTTAGAAGGATATGCGCTCATTAAAAATCATAACCGTTTCTAGTTATGGTCTTGTCTAAACATTGGCAACTGATCCAAAAGGAAAATACATGCTCCAGAGTATTCACTGAGTACACCAGAATGAGCGTGATAGCCTCTGACCTATTCGTTTAAAAAACGAGGCAATGGGGTGGCAGTGGAGTATAGTGGTCAAGGAACTGGGCTTGTAACCACAAGGTCGCAGGTTCCATTCCCAGGTAGAACACTTTGAGAAAGCCTTGAGCAACGTACTTCACCTGCATGGCTTCAGCTGTAGAAGGATATATCCAGCTGTAGAAAGATACTATGTAAAGAAAAAATGCAAATGCTGTGTAAGTCGCTCTGGATAAGAAAAAACCGTCGCTCCCCCCAAAAAACCTTTTAAAAATATATTGATGTCAGATTTAGTGCATATGTCTATATGAATGAAAAAACAAAACAGGAAAAAAATAGCAGTGTATATAGTGTGAACAGGTTAAAACATGACTGTGGTTTCAATCAATACCTGCGCTTTCTGCAGTGCACAAGCACAGACGAGGTGGTATAGAAGACAGAAGCCGATGCATTAACCGTTTTTTAGGTTGTCAAGTGCTAAGATCTTTTCCTACACCGCAGTGCCTTTCAGCATACTCGAGCCTGTCCATCCCCAACGTCCGAGCTCCAGGACAGTTTGTCATAGTTACGAGGCTAATTAGACTGATGGCGAGGGAGTAAAGAGGTGAGAAATTAAAATGGAACTAAGGGGAGAGTGCCGTAATGGAGATTAAATGGCGTGGTGAAAGAACACTGGCGATCGACTCAGACGATAAGCCGGGGGGTTGTCCGCCCCGTGCGATTACTGCCCGGGTAATTTTCCACGCTCTTCGGACTCAAGCTTCCTCCCCCTCCACTCCGATGCTCCTGCCCTCCTGAACCTCTCTAGAACCTTCCCGTCACGCTTGGCCCTCTCTCACGTTCGATCGATACCCAATGCCCTTTTTTTAAAGAATTTTTTTTTTTAAATCGGGATTGATCGGGTTTTCGGGATTGATCGCGATTCGTCGCCGTGGTCCCTCATTACGTTGCGCCCGCATCCCCGCGACTGCCCTCCTCACCTTTGTCTGTTGTGGCATCACGGATGTTCAAGGGGACCTTCAAAGTGACCTGGTGTCATTTATCAGCCCCCTCCCCCACCCCCCTCCACCTCCACCCCATTTTAGCCATTTAGTTCCCCTTCAGTTGTAGCTCTCCATAAGCGTAGAAGGATATGTAACTAAGGCCTGACAGCTAATCTATAGCCCACTCCAGCCTGCGACCTCCTACCCCGCCTCGTCCGCTCCATCAGCGCACTTGGGTAATGGGTAGAATGCTTTCGTCCACGCCAAGGCCCTCGCCACGGTGGCTCACACACACAGGGGCAGGAAGGAACATAACGAGGAGGTAATAGCAATAACCACAGTATCACTGAGCCTGCACCAGGTTTTAAAGCGGGGCCACAGTTCACAGGACGAGAGGGGGTGATTTAAATGCCTTTAACAGGGTTCTGTTTTCAAAACGGCACTTCGGTTTATGTGCCTTGGCAACGCACAAATATTTCTCCTCTTTTAATAGGAGCTTTCAGGTCCATAACGTTATTCATTTATTGTAAATCTAATGCTTGGATGAGCGGAGTCATGTTTGAAGCTACAACTGAAATGCATCATGAAATTGCTGAGACAAGATAAATACTGAGGAAAGGGTCCCCAACACTGACTTGATTTGTTTTCATTATAGTGAAAAGAACACACAGATAATGCACCTTATGCTACCATAATTCTTTATATAATTTAGTCAATTTGCAACTTCAGAAGAAGGTATGTGTCAGCATGTGTGTTCATTTAGCCATAGGTCTACAAAGAGATAAAGTTGTGTGCTTGTAGCTTTTTTTTACGCAAACAAATAGACATTTAATATCACCAACACTGCACAGGGTAATAAATTATTCTTTAAAAAAATGTTTAAAGTTTTGTTTTTATCCTCTTAAAAAACACAATAATCTAAAAAACTGTGTATTACAGTACCATGGCAACCCATATGGAGCCGACCATGTTGGGGTTGGCAGTGAATAGACATCCCTACAGGCGACATGTTATTGGCCAGAGTGTTACCTTGGGAGGGAGGATACCAGTTGGTAAGGTATGCACTAGGAACTCCTCTGGTAGATCAGACCTACAGCTACTGTGCATACAAAACTTGATGAAAGTTAAACTGATCAGTTAAAACGGATTGGGTTTCAGATTTCATGGGGGAAAGCTCACTCACAGCGAGCAGATTGCAGCATATTCTCCTGTCTCCATAAATTAGAGCCCTTGGTCTCTCTTTGCACGACAACTCAATGAAGCAGAGAGAATGAAATCTGAACTCCCACTTCAACTGGCGCTATACAACACACTTGTACTATACAACACACCTGTACTATACAACGCACCTGTACTATACAACACACCTGTCATGAATCAAACGCAAGAGAGAGCAGCTTTTTCTTTGCGAAAAAAGAAACCAGCGCTAATAATTATTATGAACAGAAAGTTAAATTGAAGTAAAAGCAAGTGATGCCGTTTTACTGCTGGGTTACTGTGTATATGGGGGTCCTTGCTGTTCTTTGCAAAAAGCACATTGTGAAGAATAAAGTGGTGGCAGTGAGAAAGTCAGGACAGCTATTAAGTAAGAGTATCTGCACACTAACAAGCAGGCAATAATGGGTTATTTATCTCTTAGACAAATCAAGCAACTGTCTGCTTTGTGATGAAAAGGTTTGAAGGAAAGAAGGGCATTTCCAATGTCTCACAGTAGGACACGCATAGCTGCCTGCTTACACATTAGAGTCCCTCTCACAAACCAAAATGCTATGAAGCCAACTTCTTTCTTTTACAAAAGTTTGGAACATCGGTTTGTCATTTCCCTATTCTCCTTTTCACAATCACAATTAAGACACCAAAACTCTTAACTCTTGTGCAAATATCTAGGTCCGTGTTTAAGTGCACTCCTATCCATATCGACCACTATCCAGAGTTTAATGCTACAAAAGGGTGGTTTCAGTAGTCAATTTAAAAATGTACTCAAGGTAGCATGACTACTTATGGGCGAATTAGTTGTCCCAGCAAAACTTCCGGGATCATTCCAGTCTCTTCACAGCCAGTAAGCTAAGATATTACCTTTTAAAGAGTTTCACACACTTGTGCCTCTGCCAGCAAGCTATTACTGTTTTCCCCACATTCTTCCCATCTTTATCAGAGAACCAGATTCCCTGCACTCTCACAAATAAAAGGTACAGTGGAGGTACATTTTTCTTCTGTAAGGAACAAATTTCCCAAATGTACCCTGGAAGTAAAAAACGTTCTATTTGGGTACTAATAAGTGCCTTTTCAAGCAAAAGAGGTACAAATTGACCACATATGGCTGGCTAGGGGTACAAATTTACGTACCTATAGGATGCCACCCCAGTGACAAACGTTTGTACCTTTTTAGGTACTTTTCTTACCGGTTCTTTCTGAGAGTGCCCTGTGCAGCTTCCTACAAACTCCCTTAAGGCAGAGCTACTCCCAAAGCTCTGTCTTCATGTCCGCCTTAATCTTATACAGTAAAATCACTCATTTGCTCAGAAATGTACCCTGCTGAACTGAAGGACACGACAGAACTATAATCTAATGAATAAAGAATTAAACACTGAGTTACCAAAGTGTCGCAGAGATAATCTCAAGTGAGACACTGGGAACTCAAGCCCCAGTTCGGAAATCAGTGATGTAGATAATTGTCCTTTCATTGTGACTACGAGACAAAATTATTTCATTCATTTCAGTCCATTATATAAATGCCAACCTCTGTTCCAAGTAACGTCCCATGTGCGTAAAATTAGAATTTTTATATGCACTCCCACCAGGCCAATCCCATCCTGGGATTGTAACAAGAAGAGTGCAGAATTAGTGGTCTGATTACTAAAAAAAAAGCTGTTTAGTTACGAACTGCCACAGGCCCTCTGATCAAAATCAAATGCTTCTTTAACATTACTAACCGATTTATGCAAAAATATTTCCAACATAATTTCACCCTAAACAAACATATTCTCTTTAGAAAAAGACACGAAGGATCATAAAACTGACTGCATATGCCTTTTTGGAAGCAGAATTGTGTATCGGCTGCTACGGCGGAAACAATCGCAGCGTTCAAATATACACGGGGGCCTGAATCCAGTCGACATTTGTCCTTAAATTTGAGTTGCACTTCTTTCATGGTGATGTTCGACGCAGTTTTGTAAGTCAATCTGGGTGACCCCTGAATTCACTTAACTGTTTTCAAATTTTTTTTTTTTTTAATTCATAAAATTTGAATGAGTCAAATTTAGAAAGAATGGCGATTGTATCCTTACCTGAGTCTCCACACAAAAATAGGTCCATGTCATTCCCTCCTTTTCATTCATTTCCAGATATTTTACAAAAGTGTGGGGCTATAAGTAATGCCTCTCTCACAAATGCAAGTGAGAGATGGTAAACACTATTCAATGAGCACGAGAAGCACTCCAGTCGCAATGTTTGTTCTAAGTCACTTTTATTGCGGAAGAGTTAGATTGCTCATATTAATTTATACATGGACAGATCTGCACAGCCAATAATAATTAGAATAATGCTCAGATAAGTACTAAGCTATTCTGTTAGTAATGAAACACATGTATTATAACTGCAAACTATTCTACAACTGCTTAACTGAATTTGTGCCAGGGCACTGTGTGTGTTTTTCCCTCCCTTAGGTTATTACATTCAATAAATGTGTGGTATGGATTGAATCTCCTAATTTGCATAAAGTGACATAAAAATGATATGAACAGATTTATTAATTCCTTAAACTAAACGTAATATTTTAATATTCAAGACACTTGAGCAACAAACTAAATAGTGTTACTCTCAACAAAGTGAATGCAGACTACAGACGTGCAATGTATGGACGAGTGCTGACTTAACTAAAAAGCAGCCACATTGCACCTTATGGTCCATTAAATATTCAAACTCTTGGTTTCTTTATTTCTTTATTCACTATGATTTCTTTGATGAATAAAGAAAGCACATATTTGATACCGTATTTCACCTGCTTCTGTGGTATTTCCGCACGTAGCCAAGGCACTGGGACAGAAATAATAATTAGCTTGCAGAAAAGTCAATTTTCTAAGCCCAGAAGAAATACTTCTCTTTAAACTGCAACGCATTAAAGTGCTTTAACCTGTCATGCAGTCACCTGCGGGGCTCGAGCGCACCTAATGCTCCGATGCAAACGCAAGTTGTCACAACTCACTTCCACCCAAGACAAGCAAGCTGAAGCGATACAAGTAAACCCAGCGGAGGGAATATTCCGGCAATACGGATTGAAAGCCCAGGGTGTCCCACGTCCGCACAGCCGAGTACGGCAACAGATCCCTCCTCGCACCTGTAAAGGAATCGCTAATGCTAAAACGCTGTCGCACCGCCTTGCAATTCTCCCTTTGAAGAAACAGAGGGAAAATATCCATTTCATAATAGGGCACCTTGCTGTGAACCCATGCTGAACACCATCTGTTAGATTACCAGCTCCGCCCCGGCTGAAGAGCTGGGGGAGATCAAGCAAGGGGAGAAATATGCAAGTACAACAACAAGAAGTCTTCTCATTAGTGTTCAAGTTGTGAATTCTACGTCCCCAGCGAGTAGATTTTAAGCGCCCGCAGACTCTAATACCTTTTGCCGCAATCTGAGAAATACAATTAGGCATTCAATTAGGATTTTAACCGAGTGATGAGAACGGTCTCTGTGCCCACAAAAAGAGCATTAGCGAGCTGCGATTTCTCGGTTTCATTACATCAAAACAGCGCGTTCTCTTTTGAGCTTGAGCGATTAGTTAATCGCCGAATGCTCTCTATCGCTGAACACAGTCTACACTACCGACTCTCAACCTACAGGTTAATTAGCACATTGGGGTGTGGGCCATCTTATATGCTGCAAAAACTGAACACTCTCAAGAAATGGTCGTTTGAGGCTGGTCAGTATTGAAAAAAATATGTGAGAAGATAACCAAAAATCCATAAAATTGTAGAAGCTAAACTTCTGTTCTGTGTGTTTTCCACTTTGCGACAGATACTTCAAATTTATAGTTGAAATTCTTGAGTATCGTGCAGATTAAGGTAATTGATAATTTTGACAGTAGCCAGCTAGCTTTGTACTGTGGTGTATTTGTTCCCATGATTTACTGCTCCAACAACAAAGACGCTAGATATATAGACTGGCCAAGAGGCCATCTGAATAGCTTGAATCACCTGAGGAATGTTTGTTTGTGTCTGTTTGTGCATTTATCTTTAAATAGAAGTCATATAATATAAACACAACATAGAATCAGGCAAAATTGAATCATAACAGGGAAACATCAATTGGCAAACTGCTATAACTCACTTCAGAAAGCCTTCCACTTGACTTAAAAAGCCACCGGCAGTTAAAGGGTAAATGAAACGATTGCTTCGGTTACATTTACTTATCTTTACAATAGATATTTGAAGGCAGGTCTATTAGAAGCACTGGTAACCCAATACATACCATTTGGACTTTCCTCATCAATCGCTACAATGGTGGCAGGTGGACCTGTCCTGGAAAGCTTGCACTCTGGAAACCAAGGACAAAAGGAAAACTGAGAGCATTTCAATGCATTTGAAACAAAAGCACACACTATACCTCAACTGGTGGCACAGTGGTACATTGCTCATGCTGGCTTTTGTTCCACTAACGCTCTTCATTAACAAGGTTGATTACAGTCGCTGATCCGGATTTGACATAAAATTACAATTGCTTTCCCTGGGTCCTTAGAGACTGAAGTGTATTGCTTTTTGTTTGCTTGTGCTAATGGAAAGACACAAGTCATGGTTTTTCTTCATTTCAATATGGCTCCTTCGTGCCCCTTTCAGCAATGCTGTAAAACAGATTTGCAATCCACCTAATTGATTAAGATTAATTAGCTATGTAATAAACGGGTTTGGGGCTCACAACTATGATTTCAAGTCAATAAAAATTAATTAATTAAAAGCAGATGGAACAAATGCCAGTGTACAAGGTGTACCCCCTGGACCTGAGCTAGGTACGTACATATATACAGTATAACTCATTTCAAGCAACACTATTAGACACAGTACAAGTACCATCATGTGACCATCAGATGCATGGCTTTATACACAAGCACCATGGGGACAACTAAAGCAATGCACATATAGTAGCAACTATAGCTGCTACACACAATGATAAGGTACTTGGGAACAGGAAGAGGGACAGATACAGAGGCGGGCAGCAGGGGTTGTGGAACGCTGTGGCCAGTTCACATGAAGAGACAAGAAGGTGCTGGAAAGGAAAATATGTATGGTCTTACCCTCATAATGCCAGTCTGAAGTCAAGAATAAGTGTCATCAGCAGAGTGGGGAAAAGAGTGACGGAAGAAAAGAAAAGCATGACATAGTTTTACCCTCCAAAGTTTAGGTAAAAAAAAAGAAGATATTTAGCCATAGAGAAATGCTAAAATTCTTCAGAGTAAGAAAATAAAAACACATTTTGCTTGCGTTAGAGGTTACAAGTATACGGCACAAGTACCATTGCATTTGCAATAAATTCATATTTATATGATACTTAAACAAATGCATAAATAATGCTTATGCATGCGTGTGCAAGTGAAAACTCCCTAAATAGAGACTGTGGTGTGAATTTCATATTCATTCCATCGCTACAGTGTACCGCGGGGATGCTTTTAAAATGTACAGGGTCCAGGTGAACTAAATACATTGAGTTGTGCTCAGTTCTGTTCAATCTCCACATTGAGCATGATCCAGTAGGGGAAATCCTAGATTAGATTTATACAACCTACGTTCAGTCGGGCTGTGTGTGGCAGCCTTTAGGTACATGAGATAAATACTTTACTAAAGTGATGCACGTAATGGTTTCATTTTCACCCTGAGACTGAACAGCAACACCGGCGAAAAGAGCTCTCAAACTCAACACGTCAGTAAAACAATGGTTTGTTGTCTGCACACAGGAAAATGAAGTCCAGCACTCAGCGTGGAATCAAATTAATAGTCTGAATAAGTCAGGTTTTGCTGAACTCAATATTTACTCTTGAGATATGAATCACAGAAATTATAGATTTTCAGCCTGACTGAAATTGAGGGGGTTTTACGTTGCGTTTTAAGCTCTGAAATACTTGAATTCCCAGCCAGGCAACTAATGCAGTTAAGCAAAATGTATTGGGGTCGGCGGGGTTCATGTGGGTGGGATATTGCAGCATAGTCACTGTTTTAACCCACATCCTGGCAAGCAGGAAGACTCAGGCGCCGAAGTCCATAGAGAGAGGACTATTCATGACCAGAGAACACTCTTTTCAAGCAGGAAGACTCAGGCGCCGAAGTCCATAGAGAGAGGACTATTCATGACCAGAGAACACTCTTTTTCACTCCACTGATCCAACGTCAGCACTCTAGACACAAAAAAACCTTACAGAAAATGAATGTTGCTTATTGAAAGAAAGACGGGATCGTATAAATCACGCGAAACCATCACTATGACGACATGACTTATGCTGTAGCATAGATCAGCACGGAGAAAACTAGCTCGCTCGCTCCGTGCGACACCGTCTGAAATTAAAACGAGACTATGCATTTTCACACGCCGCCGCCGTCCGCAAGCGCACGACTGCCGCTCCCCGATGCATTCGTGACAAAGTTTCTTTGTGAGAACCGTTCTTAGGATTCTCCCATAACGGAAATGCTCTCCCCGCTCCAAAATTTGCTTCAGTTCCAGAACGAGAGGCAAGCCAAGTTCGTCTGACTCAGCTCCCAGCAGTTTAAGGTGGATTACAACATCAATATGTTGTGTCTGGCGCATGAATAAACAAGATACCTAACAACGAATGAATTTGCATTGATTATCCACCACAGCCCTTCTGCAATCTGCCGTCCATGAATGAGTAATTACTGATAGAGGTGTCAGGTTGCATGACACCAGACACTCTGACACCCAAAGCCTCCAACTACCTGGGTTTCTAGCAGATTGTGTTTTGTCCTCTCTGCAGTCTCCCTAGCAACAGTTGCTGAGTGGGAACAAATAGATACTCAAACTATCAAATATGCATGTGGGTATACTCTTCCCTCTATTATGAATGAAATTTAAAAAACAAAAAATTTACTTTTATGGGTCTGATTAACATCACCTACTGGTGAAACAAAGAAACCATAATTGCATTGCAGGTGGCGGTTGATAGATATTACGGTTTCCAACATATTTCTTAACAATAACAACAATAAACAACATTAAACTGAAATCCTTATTGTAAATTCAGAAAAGTTCAACGCACGTGTATTTTGTATATGTACTCACCACACATAATAATAAATCAAACAGTGGAAGTACCAGTAGTCAGATAATCAATCAAAACAGTTATCTTCAACCAAGCCCCTCTATCATTCACCATTTCATAGACATTTGTTACTGCAGTACAAGTATACCAGAATACAAATTGATTCAATTGATTCAAACCTTTCAGAAGAACATTGCCCTCTTAGCATAATTGCTAAGACTTTGAAGTACATAAATAAAGCACATAACAGTAAACAACTAGTCAGGATAGAAACAGGTGGACGACAAACCGGGGTGAACCTAATCGCAATCCTCCAACTGCAAAAAAAAAAAAAAAAACTTCTGAAAAATACATTTGACACCTCAGCCTTTTCCACGTGTATTATAGCCTATGATGGGATAATCGCGTATGATGGCTCTGTGTTGCTTTTTGGAAAGCTGAATGCCATGGGGTTGTAGTGCACTTGCTTATTTGCTATTGCATTCTCTGCTGTTAAATGGTTCTTGAAGATACACTGAATAGGCATGTCTGTCAAATAAACAGATGCTAAATAATTGCGCTAACACAATGTAGCATGCCATTCCGTGCGAAGAACCCATTAATAATGTAGCCTCACGAGGCTTCAACATTACCTCTAGGCACACATGAAGGCATATTTAAAGACTCAGCTCTCTAGCCCTCTTCCCCTCCCTCTGGGTGTTTGTATGTGTGTGCGTGTGTGTGCGTGTGCGTGTGCATGTGCGTGTGTGTGTTTGTTTGTGTGTGTGGGTTGTTGTTATTTTGCTTTCACTTATAGATCTGTTCTCATTAGCGCTGTGCAGAAAGGTACATGTGGATGGAAAACAAAACAATTCTTGGATGTTGCACACACACACACACACACACACACACACCACCCGTGATGCGGCTAAATGGCTGTGAAACGCAGCGCGAAAGTTAGCGTGCGTGCATTATTCAAAGCCGTTCATCCGTTTATGCATCAGACAATCCATCTGGTCACCTGCCAGGCTTCAGACAGCGCAGAAAATCTGAGGCCACAGGGAGGAGTCTGAGAGCAGATGAGTCTCCTCGCTGCAGACTCCAATCCATCAGGAAGTTGCAGCGCGTACGAGAGGCGTGATGTGGGGGGGATGGGGGGGCAGACCATCTCCCAGGCCGGCATCCGATCAGAAATGCAACCTTGACTGTCCAGTGCGTCCACAATTCAAATCGCACCATATTGGTGGTAGGGAGTGCATTTTAATTTTTTTTCTTGAACACACATTTCCGTATTACATTTGACTAAAAGGGGAAGTCAAGGTCTTTTGATACCGTAGCACGTTGACTGAATGCTAGAGTACTGAGACTTCTTTGTAGTTTCAAATGGCTAGCTATAGACCAATGATATGTAAACAGTAAACACAATATTTTACAGCCAACATTAATAACAACTAAAGCAAAAAGCTAATTGTGTGACAATGATTGCAGATGATATTAAATGCAACTATGTCTTCAGCTCTCTCCAGAACAACATATAAATAGATATTTTTAATCTTATTATTACATAATTTTTAAATTATATTTAACAATAGGTTTGCCTTTTGGTGGGGAAAATGAAACAGTAGCAGCCTTCATGAGAACATATTGGGGATTATGAATTATAGCATACATTGATATGTGATAGGAACACAGTATGTTTGGAATACAACCTCATGTTCAACCATTGCTCTGCACTAAACAGCACAGTATACGACCATATATGTACACCTGGTAACAGAATGAACCTCAAAGTCGCTGCTTGTTGCTTTAGAATGGGCACCCAGAACACAGGCCATCATTTATATTTCATCTCCTATATAATTTAGAGGCCACAAAGCCTGCCTGTTAGCTCTCAACCACACAGACCTGTGTCTGAAATGAACACGGGCGTCTCTGCTGTCATCCGGATTTGATAGCCGAATGGACACAGGGATAATAAAGAGAATTTTAAAGGGGAAAGAGAGCAGCGGCACGGATGTCTGATGTCCCGAAACAATCGCTCAGCGGGCCTCTGCCCGGGATAACCTGACAGAGAGATCCCCAGATTGGACCGATGCCACGGAGAGTAATCACCTCAGAAATCAATACACAACAATAAGCCCAGTGGAACGCCCAAATCCCGAGCCTGAGAGACAGATGTTACTCCACTGGACCAGGAGAGAATCGAAAACAAACACTGATTTTCATTTTCATATCCGGCCGCACTGGCTGAATAACAGCAATAGCTCAGAATGACTGCCGCGGCTGACTCAGAGACATGGTGCTGAGGCCATAGGATTAGATTACAGGGGGGGGAACCGTGGAACTCTTCAATTACGGGGAAGACTCGATGCAGTGCGACGCCATCGCCTGAGCGTCACTTACCTGTATGCCACGTCAGAATTACAGCAACTGCACCTTAGCTGCTGTAACCCCTCCCCCCACGCTGAACTAAAACCCTGATGATTTCCAGACCCTGTGTAAGGCTCTGGTTTCGTTTTAAATCTGCCTTCAACACCCAGAATTCCCGGCTCACGTTTCCGCTCTTTACCACCTCTCACAGCTTTTGTTCAGTTCTTCCATTTCTACAGCTCCTCACAGGATTTCTGCCACCAAAAACCCCACTGTAGCCTTTCAGTGCATGTATCTGTCTGTTTGTCTGTCTTTCTAATCTTCTAATCACAGAGGCATTTACAGGATTTAATCTCACCCTGATAATATGTGGATTCTATTCAAATTATTTTACAGGAAGCACTTCATAGTCAACTCTCCTTTTCAGTCGATAAATTGGCTTACATTTATGTTTTTTTCAGCCAACAAAGTTACTTTGTGAGCTCTGCAAAGAAACAGATTAATTCCCACACAAGGATGTAAACATCTATACAACATCTTGCTGATTACATTTCATTACCCAAGTCAACTGCAAAGCTTAATTGTAGTCTCTCAAAGTCTGAAGGTACACTGCCGTCTTGCTCTATTAATCCCTTCCAACAAGGGTGCAATGAAGACTTCTGCCTGTGTGTATATGTGCGTGTATGTGAGTGTGTGTGTGTGTGTGTGTGTGTGTGTGTGTGTGTGTTCAATATACATAGTTCAATCTGTGACAAACAACCCAGGTGTATTAGATATTCTGGCTAGTTTCTCCACGGGCAGTTTTATTTTGTATGACTTTGTAGTTTATACAAAGACAAAAAATGTAAAGAGGGTTTGCTTTCTATTGATGAAATAAAATGAGTTTCCATAAAACTTGAAGTATTCTCTTTGACAAACTGTCAAATCACATTCTGTTACACTGCACTTATGAAAGAGTGGAGTGATGAAAAGGAGAAGTTCAAACAAGGCAGACTGCTGTTACCTGTAGTATACTGCTACATAACAAATGCACTCTGAAATGCCAAGTCCTACCAAATATCTAGTGCATTGTGTACATGTGTAATACTTTTTTACAATTATAATATAATTATAATTATAATGTAATACTCATTAACCCAATCCGTCCCATTGCGAATAATTAGTAGTTTTCTTTTGAGCACATCTTGAATTTGTCAGCTCCCAATATAGTAAGCGTCATATATCATGCCATGGTGAAGGCATGAATGATGAGATATATTTCACCTATAGGTGACACAATGAGTGGTTCATCGGGGCTTGGGAAAGAATAACATAAATCACAGTGGATAGGGGATAGGGGGTTGGTTGGACGAGCCTGGAGGGAATTGGTGTGAATATCTGCTAACCTGCCTTTCCATTTGTTTGATTGAATTTCCATGAATCACATTCTCTGCTTCCCCCCCCTGAAGGGCCTGCTCACACTCAATTCCACAGTGCACGATTTGAGCCACGTTCTGTGCATTGAAGGGCTACACGCTGTGCGCGAAGCATCGGGGCAGACACAGGGGTTTTCGGCGGTAATCAGAAACGCTGTGTCGCGGCTTAGTTTATCAGACTCGTTTGAAAGTTCAAAACTCTTATTTTGCTCTTCAAGATCATGCTTCAAAAAAAAAAATGAAGAGCGGAGGATAAGAGAAGCACAAGTTTGAATGAGGCGTTTGGAGAAGGGAGTGGGAGGGTTCTGTATCTGAGCAGCTATGACTCACAGCAGCCAAAGCTGAATGAGATTGGGTAACCTGGCCTGTCTGTCATGAGGGTGAAAATCAGCCTCAGAGTAATCAACAAAGGTAGTAACCAGCAGGTCCCCCCCACTGGGCTCTCTCTCTCTCTGGTCTCAGACACACTGATTAAACCCACAGCCTCCATCATTATAAATATCTACTGAAAATCCCCACTTTCCTCAGGGAAACCTGGATGACGGAACAGAACTGCGCTGCCAATCACGCACACCAAAAAGTTAAGATGAGCAAAAGCAACGACCGTAACGTGACGCGCGGCCTTTCTTATTTTATCATTTTAAATGGCTTTTCTTGTTTCCTATATTGCTCTATGATGAACACAATATGCATGTAATATGATGCCTCATTCAGACCAATACAGCACGAGCAACAGTTCTCAAAGTGGAATTTTTGGCCATGTTTTAAATGTATATATTTCATGTGTACATCACTGAGCAAGCTACTCTAACAAATTGGCAAAGTAAAAACATATATATATATGTATAAATTGGTCAGAAAGTTTGTCAGCTGCAGCACTGTGAGTCACCATGGAAAAGGGCATCTACTGAGTCAATAAATAATGTAACATTAGAAGATCTTGTTTGGGCAATTACGGGGAAACTGAGCTGCTTAACTACGGGGAGAGGGAACTGAGACTGAGAACACCACTCGAATTAAGAACATCACTAGGTGACACTAACCACTGGCTTCAGCTAATAGCCACCTCTCTGCAATGATCAGAGGCTATTCTCATTTAAGAATAGAATTTATTTATTTGTACTTCACAAATATACTGTGCCATCCCACTAATTCTACCAGGGGCTACCAATTGAACAACTACGGAGCTTGGTACTCCCGTTCATTATCTATACTGTAGTAACTAGTATCTATCTGCGTGTATACAGCAACTCTTTGTTTATTTTAATAATTAAGATCTCAAAGTCATTTGAAGATGTTCTGCTGTTTCTTAGCCAGCTTCTGTAACATTTTTCACATCTTGGAGGCTGTGCGAAGACTGCAAAATGTACAGCATTTTGCACAGACAGTAGAAGCCCAATCTGCCAAAAAAGCTGCCATTGCTTGCATTATGGAAAGGCAGTACTCTACCGAGTGAAACCCTCCCTGAGTGACATGTGACACAATGCCTAAGAGTACCTTGTGGCTGCCGGCCAGTCGGCACTGTCATTGTACCATGGTGTGCATATTGTATATTCACTGGCAATAGCTAGAGTATTAGCAGTATTAGCATGCTATAGAATAAAATATAACTTTTATTACCCCTTTAGAGAACTTAAGTTGTAGCCACCAGCAACAACAAAAAAGACAGACAGTGGGGCAGACACACAACACACAAACAAACATATCAAATAAAGACATTCAATAGGATCATTGCATTAATCAAACTAATTAAGTGAATTAAAGTGGAATACAGCCATGATTAAAAATAGCCCCCGCTGTCCCGAGATGTCCAGTGTCATTAAGCAGTCCAACACACAAACTCCTCCATACACTGTCGAAACGGAGCACCGAACTGCATCAGCCTTCCCACTCGTCATCTCGCTCCTCCCCGGCATTATCTTCTCCTTCCCTTCCCTGGTTGCCTTTTGAAGATTGCCTCTCTCGGATCAGTCCCAACATCTTAAACTCCGGTAAAGAGCGATGGTAAACTTTGTTGCTGCAGATCCAACGGACATTCCCGAGCATATGTTGTGAATGGGTCTCCATGGTGACGACCACAAACAAAATTATCCCGACTAGACAATTCGTCAATATTATCAAAGCAAGCAGCAGGAGTGCCCTAAAAAATCTCCAGCTCGCTTCCCCGTACCACACCAGACACACAGCGCATGAAAAAAACAAAAGACAGAAGCCCGACACAACAAAATACATTCAAATGAACAAACACGAACACGAGAAACAGCTGAACTATGGCACCTGTCTGACCCTGGTTTGTGTATTTCTAAAACCCACAACACCAGCCTTCTCCTGGAAGAGAAGAAAGATCACCTGTTCTTTTTCTCACCAAGAACACAGTAATTACAACAAAGGGGCAAAAGGTAAAACAAAGCTGCCACGAAAATGAAAGAGATAGTTTTTTTAAGGCAAGAAAGGGCGAAGTTGTACTGATTCCATGTTCCACGGAGAAATGGTCTTTGGGTAATGTCTCTGTAAAAGCATAAACGGCACATTCAATTGGCCATTTGCCTTTGGGAGACAAAATTTATTACAGCTATTTACAGAGTGGTTATATTATTGACATTTTATTTTGCTTTCAATGTGGACGGGAAGAATACTCTGACTGAATTTATCTACGGGTACTTACTTTACTGCCTTATATTTGCGACTAGAAGGCGTGATATTCCCAGATGAGAACAGGTTTGTCTTTTTATACTCTTTTTTTCTCTAAGGTGAAGGAAGTTCATTAACGAGTTCAATTTAAGTGGTCGAATGCAATGAAGCCATGAAAATATCTTAATCCTTGTTTTTCTATTTCTTATAAAGGAAAAGTTTCTAAACGGTTTTGGAAGGCACAGCATCAATGAATCTATAGTACTTTTAGAATATTTAACTTCATTATGCCTTGGGTCAGATGGAAAGACATTTGCACCCTTGACTTCACTAACTGATAGTAACATGTGCTTCAGTGAGTCAAATGTACCCTGTAAATTCAAATTATACCCTTAAATAGAATATTCACCAATGAGCTGACGCTTCCATTGTGGAGTAAGTGCTTGGCTACTGAAAGAGGATCATGTAGGAACTAATCTTATGGAAGTGAGGCTAAAGTTTACTTTTCCCATGTTACAGTAATCAGTAGACATCATTATCATCAAGAATAATTATACTTCAATCGCTATGCCACCTCTTGGCAGATAACTGTAGTATGTACATTCATTCAATTAAATTAAGTAAAATTTTATTTGTATAGTGCGTTTTCCAGAGAACTGTCACAAAGACACTGTACAGAAAAACAGAAGTAAAATTAGGCAAAAGCCAGGCCTGAACCCCCTAAAATAAAATGAGGTAAAAACTCCCCAGTGGGGAGAAAAACACTCCCCGATGAGAAGATTCCCCACATGTATCCTGAGAACATGCATGCCATCATGATACATAAAAATATAAATGCACAGTATCTAAATGCTAATTTAAAACTAAATTCAAAACAAAAGTAATCAATAGATTCAATAATGGTATAGTGCAGAAACCCTCTTTTTATGAAATTCATAAAGTATGCCTTCTTTTTTTGGCAGCAAAAAATAACTAAAAGGAATACTAATTTAAAAAGAAGGTGGATACACCTGCAGAGCTAATAAACCTGTGATCCTCGTGATATAGGATTTACATAAATACGCCATTAAACTGTTTGGGCTTTATAGGCCTTTAAAACAAATGTCAAAAAGGAAAACATTAACCTTTAAAAAGGGTCAAGCCTTTACCATCAGGAGCATTTAGGTGAAGATCACCCTTTTTGATTTAACACAACTGATGCGTTCTACTTGTGCTGTTCAGCTTAAGCATTGCATTCTTTTGCTGTTGCACACGTCCGCCATGTTTTTCCCATGGTTGTAAGCTGAAGGCACCAAGGTCACCAGTCATCTCAGGTAGGATTAGTAGCATAACTCTTGAGGGAGAATACCATAGATCACTGACTTTAAGCCGATTCTATGTTCATATCCACACACACCTACGTCTATGGTATAGTCTTATTATGGTTCTTTCCCATGATTATTCCAGCAAAACATTGCGTCTGTTCAGCTTTAGTAATTATAAATGCATTACAAATGTTTCAATATTGTGCATGTTAAATTTTATAATTTTTTTATTAATTCAATTGGGACTGGACTTTGAGTAACACAACCAGGGGGGTGCTGTTAACAACCTAAGACCATTGCCTATTACACACTCCACTGAATTAATTTACAGACTAAGGGGAATACTCCACCTCTGTTCCCCTGCCAAACGACATGCACTTTTATCACTAGCAGTAAACTGAATCGCACTCCTCGCCACAGTGGTCACGATGACAATTTCCTGCGCCGGACATCTTTGCAATCGCATTGGCTTTTCTCAAGGGCCACAAATGGTTAAAGACGACCTACCTTCTGCATTATCTTGAGTCCAGCTGTAGGAAACTAAAGAAAGGATTCCGATCCCTATCCCCAGCCATTTGAACAGAGACGACTCCAGTCGCATTTTCCGTCAATCGCTACTGCAAGCCCACCTGGAGAAGAGGAAGGGTGAGAGAGAGAGAAGGAGAAAGAGAAAGAAAGAGAAAGAGAGATGACACTTTGAGTTACTGGTCAAGGATAATAGATTTCGTTCAGTGTCCTCTGTTTGAGGCTATATCAGTTATTTTATTCTCTGAATAACTGGATGTGCAGGTAATTCTTCAACCAATATTATCAGAATATTATCAGAATTTTCCACAATGGAAAAATCCTTATTTTGTAAGATATGCACAATAGTTTCAATCCAACTATTATTGTCATGCTTATCATCTTTTGTATATTCGGCAGAGTGTATCAGGGTATCATTTCCCATGCAATTCAATTATGCAATACACTTAAAATATTTCTAAGTAGATATGAACAAAATTGTGACATGTCATTTAATATGAACCAGATTGGTCTCAATGAATATATTAAGAAAAAAAGGTAACACAAATATTAAAGGATCACAAAATTTGTCTGAGAAACTCATTAGAACTAGAATTCAATATGATACAAAAAGAAGACCTGAGAACCTGAGAATTGTGGTTATTTATGAACACATTTGCAACATTCTAGTTTCACTGTTTCAAATCAATAATCATATAACCGTTCAACCCATAAATCTACCCTTAAAACCTTTAAATCAACAGTGAAATATGGACGAATCTGCTCCCCTTTATCTATTGCAAATGGATATTTTGTCATATTACCGGGAGTTACTGAGTATTTCTAAAAGGGATTAAAGATAGAAAATGGACTCATGCTAACGGTCTGTTTTTAGTATCACCACTCCTCAAAGAAAACTACTTTATCATGGTAACACAGGCAGAGGACAAATAATGCAGTCTACTCATATACTGTGTATATGAGACATGGTAACATGGGGATGCCTATATTCTGCTGAGGATACTGATGATAATAACTTGTGCAAATAAATAAATATATCACTGTATACATCATCGATAATTAATCTGTTTTCATGTAAATGATTTAAAAGTATAAACAGGTGAAAACAAATGTATAAAAGGTGAAATATCACTCTTTCCTTATTTTCGTTTAGGCTAGTCTGTTTTTTTTTGTTTTTTTTTTACGAACCTCCTGTTCTTTTATATAGCACCAGATGGGAAGAACTACTGTTATTACACCTAGAGACTTTACTTTGAAGCAAATAGCATTTTTCACTGAAGAGTGAAATGTGAAATGCGGTAGGTTTTGATGTTTCTCCCATGACTGAAACTGAGATATACCACGGCTTTCAGATATCAAAAGTATTTGTGTGTGTGCGTGTATACAAATATATATACACAAACACACAGATAGATGTAGGGAGGGAGAGAGAAAGAGAGAGCACGTTAAAAGTTCAGAAGTTTCAGTCTTATTTCATTCATTAGATAGTGTCATTCTGTTTGCAACCTCCCAGTATATCCATTCTAACTCTGTAACTAATATTTTAAGGTAGTGCGTGTGTCTGTGTGTGTGTGTGTGAGTGTGTGTGTGTGCGTGTAGGCATTGTCTCGGCAACATTTGGCTGCCTAACCTCCACTAAAGCGGCGGTGTACAGAGCTACGTGCTTGATCCCCCCCAAGTCTTGATTCATGGTTGACTGCTCCACAGACATTGTGAGGCCCTGCACTCTGACCACTTGACCTAGCCGCTCCATTCTCCCATCTTCCCTGTTTGCAGTGGAGATATGTGGCACGGCCCCTGCCTGGATTGCGTCCTACGTCAGCACCAAATCCCTTGATCCTACCAAAGATCCTACTTTTCATTTCACTGCTATACCGATGACACTAAACCTGCATACCTATCATCTATCCTACATGTTTCCAAACACAATAAAAGAAAATGATCACCTAAAGTTTAACCTGGCGAAGCCTAAGATCTTCTCCCTCCTACCACTCCGCCTGGTTTTTCTAGCACCAAGAACCTAAAAGTGGTGCTAGATGACAAACTTAACAACGGTGCAAATATTGTGGCAGTGAGCTGGGCATCATGCAGATTCTTCCTCTACAGCATCAGGAGAATCCGCCCGTTCCTCACTACCTACTCAACCCAGTTGCTGTTTCAGGCCCTGCCTCTACCATCAGGCATCTGCACCACAGCAAGAATGGCTGCTCCCTGCTGCTGGCTTACAACCTCCCTCAAAACACTCCCATGTCACCCCTCCTCCACCCTCACTGCCCTCCACTGCTCACTGGCTACCCCGTAACAGCTCACGTCAAATTTAAAGTCGCCATGAGACGGAAGTTAGAGCACCACTAGCTTCCCGCGATACGCGAGCAAAACAAATCTTTCGACGGGAATTTTTGAAGGGCGGGAAGTCGATTTGATTGACGTCAAATGCGAACACTAAGAATACGTGCCACGGTGTAAAAGTACATTGATTGGAGGGAAACAGACATATTTGATCAAAATTATTGGTCTTGATTATTGATTATTATTATTTTGATGCACGCCCACTGGAACTTGATGACGAAATTTAAAAGTGAAATTGTTTTCCAGGAAATTAAGGGGGAAAAACTTTGACTTGAAAATATTACAAGTATTACAATTTTATAAATTTTTTGGTATATATACTTTTAGACATGTTTGTGTGGTTTGACTGAATTAATAAAAAAGTTCATTTTGATTTCAGCTTGTTTTTAAAAGCTAGGGAATTATTGCATTTCCATCCCTTATCTTTGCGCTTATGTTTGCATTGCAATTTGCTCTGTAAAATAGTGTCAGCCAAATGCTAAACTGCCTGCTTAATGTCAGTGGAGTAAAAGTTTGCCTCCGAAGTGGAACATCAAAACCTTCAAGGCCTTCCGTATCAAAGTCATCCAATGCAGTTTGGGATTGTCAAGGGACAAAGGGGAGTCGCACACTGACATTTAAACCCGCTCATTAGCACCCCGTATTGAAGTTCTGCTCGCCCAGAGACTCTGGCGCTGACTGGGACATCGGTCTGCTGGGGAGGACAGCAGAGAAACCACGAGAACCACATCATGACCCCCTGAAATGCAGAGAGCCAGCCCCCCCCCCAAAACTGTCGATCTACCTGCCACCAAGAGGGAAAAGAGGAACACAGAATGGTGTGTTCAAAGACACCCACATACCTCCCCTTTCTCTGGTGCAGGATACATCTGCACCTCCTTTGGCAGACCATGCTGGTCCCACATCGGTGTGCACAGCCACATCCAATGGCATAAATGAACATGCCAAAATAACTAGTACTCATGGGAGCATCCGTCATGATTAGCATTGACGGACAGCCATAAGCAAGGAACTGTGCGTATATGCAATCTGAAATATTGTGCCAACCTTGCATTTTTAAACGAGGCCAAAACTTCTTACAAAGTATTACGCATGGACAAATAAACACTGCCAGTTTTTTGGAGCGACTACAAATTCAGTTACGGGAGCGAATACCGATATAGTACGGCACACATTCCAGTGTGCATGGGAACTCCAACTTGCCCCTATCTCACAATGGCCGTGAATAACGTCTCTAACATTAGCAACACTTATTGTACCTAGGGGCGTGAATCTTTCCCTCTCAGAAGATTTCATATGCATAACACTTCAATATCATAAAAATGCGGTTAATGTATGTAACTCACGAAGACGGCTACTTACAAATCCAAGCTGAAGTGGTGTACTATTATTAATTTTATTTATATCTAGCTAGCAAGCTTCAAGGTGTTTAGATAATAGACTGTATACAAATATGGACAAAGTCACTGTGACGTCACCCATTGCATCCATAAAAACCGAATTGAGTCTCTGGAAGACTTTTTCGCCACCGGTTTGTACAAACTGCATCTGCTCCATGGAGCCGAAGAGGACTCAACCTGTCCCCCTGATTGGTCCTGAACAAATGTTGATACCCTGCCCAAAAAACACAATATTTAAAAAAATCTGCACATGCAGAGGCATTAGATGAAGGAAAGGCACCTATTGCAATTAAATTTTTTTGTGGGAAAAATGTATTGACTGAGTATTTTGACCACATTGCTGCCATTGACTTACATGGTGAAAGACCTATACTGGAGCCAACCGCAGTGGCGCTAGTGAGCAACGGCACAATGACCGCTCCCAGCCCAACCAGGAAGCGAGCTTCAAAACGAAGGCCCAGTCTTGGCCCCTTGGTTTAGATAAGAATATGTAAAGTTGCCAATACTGATTCAATGTTTTAATTCCACATAATCAAACGCCATCATGTACAAATTGGCTAATTAGCTTTTTGCTAATGTTCCCGCTTCAATATGCCATGGCCATGTATGCTCAACATACCTCTATGGGCATCATGACTCATCATCCTATTATCACCATTATAGGCCAATTATCTTTCATACATTATTCCTATTAATATGCCATATGTGCATATACGCTGCCATCAACTTATTATTCCCATAATAGATGTGCCGCCAACCTATTCTCCCCATTAATAAATTACCTTATAATTACATTTGGAGTGCATTTTTGTGTTTTGTGGCCCCAGAGTGTGATCAATTTGTCGCATTATGCAGCAGTATTATTTTGCAGTGGCAGTACTCTTTTCACTTGATCGCACCAGAGCTAGTTGCACAATGTAAGCCGGTTAAATATATATATTTTTTCTCTCAAATCCTAAAATTTCACAAGGTCTAGTAGTTTCTTGTTTTTGTTTGGAGCGGTTAGAAATAGCTGATGTTAGCTAAAAGCGGTGTCTGTTTGCTTTCTCCTTCCTGTTCCTCAGGGTTGTCTAATGATGTTATTCATTACAAACGAGGAATCGCATTATTTACACTGAAGAATAACACAACCGGCGCACGCACAGTGACACACTAAAGAAACCGGGGTTCATGTTATTTTGACAGATGTATCGGTGTTGTCACCCACCCTCCCGTAGTCTGTTTTTAGAAACTTGACCTTTACCCTGCATTTTTTAACGTTCCATTCCACCGCCTCAGCACATAGATTATCAGAATTTATTTTAAACACCCTCTGTGTAAATAAAGTATCTCAATCCAACCACAGCATTCCTCTAGCCTGCTCCATTTTTTCAAATAAATAAGGAGGGAGCAGCGTAGGGGTGAGCATAGCGGTTACGTCACTAGTCGCCCAGTGCGTTTCGGACTAAGCGCATCCGCACTCAAATTCGGTTGTCAATACCTGAATATTTCAGGTAGTGAGTTCAGTTGTTGGATTCGGCTGTCACTCCCCTTCATAACCGAACTGTGGGCGAACGTAGCAGGAATAAGCACTGCAATGAGGAGTGACAACCGTATTTAGCTGCAGTGTGTACGCGGCCTATCCGTTTCCAGCTCTCTTCAAATCCCAGTTTTTCTGTAATCAATCACCTTTCAGCTCACTAACAATCTCCAAATGAGTGATTAGCTGATTTAACACTCGCTCAGCTACTCAGAAAACTCAATACAGTCTGGAAAGAAAAGCTCAACCTATGCTGTCACTGCAAATGACTCTGGGATGCGGTGACTTCCATGTAGACATGAGCAGATCGTACTTCTAAAAGAGAGAGACTCCCCAGATAAAGGCTCCTTTTCCTTGTAAAAGATCTGGGAAGGTGTGGGGGGGTTTCAGTGGCATTGCTACACTGCACTGTGGAGCTATGACTGGGGCAGGTCAGCTGGAGTGTGTAATCAACTCCCTGCTCAGACAGAGCATCCAGTCAGGGAAATCGCACTGCGCTCAGGGCTTGAAATGTCACGTGCAAAGCGACAGAGCGCACAATTACTGGGTAGAGATTACAAATTATGATGCCATGCACAAGTGCATATTCTTTTTTTTATATAGGTGCCTATAACTGAACTGAAGTACATTCCCGGATAAGAAACGTGTAACTTTGTAACAGTGCCAGTCTGTAATAATAGTTATATGCCACTTCGATCAGAATATTGCTGATTTCATTTATGATAAATGATCATCATAACTCAATGCACCACACTTCACCTTAAAATCTATTTTTGATGGTGAACTGATCCGTCCACCAACAATGTGCACTATGTACAATAGTAATATTTACATTATAATAATTATTTTCCATGCAGAAGAAATCATTTCAATTTTGTATCACCAGGGCATCCACACCCACTCACAAGAGCCAATAATAAATGTGCTTTCTTAGAGCACCGAACAGGTGGAGAATTTAAAAAAGATATAAAAATTCAGACAGTTCCTGACAGTTCCGTAGAAATGGGGAAGGACGTAGCATTGTTGCACTTGTGGGAACCAGCTTGTGTGTTACCAATGATTGCCACTAGTGCAAGCAGTTCATTTGATGACATCACAAAAGGTATTTATTGCAACCTTTTGATTAGGATATTAGCTCCTATCATTTTGAGCCTGATTACACCGACATGAAACTGCAAAAGCATGGAGAGCCGCGATAACATGGAGACCTGACACGAAACCACGAATAACGGCTTTAAACTACATCATGTCACTTTCTAACACGTAACAATTTGATGAAGTCATTTTGCTCGCTAATTGCTAGCTAGTTTGATAGTTTGATGACCATGTTTAAATAGCAGCTAACAAGTGAAGCTACCTTTAGTGTTTAGATCCCTACAGTATATAAAGCAAATAAATCAATAGTCTACCAGCTATCAATCAATCATTCAAGCTAAATTTTGCAATGATTCACACACATTAGCCTAATTAGCTCAGGCTCTAACAAATTCAGTATGTAAGCAAAACTTGCCTATACCTATATTTTTGAAACCATTACTTTTTTATCATCACCATTATATACATGTATTCAGCTGCAAGTCACAAGTGGAAATTCTCTTTTCATAAAAACATAAATGATGATAAAAACATGAGCATTGAAAATAGAACTTAGGAAATACCATATTTTTGCAAATGATATCTGTTGAATCCACAAAAGACATCTGCCTTGGACTCTTAGTGGAGTTTTTAAAGTCTGCCTTGAATATCTAGTATGCATTTTAGCATGAATTACTCAAAATAATTTCAAATGATCATTAATACTGTGTAACCATGTACTGAATTGCCATGCCTTTGGTGATGTCGAACAAAGTTTATTGCAAAGAAATAAGAGATTCAGAAGCAAAACTAGCCTGCTTAATGTCCAACACCAATATCATAATACGCAAGGCAGTAAGGCACATATTAAAAACAACACATATCAGAAAACAAGAATTATTAGGGGTTATTCATAAGCATTGGATTCTTTCTGCATCTCACAGAATCTCTGTGGCAGTAATATTTGCTGATTCACAGCGGTTGAATTGTGAGGGTGATGATGTTAGTTTAATATTGCCCCTCTGTCTCAAGCAAGTATTGAAAATCAATGGAAAAACTATGCAAATTAGAGGACAACACATAATGCATTTGCAACCTTGACAATACAATAGAATCTACCACTTACATGATCACACACACACACACACACACACACACACACAAGATATCTACAGAAAGAAGATGAGTCAGTGTTAGAAGAAGAAAAAAATTATTCAGCACCAGACCTAATAATCAATCCTGACAGACCAAAGTGGAAAAACAGAAAAGCCCCCAGGCACAGGACTGCAACTGATGATGACTAATCAAAAAAATCAAAGTTCAGACACATGACTGGTGATCATTACACAACCGTTGTACTAACCATTGATTAAATTCCATACTTACATGAAGTAAGAGACCCACAGCCCACCAGCCAGACTCCAGGTGGCAGAATCTCCAGAGCCTCATTATACTGGTACAGTTGTACAAATAAAAGATTCTCAACCTGTGCTGGTCTAAAGTTTGATGTCATTCCTGCAGTCTGGGTTCCTGTGCCACTCCAGTGCATTTAAAAACATTACCTTGCATTTATATATTCAGTCTTTAATTTTCTCAATTCACAGTTTTCTCATTCACACATGCAGGGACAAATCGTATGACTTAGAATAAATCTGCACCGGCTGTGGACAGCAGGAAAGAAGGTATCCACCAGGCTGGACAGTCCTACCTCATCACTCAATAATGAGTGGCACCCCTGGTTGATGGACTCAGCCGCTGCATCAGCTGCATAGTCCTCTGGAGCAGTGCGGTGACTCAGCTGAGTAGGGACTGATTGCAGAGTGAAGTGATAGAGTGGCTTTCTTCACCTTCCCTAATTGACAGGAACTTTTGCAGCACCGGGCCAACGATTGTGATTGGGCATTCAAAATTCCGGAGAGTAATGACGAAAGATGAATAGCCCTCAAACTAATTATGTTATCTAATAAACAAAAAAGCTAGTCACTTCAGCTAATTAAAGTCGTTCATCTTGACCACGGTCCTTTTAACAAATATATATATTTCAGAGCAGAATCATCTTTTTCACTGCGCCACATTGAATTTACTGGTCAAAGTAGGGTAAACAACAAGGCTTTGTTTTGACAGAGAGAGCTACGCTATCCGTACCGATTTCCTTCACATCAAACTGCGTACTTATCTGAACAATTTGGTGTTATTTTTAATTCTCTCTGACCACGGAGCTTTCCTTCAGAGACAAAGGCCCTTTCATCCACAGGTTGTCAGGAAAGATTCACTTCTTGTGTTCTACTCACAGACGCCGTCTGCAGTCAAACGAGGCCCAATAGTTTCAAGAGTTGAAAGGAATGTCTTCCTCAAAATGATGCACCTTCGTAGCACACTGCGAGAGACTTTAAGTTTTGCCTCAATAGTCAAACGCTTTGTGCCCGAGAATCAGACACCTGATTTTTTGGGTGTCGCATCCATTCAATCGTATTCCTGCACATTCTCGAGCGAGCTCAAACCCCTGAGACAACGTTCTTTAAGAAAACACATTCTTTGAACCCGATACCCAATCGGAGCGAGCCGTGCCCAGCATTGCCAGTGACTTCCAATAAGCTAATGGTCCAGGACACTGCTTGTCACTTCTGCTTTAGTCCCAGAAAGTAACAGAGACAATACCTGGTTTATTATGGAGAGGCCAAGATCGGCGTGCCACCCAAAGCAACAATTCCAAAGAAAAGAGACAGCGCTTCCGCAAATATCACTCTTTCAGTAATGTTCTCATGTGAAGGAAAGTAAACAAGTTTCACCTACACTGGGGCTGGTTTTCATGGTTCAGGCTTGGCTCCTTAGATCCACTGAAGGCAAATCTTAACATTACATCATACAATGACATTATAGACGATTCCGGGTTTTCAACTTTGTGACAACAGTTTGGGAAAGGCCCTTTCCTGTTTCGGAATGTCTCTGTGCACAAATAGAGGTCCATACAGAAATGGTTTGTCGAGATCAGTAGGGAAGAACTCGACTGGCATGCACAGAGCCCTGACCTCAACCCCATCAAACACCATTGGGATCATTTGGAAAGCCGACTGCGAGCCAGGCCTAATAGCCCCACATCAGTGCCCGACCTCACTAATGCTCTTCTGACTGAATGGAAACAAATCCACACAGCAATGTTCCAGCATCTAGTGGAACGCCTTCCCAGGAGAGTGGAGGCTGTTATAGCAGAAAATAGTGATCAACTCCATATTAATGCTCATGATTTTGGAATGAGATGTTGGATGAGTACATGTTTTTGGCCATGTTGTGTATCTCCCTGCACAGTAAACTGCACCTATTTCCCAGTGCATTTTAAAACAGAATGTCACATGTACTGGTGTAGCAGTACAAATATAACACAATACATGCAAATTATGTCATTTTAGAAAAGAATACGACACTACCAGCAGCAAAAATACTGCAGTCAAGCTAAATACCACCACAGTCAGCTAACAGCAAAGTAGAGCAGAAAAGATTTGGCATAAATAATGAACTACTCACAGCTACAGTAATGAAAAATACATATTTCATGAATATACATTGTTATTGGCTAAATGTCATGTACAGGACAGTACATTCATCACACCCATGCCTCTTTACAGTATGTTAGTAAATAAACCATTACTCTCTAAAGGTTTTTTCCAAGCCTCAAAACCCCAGCCATGATGGTGAATGGATGCTGCCCAGGGCTGGTCTGAGAGGGATTTGGATCAGCAACCCAATGGGCCACACTGAATGTGTTAGAAAACCTTAACCGCTTGTGTGCTCATGCTAAACCATCACACGTGAAAAAGCTGTTCTATGCAATGGAAATAATAAAGCAATAAAGCAACGTAGCATCCCGGAAGTGGAAAAAGCACCGATTTATTACGGTTAATTGAGAATTTGAAAGCATTTGAAAAGCTTACAACTCCAATGTTATAGGCCAGAACAGAATTATGTCACTGGGACCGCAAACATGTCTCTGTGAAACAATATCACTAACTTTTTTCATTGTAGAAAATTAGATTTCATGCTTCCCTGACAGCACAATCATTTTGTTTATCTTGCTATTCTGATGCTACAGAAAAAAAAAAAGTAAAACATATACAAAATAGAATTTTCATCACATCAAATTTTCTTTTATTTGGTTCTAGTCTTTCCGCAGCTGTACACCACCTTGTGGGGAAAAAACTGGGGCATGGTTACCACTACACAACTGTAGTTTGATATATATTTTGTATTTGAAAAAAATCGATTTCATGCAATTGTATTCATTGGAAGCTCATGCAAAACGTATATAATATTGTTTCCACATTCTGCCATTGCTCGAATCTAAACAGAAAAAGAAGCTCAGATAATTTAGCAAACCAGTTAGTGGGCTCTCCACGTTTATCCAATCACATTGTAAATACACCTTTAGCAACAAAAGCAATTTTCACAATCGTGCAGCTATCTGTAGCTGAAAGCGGCAGTTTATTTAGAACGAAAGGTTTTTGACTCTCACATACTCCCCGATTTAACAATTATTGACCACTTTCCCTCCCATTTACCACCTTGAAGTTCAAGTGCCAAAAAGTGTTATTAAATTAAATGCCAAGATCTGGACCCCATTTCAAGAGCTCTATAGACTGTCGGGTGGGTGAGTGGGTTCCAGTCACGGGTCAGTAAACGGTTGTGTGGATGTGGCCCATGTTCTGGTCTGGAGTCCTGGCCTTGCCAGTGCCAACTGCAGTTGGTAGCCCCACATGTTCCACAATTTCCCACAACATTGCCCAGGGAGGAAGGGATTCGTTCGGCCGGATCCTCCTCCTCCTTTCATCAGCCAAGATAAATTGCTCTGGTAAATCAAGCACCTCCAGCCTGGTGCTGCCAACTGCACATGAAACGCACCCCTCAAAGACTACACTAAGCTCGGGCCGCTCGCCTGTAGGACCGCACGGGGACGAGAAGCTGTGACCGACTCAAAACACTTCAGATGCGCTCGTCTAGACTCTCAGATTTTGTCGGAGCATTACACAGCGATGATACGCGTCCACGTACTGTATGTGATTGTATACGATTGGCCATTCCACATTATGAGGAAAAAACCAGCCCTTCATCAGTCATGATCAATGAATATGAAAATTGAGAAATGCCTCAATTTGGAATTATAGGCTACACAGTATGTAATAAGCGCTTAAGATGATTTTTGATGACCTCAGCTAATTTTGCCCAGCTGTGTCCATTTTGATTTGAAAGCTGAGAGTCTCGGAGAAAGAGACGCACGCCTCAGGCAGAGTACGAATCGAAGTCAACTTCCTAACCGAGCACCAACACGGACAGGGACAGAAATGATCATGTTCTGTTGAGGGTTCTGTTGATTTTTCTGCTGATAATTTACTATGTTAACTCAGGGAGAGAAAGGGGTGGAGAGAAAAAGAATGAGGGAGGAAGGGTCCTTCATTCCTTCATGTTACGTCTTCCCCCAGGAATTCTGTGCTCCAGATGGTACGCTATTTACAGTGCTGTGACGGGGGCTGGCAGGGGAGACGTACAAAGAGTATTCTGACCTCCTCTAAAGCGGAGAGATGACGTGTACAAACAGTACTCTGGGCCACACAAACCCATCATTTACAATCTGCCCATAGAAGGCTAAAAGAAACGTATAATCCGGCGGCATGCGCTTCCGATGCGTCTGAAGGTGATCAGTATACTTTCAGTCCCCTTTCAAAGAGTCTCTGGGGGAATGCCGGTTTAATCTAATTCAGTTTGGTGATTGGTTCATTCTCCAGGTGGATAGTCACTCTCCAATTGAAGGGGAAATTTTTCTCACTTTCAGTAGGAATTAGTAGGAAGGAGTAGTGTAGTAATGAACCTGGAATTTAAAGTCGATCCTGAATTTTAGTTTGTTTGTTTGTCTGTTTGTTACAAAGTTTGTAAGAAATACTGAAATCTTTGTAAACACTGACAAATGTTCATGATTCTGACCTTTTATTTAACTGAATTTTCTATTACAATATCCAATATAATTGGAACGATATTCAAAAGAAACATTGCACTTTTCAGAAAGAAACATTCCCTACCCCTATATATTATTTAAAATTCATTTTTTAAAATCTATCCCCACCTTGCCATGTGGAAAAAAATGCATTGCAAAAAAAGTTTAAGCTATAGCACAAAAATATTGTCATATAAAATTACAATATTATTACAAAAAATAAAATTACAAAATATTCTGTGTCACCTCCTGTGTCTCCCATTCCCAATTGACTAGCCTTTTATCCCTAAATATAAAAAATCTGTGATGAAACATTTCATTTTAGCACCTGAGGTAAGCAAAAGTTTGTGACATTTAAAACCTATATGGGAAAGTGCCACCAGAAGTACCCATAAAAATTTGAGATAAAAACTAAAAAAGGTTTTATATTTTCTTACATTTTATGCAGCTGCCCCACAAATTACCCACACAACACTTTTGTATACAAAGTTGGTACAGAAAATATCGCATTATGTTTACCTATGTGTGTTTACTTGAGAAATATGCAGTAGGAAAGGTTTTTCCATATAATTTTGGCAAAATGATTAAATTTACTCATTATCAATAATTATCAGCTATCAATAAATCAAGTGTTCTGGAAAAAAAAATCTGGTTTCTGTGAGTGTCCTGGGCTCTGTATTAGGCTGTCAAAAAATCTCAACCCGGTCTTCTAAAAAAAAAAAACAATCAGGGCCAGCTATGTAGCTACCAATCAGGGCAACTATCTACAAGCGTGCACTGGAGCATCATTTTGTGGGAGGGGCTTAGGAGAGAGATAGAGATCAAACTTGCTGACTGAAACTTTAATCCCAACAAATTAGGAAAAATCATATAGAAACGTCAAACATTGAATCGGGTCAAATTGAGCCGGGGCGTAATTTGTGGGTTAATGATTGGATTACACACCTACTGATCTCAAACGTGCACATTTTGCTTGACACCTCCAAATCCAATTAAAATCCACCATATTCACAAGCCCAGTGACATCACCACTACACAAACTTTTGCTTCATAGCACATTTTTCCCCTTGCCATTTACCTGCCGTCTAACTTCTGTCATTGAAACCAGACACTCCTGCTCAGCTATGACTTCATCACGCGCAATAAAAAAAAACATTCAAATATTCACTGTTGAACTCTATAATGATCTTGCCTGGAGTAACTTAATGTTTATTAGGCTCGCCAGTGAAATATAACTCTATGAAGTAATCAGCCTAGGAAGGGCATGTTCTGTTCAGACTGGACCGGAGACATTACTAGGGCCAATGGACTACTAGACTATGGTGGTATTTATTCACTCTCGTGGACACCTCTCAGATATCTGGTAACATCTGTCCGCCAAATGTATGAAAATGCATGCGATTATGAATGAATGACTCGTGTTGTTTGGCAGAAATTACCTACAAATTAATAAACATCGAACAAAAAGTTCGGAAATTTGTGTTTGGTAGATTATTTCTCTGTTGTAACAATGCTTCTTGGAAATAAATTTTATACCGTTGGAAAGCCTGTTTATTTCCCTTTTAAATGGTGCCCCATTTTTAAGGAACATGCATTTGTGGGATGAGCAGCACAGCTGAGTATGTGGGTTGTGCCCATGTAAAATTTTCCAAATCGTCTCTGCCAATGCCAAACAGCTTATTCTGCTGTTGCTAGTGACTCTTGTTTGGTGTTGTTTGGTGGATTGGATGATTGAAGTCTATCAGTAACAAGGAAGAAACAAGACATATTGGCAATTTTACAATTTATTAATTTAACAAACAGTCAGGAGCCTCAGTAGCGTGTGGAAGAACCATACACAGCCACAACAGCCTGGCACCTCCTCCTCATGCTGGTCACCAGCGTGGTCACACACTGCTGTGGGATTGCATTCCACTCCTCAACCAGGATTTGTCGCAAGTCAGCCAACGTGGTTGTGCTGGTCACTCTAGCACGAACAGCACGCCCAAGCAGATCCCACAAGAGTTCAATTAGGTTGAGGTCAGGACTGTTGGCAGGCCATTCCATTCTCTCTACTCCCAAATTCTGGAGGTAGTCTCTGATAAACCCCGCTCTGTGGGGGCGAGCGATGTCATCTTGGAGGATGGAGTTCGGTCCCAGACTGTGGAGATATGGGATTGCCACTGGTTTCAGAATCTCATCTCGATATCTCTCTGCATTGAGATTGCCTCCAATGATGACAAGCCTCGTTTTTCCAGTGATGGAGATGCCGCCCCACACCATCACACTGCCTCCACCAAAAGGTGTTACTCTATCGGTGCAGCAATCAGCATAGCGTTCTCCCCGTCTTCTCCACACTTTGACCCTACGATCCAACTTCCGTAGGCAGAATCTGGACTCATCGCTGAACATAACGTTCCTCCACATGTTCAGGTTCCAGTGCAGGTGTAAGCTGTTTGGCATTGGCAGAGAAGATTTGGCAAATTTTAAATGGGCGCAACCCACATACTCAGCTGTGCTGCTCATCCCACAAATGCATGTTCCTTACAAATGGGGCACCATTTAAAAGGGAAATAAACAGGCTTTCCAACGGTATAAAATTTATTGCCAAGAAGCATTGTTACAACAGAGAAATAATCTACCAAACACAAATTTCAGAACTTTTTGTTCGATGTTTATTACATTCTTTATCCAGATTACCAAAAACGGATGCTTTCCTTTATAAGCTCATTACAATGAAACATTGTACGATGAAAGATAAATGCACTCTCAGATTTTTTACATTTTTTATTATTTACTTATTTTTTTAAAAGCAGAATTTTATTTAATTCAGATCATGCTCCTGTCTCTGTGGCCTATTGGCCCTCGCTAGGCGGTCCACAAAATGCATGCCCTTTCCACAGCTCTCAAGGACACGCATCAACTGACAAATGGCACTTAAGGTAAAAGGTTGCACAACATAATCTAAAATGTTACAGTTTAAATTCAAATCACTGGAAAATATATTGCAAACTAGACACCCCAGTGTCTACTACTTTGTCTGTCCAAATTTTAAAAAAAATTGTTTTCTTTTTTTGAATACAATCCCTTTTCCTATTCGTTGCACAGCAGTGGGACATTATTAAGTTGCTACTGGAAGGCTTATTGGAAAGTTTATGGATCTTAACAGGTGCAAAAATCAACAATTGCTAATCAAGCGCTCATGAACTCCGTTTTCTTTTTTCAGTGCTTTATTAGTAATCGTTAGCTTTTGCGGGCGCTAACAAAATCAATAAATGTTCACTTGTTGCAAATCAAACATTGTACCTTCCAATTATTTGCTTCTTTCCACCACTTAGGGTCCGACCAAGAAGGGTGATACTAACACTGATTGCTACTATTGGTAACGCTCTGGTTTTCCACACACATTTTGGACCTCTGTTCCATAGATCTACAATCTACAGGGGCCACCCCAGCTCATGAGGCGGCTCACCCCAAGCTCACTGGGCCTGCACAAGGCAGGATGGGATGCCTCTAGAGCAAGCAGTTTGTATTGTTCAGGTCAATACCCTTTGTTCATAACACATTGACAATAGACTTTCTATCACTAATCATATCACAAACTGATGTGTGTATCCCATTACTTAGTAGTTGTATAGTTTATATCACAAACCCCAATTCCAAAAAAGTTGGAACAGTATGTAAAATGCACATAAAAGCAGAAAGCAGTGATTTGTAAATTCTCTTTTACATATAGTTAATTTAAAACAGTACAAAGAAAAGATATTTAATCTTTTACCTTATCAACTTTATTGATTTTTGTAAATATACGCTAATTCTGAATTTGATGCCTGCAACACCTTCCAAAATAGTTGAGACAGGGGCAAAAAAGACTGTGAAATAAAAAAAAATACTTGCTTGAAACATTCCACAGGTAAACAGGTGATGGCATCATGACTGGGTATGAAAGGATATCAAAAAAACTCTTGATCTTATTTTCAGGTACTCTTACAAGCGATACTATAACCTCTCTGCATTTGAATGGATCTCTATGGGAATTTGGGGGTGGGACTAGATTAAGCTGTAAATTACACGGGAATAGTATGGAACCCATGGTTGGATAAATGGCTGTAATTCATCAAGGGTCTGAGGTATCAAACAAGCCTCAAACCATCACTCTGCTGCCAGATATGCAGTAGATATGGATGGATCAATTCAATCACTGCTTTCTGCTTTTATGTGCATTTTACATGCTGTCCCAACTTTTTTGTAATTGGGTCATCTGCAGAAAATATTTTTACATAAAAAAATAAATCACTCTAAAAATTAAAACCTTAAATAAATACAAACAACCCAGAAAGCCATATAGCCATACCTGGGCTGCAGCCATATACAATTAACCCTAGGTGGGTAGGGGTTTGAACCCAACCATGGCACTTTTTCAGCTGTGGTCCCTTCTATATCTGCCATACTCTCTGTTTTATACCTGTCCCAGTCAGTCTGAATGCAGCAAAAAATACATAAACCTGCTCCCCCTTGTAATTAAATAAATTACCCTTATTTTCATACACTTGCAATTAATTGCCAATCCCTGTAATTTTCATATGCTTGCGTTGCATACTGCTTTAGGTGAATTTTCCATTAGCACCCTGTTACTAATGCACATTACATACTACCAGTGGCAAGAAAACATACGCACACTCATAGGCAAACATGACAGACATCAATGGTCTGTAAATGGTGAATACAAGGCAGCTTGTGAATCAAACAGCCCTCGTCTGTTATGATCTTTATCATTAAAAATGGCATCCTACTGAAGTAACTTGCACAATGCAGTAGTGTTTTTAAAAAAATAACATTACTTTAGATTAGGTTGTATTTCTGTTCCTAATCGGTTAGAACACAAAAAATGTAATAATGAAAAATTATGTTTTCATTAAATTTTTTAAGTGTCTTGGTATGTGAAACTACAGTAGTAACTGTGACCAGGAGCCCTGAAGGATGATGTATAATTCCCATAATGTTACTCATGGTAAGTGTGATTGCTCAGTCTACATCTCATTTATTGTGCACTAGTGTTTCCTCTTGTGCAATGTCTCCACTGCTAAGCTGAGGGAGTGGTGCAGTCTTACTGACTACATATGGCAGGCTGAAGGGGCATGTCACGTCTTTGGGAAGAACTCATTCAACTGAAACTCGAGCAACCCTTTTCCACCATATCACCGTTGGGATGAAGCCAATTGCAGACACCTGGTCACGAACGGCAGAGCCCAAGCCAAAATACGAAGCTACAGAGCCCAGCCTCTGTGTATGTTTACGAGCTGACCCACTTGGCAATCTGAATCACCCTGTTTGATTGATTACCCGAATCCTCTACAACCCACTAACTTTCCTGAAGGTTAGTGTAGTCTGAAGTGAATGTGCAATCTGTACCCTACCAGTAAGCACAGCAGTGTATGTTCAGAATCTTTTTAGACCATCTATGTTATAGTAAATCCCATTGTCTTACTATTCTTTGAAAGTGTGTATTATCCTTTGACTTTTATATGCCCTTCTGTTTAAGGTAGAGTGTTATACTATTCTGTATACATATACACACATTCCTCACCTGCATATTTTGTGCAGCTTTCTACCTAGGAAGACATCCATCTCTGAACAATAGTTGTTTTATATATATATAATAGTATGATATAATACCATACAATGATATCTGAAAGGACTAAAAGCTGTTCTTGCATACCATACCAACTCAGATACTTCACAATTTGAATCCACAAGCATGCAGGGCCAGTTTTAGATCAACAGGATTTATGCGAATTTCGCTGCCCACAGCCATGCTTAAGTCACTCAAAGCTGACCAAACATTTGAGGTTCTAGCCTATAAATCTTTTGAAAGGTATCCTGGAAAGACCTCCATCACTTCTCATTAAATATAATCTTCTGGAAAACCTCACAGTTTTTATTGTTAAATCTCTCTAAGGCTCAGACGATAAAGCAGGGAATTAATAGAATGAGAATTCTTAAACTCTTAAACTGTCAATACAATTCTTAAACTGTCAATACCTCGGATTGACTCTTTGGTAGAGGTGCACGACATGGAAATTCTGGGACTGATATCAATTAACAAAATAATAATGTCAGTCAATATCTGGCTGGACCTATTGGCCAATACCAATAGCCTTGTTTTATGTTATAGCACATATGCAAGTTTCCAAGAAGTAGATGAGATAAGATGACAAACTTATGAAGAAAAAATGTGATAAATTTTATTTGTATAATGACATTTAAAAGATGTGTTTGGTTGTAGTTTGTTCCTGAATTATGATAGCATGGCTTCCTAATATTTATTGCGCATCTTTAAAGTAATTGTGTGAGAATTGTTTTTAAAACTGTACGGGAGATACAAGCTAATGTCCGTTACACTGTATTTCAGTTGCACTATATATTTATTTTGCAAATGATTGACTATGTATTGACTGCTGTATTACTGTACGTGGATCGATTATATAATTCCTTCATATATAAACTACAAATAAACTACTTTAAAAAAAAACAATCAAGTAGTTTGTATAAGGCTGTGAAGCAGGCATGTTTAGCATCACTGTGGACATAACTGATGCAGCGGCGACCTCAATATATAATGCCTGGTCTCTCATTAAACATATCAATTATGTGTATATTTTGATATGCAAATGTACATTTGCCAGAACATTCTGGCAATAACAGCAGACTGATTGTTCTGGCTTATAGCAGACAGACTTATTATAATAAGCTGCCTTTGCCATGGTTACCTGAGCTGTTGGAGAGAAGAGGCAGATCGAACGGAGTTCCAGACAGGCCTGTATCATAGTAATTTGGACCTGCTCAGGACGGCTCTGACTTTCCGCTCACAAATGGATCACTCCCAGCAATCACAGCCGTACGCTCATTTAAACCAATCCGTCTCTGTGGCCGGTCTGCTGGTCACAGTGGTTTCCAGGTGACAGAGAGGGATTAGAGGGACAAATGTCTTTGAACAGCTGATTAAAAAAACCTGATTTGATAAGGATGCTCCAGCTAAATGAGCATTTACTACCATGGCCTGGAAGTGAGATAAATCCAATTACCCAGCGGCTTAAATGAGACATCGCATGATGACAAAACCATGACAATCACGCTATCACCCCGTTGTATTACGGCCCATCTGAGCCCCACCATTACAGATCGTATAATAACATTCCATCCAATTAATAATGTTTCAGAAAACACATAAGTGAAAGGAACACGCCAACATTTTGGGAAATTGGCTTATTTGCCATCTTCCCCAGAGTCAGACAGGAAGATGAATATCTTTGCAGATATATACCCGGAACTATTTTCTTTAGCTAGCTGATGATATTCACTTCACTGAGCGCACGTTACCTGTCAAACAGAGGTGCTGCGTGCAATCACTGTGCCCAGGCAGCGGTGGTTTACTAGTGGTGGTTCGGCAAGAATGAAGGGTATGTATCATTTTACATCGTTATTTCTACACGTGGTAAATACACAAGTCACAACATGTAAATAAGAAAGTTTTGGTAGTTAGAAGTTGTAAAGTGTATTTAACCACCCAATTGTAATCACCTCCTTAATTTAACTAGTTAACCCAATCCTCTTTGTTCTCAGATTGCAGGGCAAGCAGTAAAGTCACCTGGTGAGTAGATCTCCAGAACAGAGTGTGGGCTCCCCTGTCATAATGCAAGGATAAGGGTGGGGGTGGTGGGGTTGGGTGCCAAAAAATCTCCAATGTTTTCAATAAATTACTAAACTGTGGCGGCCCGCCACAGTTTCAGAATTAATCCGAAATATGTTTTTTTTAACTTTCTTAATAATATTAGAAAGAAAAAAAGAAAGTCACACTCTATATGCTCCAATTACATGTATTAGTAGGCAATGTTTTGGCAATAAATGGAATTGGAGCATAAAGAGTAAGTGTGCGACTTTCTTTTTTTCTTTCTAATATTATTTTACCGTTAGTCAGCACCTCACTAAGTTATCTAATGTGCATCCTCCCTCTCCACAATCGTATTTCATAATAATAACAAAGATGTTGAAGATATGCTGGTAAAGGGTAAAGCATTTGTCAAATTGACTGCGTCATCGCCATTCATATGTGTACAACTTATACCACATAGATCTAGCCTCCAATTTTGCTCTCAAAGTACACCAGACTGATGCATTTAACTTTCAAATTTTGTAAATATGTGTGTACAGCACAAGTCATTTCAACAAACAGACAACTCAATATTATCAATCTCTATGCACTTGCCCCTGAAATTACTGGGACTAGATTTTCGCATATTACTTAGAATACTAAGGCAGTTGTTATTTTGACCTTTAAATGACCTGTATACACTTCATAATTGCCATATTTGCACTTTCAATTCAAAATCTAGGTTCATGACCTGAAAGACTGAGGCTAGATGTTAAATTATTTGAAAACATATTCAAGAAATTTTTGATGGGTAGATAATTAAAACAATGTTATTGGCTTGTCAGAGTCCACACTATTCCAGTAAACCAACTTCACTTAAACACACAAAAAGTCTAAAGCACACTATTTTCACACTGACAATAATGCATGTCCTTATAGTCCTCCATATGTTAACCTCAGGCTACTACATTTCTCATAGTGTATTGAGTTTTTACAGGGGAAAGAAAGGAATGTCATCACTAGAAAGCAACAGACAACAGAAGACTATGATTTCAGACAGAACTGTACTGGACTTCAGGCAATAGCCAGGTAACAATCACAACATTTTTGAGTGTAGATGCTTTGCTCAATGTTAAAAAACAAAACAAAACAAGTGTCTCTCAGCCAGACATTTCCCCCAGTAGAGTCATGGTGTGCCCAATGAATTCTGCTCCTTTTTCCACCCCCAGTTCAGAGACTGCTCCAGCATCAATTCTCCCCCATGGTTCAAGGCCACATCATAATGCATCCTGGAGGCCTAGATGTATAGTCTCGCTCCTCTGACCTGCCTATTAATATACACATCTCTGATTGGACTGTCTATTTTATCAGCTTGTCTAATACCATGGGCTATACTCTTTCCAACACCTATGACCCATTCTCCTATAGATTCCCCATTACCTCCCTATTATCATTTAGCCTAGCCTTAACTACTGGCTGGCCAGCGGGAGATGGGCTCCCCTTCTAAGCTGGATTCCTCCTGAGATTTCTTCAAAACAGGCAGTTTTTAAAATGTATTTATTTATTTTGCCACTTATTTTGGTTTTTAGGTTCAGTTGCTGGTTTTGAGGGGCCAGGTCCCCATAAAGAGTATTTGTAAAAGCCCCAATCAAATGCAATCGAATCGACTTGAATTTAACTGGATAAACCCTGCCAATGAAAGCACTCCATGGTGTAAATGTGTTAGTGATCAAGAGACTTCAACTTTGCCAATGCAATGCTTTACCATGCTTGTAAATAAATGTGTAACATCGACTAGAAAGTGTTGTGTATGTGTGTAACAATATTGACTGACTACCTTTAACTTTAAGTCCACTCTCCAAGGCTATTTTAAGGCAGGACATTGCCGAGTTTTAACTGACAGACTTCGTATGGTTTGTAATGGTAATGAGATGTAATTTACATAGTTCCAGAGTAAGTCAGCTACAATATCTTTAGCATTTGGAATCAGAGAGGAAAATGTTTTCAGAACAGTAAGGTGCTCATTTGAAAAGTTAAAACACAGTGAAATTATATTTTGGCCATATATATTTTTTTAATTACTGACAAATGACTAACCGAGGTAAGATGGGACATATTTGTCTCAAAGTATGCTATATGCGTCATATCAAGACCTGCATACAGGTAATACATAGATCATGTTGCAATCTGGGGGGAAACAAAAACGCAATACGCAACTTTTTAAAGCTGAAGAGACCATACCCTTTCGTTATAACTGCTCAGTAGAAAATACAGGGAAATTAATACATTTCACTAAAGGACTATATTATCATACGATGACGTAAAAATAAAACATAAATTGCTTTGGTGGTGTAACCCACGTAGGCTATAGGTAGTTTGTAGGATAGAAATTAAAAACAAAGACTACGCCGGCGATTGCAAAAACGAACTATATTTGCGGATTTATACGAGTTTTCATGTTTCGTTAATTTAACACTATCTCAACATGAATTTATGGATGTAATTATTTAGCGCTGCCATAGTTGGACTTAATCCAAAAGACAGGGTCTTAGTAGAGGCGTTTATGAAGGTAGGTCAGTGACTAGCAAGAGTATTGGGAATTTATTCACAAACAGAAAGAACTTCACCAGCACACTACCACAGTTTACACATAGCCTTTTACAGAGTGCACGTTGCGGTATAAAAAAGCGCTCAATTACTTTATCAACTAAGGCAACAGATTGTTGAGTATATTCAAGGTAATTGGATGAACCATTGGATAATCCTGCCTGGAGTATGGGGAGATGCGTTGCATTCTCTCCCAAATAGAAGACTACAATTTCGGGAAATAGGCGGTCAATGAAAAATCTGCACATATCGTATCGAAATTATGAGAATATGCTAAATACAGGCTATAATTTATGTTGTGGCTAGAGTGACCCTTTGCTAGTTCTAAGGTAGGCTACCGTCAAATGAACTGTTTGTGTAGGCTAGCCTATATGATAGCCTACATCACACTTGCAACGTAAAAAAATAAATAAATAAAAAACAACAACAACAAAAAAAACATTAGAAGTTCGAAAACATAATCACAAAAGCCAAAAGCGACTTTGTTAAATATTCACAGTTGGTCCAACATATGCGTGCACACTAGCCGACAGTGTCCGGTAATTCATTACATCCCAATATTTCCCATTCAAATAGCCTACTGGATCCTTTTAGCCACCGCGTTTCTAAAATACAAGCTACAATTTCATAAACGAAGACATTTCCCACGCACATACAAGATAAATAAGTCTTACCATATTCGCTCCAAAGACATGTAAATCCCCAACAGATAGTCTCAGACACAAACTGCTTCTAAGTATGAAACGCATCACCTAGATATAATCTACGTACATCAGGAGCTCTGCTGCCCTCTGTCTTCAGCGTCTTATTTGAGAGAGGCTTGGGAAGTCAGTACAAGGAACTGTTTTTTCTCTCGGCAGCTCAATTCAGACAGCAGCGGAGAGGCCTGCGCTCAGCCAACACAGATCTCGCTTCAATTAAAGTTGAAAGGTACTCAAATAAAAGCGGCCTTTAACATTCCTCGCCCAGTCTGTCTTTCTCTGTGGCGAAGAGGTAGAAAAGAAAGGAATCACAGTATCGTCTGGTACGAAGGGAGTAGCCTAATCTAATTACTGTTGGCAGTGAGAGGGAGCCTGGGTAAATCTTTGCTAATTTTATTTATATAATTATTTAGCCTACTCTGCATCAAGGCGATCTTGGGGGAATTACATAGTACCGGGTGAAGAAAGCCTTGGTATTCTAATGCCTTTTCCAAATCCACACACACGCGCGTGCATAGTGCATAGGATACATAGCCTACATGCTATTCCAATGACACGTTTCCAGTTACTTAGACCAGGTTATTTCAGATGCTAACATAAAGCAATAACATTAAACTTTAATCATGATTAATCCACTAATGTAAGGGCTATGGTCAGCATGTAATTTAGTGGGATCACCTCTTTTGTTAGTCCACAACATCAATTTGATAGTAAAAGGGGAGAACTGCTGCTTTAAGTACAGACCTGTTGTTATAAACTGCTGGTCAGCATTACAACAGGGAGTGCTATCTGTCCATATGTTCACTGAATAGGATTAATTTAAACCCTGTTAAGCCTCTGTATGCAGAAAATGTAGCAATTGGCCATCAAACACAACGACGCCTCCTGTTTGAAGCCAGAAACAGAACACACAGTGTAGCACTAGTTTAATTTGGGGATTGAAAAATGATGTTTTTAATACATTGCCAAAAATAAATCCACCTATGAAGATCCAAAAAGTACTGTACCTACTGCTGCAAGTTGCACACTGACCTTTGTTTCGGCAAACACAGTGAACATTTGGCATAAGGGAAAGTACTTCGAAGACAACTTGTCTTCATTTTGTTAAAATGCGATACTTGGACACGTAAAGGGACAGAACCTTAATGGCCCACAAGGTTCCAATGCTCTTCTCTTACAAGAGTCACATGTGTTGAATGCAATTGGGTCTAATCAGTGAGTTCTCATAAGCCGAGTGTACTGGAACACCATCTCTCGACAGTAAAGAATATGAAATAGGCAAATCAATTTATAAGGATCAAGTTTGACTTTTTCAACAAACATGAAAAAGTAAGTAAAATGGTTAACTTTAAAGATGCATTTAGGAAAAGTGGCCTGATATTGCTGCTTGCTAATCTTCAAAAATCCCTGCAGACATAATACTGCAACACTATGAGTAGTCACACATTTCACTTGCATTCAAACAATTCATTTATTTTCACCCATGATGCTCATATGCTGTTTCTGTTATTACTGCTAGAAGTGGTTATATATCTATTTCTGTTCTTGTTTTGTAGACGCTGTACGCAAGGTGATTTACGGAGCTTAAGAATAAACACATTGAAAATGCAAAAAGCACGCATGCGACTGAGTACAGGCAATAGCACAATCCACAAGTTGCTAGGTATCCCTAGGCAGGATTTCCATGGCTACATATATAGGAGCAAACAAAGTGACTACCTGGAGTGGACCAGACAAAGAACCAAAATCAAATAATCCAACGAGAGCAATAAGATTAAAATTATTGGAAAAAGCAGCAATAATACAAGAATACAACAATAATGTTTTACTATCATCGATAAATGGCAGGCTACGCTTTATTAAACTTGTCTCAATATTGCTGTTGGTAATAGGTCTGTATATTTGGGGATATATGTCCCTTTTTATAGAGTAAAATTAATACAAAGGCGTAAACATCAATAAGGTTTTTGCAAAAAATCTTGATTGGGAGAAATATTTAACTGTAGTACCGTATATTTCAGGTTCAGCGTGGTTTCTGAAATCAACCTGCCAAGTCAAATCGACAGTAAGATGTCTGCTCAATACATAATCAGGAAAAACTAAATATGAATCGCACTCTGTGAAATACAGAATTGCTTCATTTCAGAGAATTGCCTCTTGATCGCTGTTCGAGAAGATAAGGTGGCAAAATAAGGTGGCATAACTGGTATTCGGCACCAGAAGAGAAATCTGTTTGGAATAATGTCATAACTTAACGTAAATAGTATTCTTTTTCTGGCAGGCTGTCCTGCAATAAGTTCTTCCTTTTACTGATGTACATGTATAACATGACTGTTGCCTGCTTCTCTGATATAATATATATGAAACAAATGCATTGTTACAAGATCATCAAAAAAGATTCAGGCATCGGTAGCTTTACATAGTGAAGTGGTTAAATAGCCCTTCGTATGGGAGACTGTAAGACTGGATTTCATTAAAGTAAGGCATTAGTCACTGCCCTATCTGTAACCTCTTTTTTAAAAAGACACACAATGCTACATATTCTGTCAGCTGGTTCATGTTGACTTTGTTGAATGTGATTACTGCTAAACCACACATTATTAAATGTGTAAATTGGTTTCCTTCATCATTTCATCTAGCAACCATTGGAACTGCTGAACATATACACATTGTTAAATGATTTATAATTTCCAAGCAATATTAGACTGTAATTTCGAGTTTAAAAAAATCCAGAGGAAAACTCCCTCAGACATCTTTATACTGGTGAGACTAAGGTGACAGACCAGCAAATATATCCGAAGAGGCAACCTCAAGAAGCAACATTACGATCTTTTTTTAAATTTTTACAAATGCTTTCCAATAGAATGTTTTATGCCCCAAGTAATAACATCTGGTCTGAGATATCAACCCTACGAGTATATCTGTGTACCGTTCCTTATTAGAATTACAATTAGTTTACTGCAATTTATTCTGAAGTCATGTATGAGAAGCATGTGTAGGTGATTCAATTAATGTGCAGTGGCAGGATTTTAACAAACAATAATTGTGGAGTTAATACATACAAGCTTTGATGTAATCACCACTTTAAAATGGTTGTCCTCAAACAAAATGTTAAAATAGTCAGTTTGTGGAAGGTCACGACATTCTAGTGTAATGAACAAATGCAAGAATGTAAAATAACTTAAACATCCCAAAAAATAATAATAATAATAAATAAATAAAATACGGACGGACATGGACGGCTTCATTTATGCACATTTCTAGTTGTATTATAACATGGCGAATTTGCTCTCAATTCAAGGTTTTTGGGAACAGATACCATTTCAAGTTACCTTTACTGTCAATTTGTGTGATTGTGTCTTCTGATAAATGATTCATGGGTTATGTTTGATTGTTTTCAACTGCATGGAAGGGATGTAGTATGTTCCCAATGTTACCATCACCACTCCGCTCCTGCAGTAGTTACCCTTCCTGGCCTTCTAATCAAGCTTACAAATAGATATGTCTCTTAAGAGTTGTTCATTCATTCATTTCCCATTTATCACTCAACTGGGTAGGAATTTCCCAGTAATGGGACCCAAATTGGCCATTTTTAATCAGTGCCCATCAGTAACGTTAATGATCAACATGAATGATACAACATGAATGATACAACATGCAATGCCCCAGAAAGATCTGCCAAGTTGATCCTTAGCTTGGCTTTCTATTTGGCAAATGGCACATGACTAATTGTTGGAAGGTTCTAGGAAAATACCACATGACTAATTGTTGGAAGATTATATGACAAACTCGATGTAGGATTTTGGCTGATCACTGTTCATGTTATGTATAACCAGCTGTGTTTTGGGGGGAGGGGGGTGTATGCAACCAACTGCATGCCAATGCTAGTAGTTCACACAGGGCCAATTTGACCCAGCCATAACTGCAGTTAGCTAAGGAACTACCGTGTGGACCTCGTGCCAACATTGTAATAGACTAGCGATAGCTGGTGCACTGTGAATGATCTCCACTGTGGTAGCACCGGTCGCACCCACAATGACAAGAGCACTCTTTTGCACCAGAAAAAAATACATAAAATAAGGATTGGCTTCTCCTGCTCACCATCACCTCAGTCTCTGCATTCATGGAGTCATCTAAGCCATGATGACTAGGTATACATGGCAAAAAAAAAAGCATTGTCTTTGCAAAACTGATTTTTTTTTATAAAGAAACAAAATAAATATATAAACAAAATTAAATAGACAGATATATAAATCAATGTACCCATGTACAAAGTTACTTTTGCATTAGAGCAGCCTTCAAGGCCAAGACCCAGATAGATGCAAAATAAAAATCCCCAGTGTCTGTTTTTGATAAATATCAAGCTCCATGTCACCGTGATAATCTCTGTCAATAACACATTTCTAATGTGGATTTCATGGCTCTTAGAGATCGATGAACAGAGTTTAAGTGTTATGTTCTGAGTGTGAGTTCTGTCTGATTTGTATTTTTATTTTCATTATTATTACTTTTCTATTCATCAGTTCATTCCCCTCTGTTCGTGGGTTGTCCGAGTCACATTCGTGTGTTTGTTTACCCTGTCTCGCGTATGCACAGTTTGGGTGACTTCGGGATTTTCCGATTTTGGATCAGAGTCGAAGTAACAGTGGGGATCTGTCCTTTTCCTTTGTCTCTCCACTTCCACAAAACTGACAAAATATAAAAGGAAATAATTTACATTACTATCACCTTATTACTGATGTTGCTGACAGACCTTTCAAAACACCATAAATATGTTTTGCACAGCAGCTGTTCATTCCCTGCAGCGACTGGCACTAATCGTTTAATTATCCCCAATAAACGATTTACATTACACATCAGTTTCTTTTGTTGAATTGTGCACCTTTGTTTTTTTTTTATTACTGACCTGATTTATGCATTTAGAGCATGAAGGTGTATTTATTTATACTTGTAGATATAATGGGAGAAATGACTAATTTAGATCTCTGAAAGTTCTAAAAGAAACGTCTGAATTTGGGCTAAGGCACATACTGAGCAACAAAGCCCAATGCTTCAGTTGTATTCCTCCCCAAAGCATCCCTTTAACTTGCCACTGCACTACATCATGTATCTGATCCTGAGCTCAGTCTTCCACAGTCCTCAGAAACAAGACTTCATAAATCGCCACAAGAACACAACTTGGCCGTAATGAACATTAATCCAGCTTCTATCAAAGCCATTGCTTCAATATCGCACGTTGGCCTGGATTCAATTAAGATTGTCCTCATCTTTGATGGGCAGTTAAATGCGAATGTTAATTTTCTTGTTGCAAACATAGCTTGCTGAATTCAGTCATTACCAAACTTAACTTGCCATGAGGTAAAAACATTTGTCTTTGATTGTAAGTTTTTTGATTGTATCTAAATGCCATTGAAGGGCTAAAAAAGAAAAATACACTGGGCTTTGTCCAATAATTGATGGTTCAGTGTAAACCGCACACCTTGGGCCATGTTTCCTTGGGCCATGTCTTCAACATATTGCCCTGGATTCAATCTCAGGTACTAATGTACTATTCAACTAAAACAAGTTCCTTTTTCCCCTTAAGAGGGTTTTGGTTGAAAACAGGGCATAACCTTCCAATTGGATATATGGACATACAGTCAGGTCAGACTTTTAGCTTAAATTCAAGGGTTTTTACGGCCATATCGGGTGAACGGTAAATGGCTGTAAGTCATCAAGGTTCTGAGGTATCAAACGAGCCTCAAACCATCACTCTGCCGCCAGATGCGCAGTAGATATGGATGGATCGCTTTGGTGGTACTTATGGACCTGACTGTACATACATGCACCACAGACAAGCATGGACGCATGCATGCATGCACGCACGCACGCACACACGCGGGAATGCAAAGCTTTTCAGTTCCAGGTTCATATAAGGCAAAAATAAAATGTCATAAATATGTGAAGACCTATTTGAATTCCCAATTTATCTCAATGGCAATTTCCCTTGGGTATTAGCTCGTTTCCCTCTTCTGTACGTACACCCCCTGCATCCCAAGAGGCAGTGTAATAGAACACAGAACACAGACAAGCAATAAAGATTTGACAGACTGGAAGAAAAAACAGCCAATAGATGTGGTCTTTTCTAGTGGTTATTTAAATTAAATATAGCCCTCAATAGCGTCTTGCATTGCTCTGCTTTGGATGTTGTGGCAGCACTAATGAAAACATTATTTGGAAAGCAAGAATTATAATAAGGTATACTTGTAGGTCATTTACGCTAGCTTTAAAAAAAAACTTTGCTTTGCCTCAACACCTTACGTTTTCAGGAAATAAGTAAATGTAACCTTCAGAAAATAAAAATACTTCTCAACAAATGCACATTATACTCATATACATTATGTATAACCTGTTATATGCATGTATGTTTAATCCTCATATCAGTCAACATATAATACAAGTTCAGAAATAAATATACCGAAATAACAAGACATAGTTAATGTGATTTATGGATGCGTTGCATAGAAGCACAAATACCTTCTTTTTTTTTTATTTAAAAAAAAAAATTATAATCACAACGGGAATTTTCTTTCTCATCTTTCATTATTCAATACCTATCCATCTTTGTTTTGTCAAATTAAGAGAAAAGGACAGAGGTTTTCTTTTATAGAAGGGGTTCTGGTCTGTTATTCAGGGATTGTGTTTCAGAGTTCTCATTTGTCAAAAACAATACACACGGAATTCAGTTTGATGAGACAAATGGCATGTACCGTATTAAGCACCAGCATATTACATCTATTATAATAAATAAGCGAACTGTAGAATCTCTACCATTTATTCAGAGACGGAGAGACTAATGAACATTGATTCTCGAGTCCCGGTTTGGTTAACTGCGTAATGTAGCTGTGGAAGCAGATTCATCTTGCACAGGGTGCAGAGGACTCAAACATCCAGCTGTGACACGTTTGGGGATTTTAACTGAACACACAACATTATTTGCGTAGCTGCATGTTATCCAGGATATACGTCATTTTTAACATACATATGTAATCCCGTACATTCTGATGTCAGCCCGGGGGGGGGGGGTCTAAATGGAATGAATTATGTCAGTGGGTCTGCAAGGTTATTTACTAATCTTTCTAAACAGCTTCTATGCGCACAAATAAGAGAAGCAAAGACTACAGGGACTGTGCCCTCCCAGCTGTGCGCAAGGCTTGATTAGGAGGCGATTAGGAAAGGAACCATTCCGCTGTAATAGATTTGAATTAATGGACACGGCAGAGTCACATTTTCAATGGAACATCATTTTCCCATCATTATCACCATCAGTAATATTATAATCCAGAGACATTCACGAACCACTTCAAAGGCATGGAACAGCACCCCGCTGGGCTCGAACCACTCTGCTAATTGACATAACCAATGGCAATTAAAACATGGAAATATTAAGCGACTAACACCCGGGAATAAATTAGCCTACATTCTGTAATACAGTCCTTAATAGTTTTAATTGATTATGTATCAATGTGTGAATACATTAAGTAATTATAGATCTGAATGAAATTTTTTATCTCATGTAAATTATGAGAAAACATATTAATATTATATTAATAATTAGTATTGAATTAGTGTGCACTAAAACATTAATTAGAATGAAAGATCGTGAAAAGAAAATGAATTATTGAATATTCCCAACAAAGCATAAAGTAGCTGTCCATGGTGCTGAAGACTAAGGCAACATATTTGACCAGTAATACACAGACATACACACTGGAGAAGGAGCAATGATGAATTTAACTCTGTAGTCCACATGAAAGGCTGCCCACGCCTCTCAACAGTACAGGACACAGTTATTACAGTTAGAGCACTTATTGCAGAGTGTCACAAAGATACAGAACAATGGGAAAAGACCAGGCCTGAACCCCTTAAAATCTCCCAAGTGGGAAGAACATCAAAAAAAAAATAACTGGGAATTGGCCTTGATTCAATCAACCATCGGAGGCAGGAATACTCCCTGGACAGGTTGCCAATCCATCGCAGGGCACACACACCATTCACTCACACACTCACCTCCGGGCAATTTATAGCCTCCAATTAACCTAACCTGCATGTCTTTGGACTGTAGTCGGAGGAAACGGTGAGATCATACAAATCATACAGATCATACATCATACAAACCCCACCTATCGACAGCAGCAGCATGATAATAATAATAATAATAATAATAATAATCTATTATTATTATTTAATACATTTTTATTGAGCATTTCTGATAGAATGGGCTGCCTACAGTAAGGGGTCTCGTGAGCCTTTATCAATAATCTTAGAAACAAATTACATCAAATTTCAGATTGAATATTTATGTTAATAATGTGTGATTGATAAAGTAAAGATAATAAAAACACAGTTTGAGAGCTCCCTGCACCCCCAGTAAATGAAAAAGCCCATCATTGAGACCTGGATAAGGTTCAGAATTGCTCACTTTGAGCCAAATTAGGAACATTTTCAATAGGTCATTGTGGTACCTCATTGCAACCCCCTGAAATCATATTTTTCCCCATTCAGGTTAAATTAAGAATTAATTTGCAGAACCTTCAGTGAAACTAATGCACTCTGGAAGTCTTGGTATTTTGTGAATTGCCGACTTAATGGAAAATGTATTTTTTACAGGCCAAAGACATGAAGAGGACGTTGCCATGGAGAGAAGTCTGCGGTGGTCCGCGTCAGTCAAATTTCCTTGGGTCCAGATATTCATTTCAGAAAATAATTTCCATCTGCTGGTTGCTCAATAGAAATAATGTGGCGGTTTCGTATTATTAGGACAGTAATTTGATCGTTTTTTAACGTTCCCAATGTGACGGGATGAGTATTATTATGAGTATTCCATCATCTTTTTTCTGATTTCCTCGTAGAATAGGCATTGCTTTTGAACTACATACAGGTAATGAACAGAAAATAGAAAGGAAACCGAGTTGCAACAGTGAAGGCTTATGGCGGTTCCTCAGCAGGGTTGAACACATAACATTTCCCTGGCATGGTTTGGGTGCACTCATACCCTTATGGGCGAGGTTGATGTCAACTGTTACTTAACCCTTTCATGCATGAATTATTACAAAACAGAGCAACATCTTTTTCACATCAAACTCAAAGCATGTGTTTCATCCGCCTGGGTCACAGAAATGTGCCCCAAATGGCCCCTTAAAAACATAGACCACACATGCAGATTACAACTCTTAATGCATGATGTCCACTTCAGTGGGCAGAAGGTTTTTCTTATACAATACAAGACCTACGGTAATTTTTTGTTACAAATAAATAAATTAACTAATTCTGCTCCTTGCATCTTCCCTAATAAGAATATATTTTTAACATCCTCTGTTCTCTAGGAATAGAAGGTTTTCACATCTACACCAGAGGGAGTTTGTATGTTTCCACCTCCACCTGCTATTTTGACCTTCACTGTATCAAAACTAGAAAAGCCAATAAAATGTAAGATGGAGCATATCAAAATTTAGGCAAAGGTGCAGGGAATCTGCTCTGATATTTTTTGAAGATCACAAATGTTTTTGACTATGTTAAAATGGACTTTGAAAAGCCTGTCCACTGTATGAAAGGGTTAAAGCGTTTGGCAGGTCATCTTCACCCCATGTTCAAACATTTCATTCCAACAGAAGGGTGTCTTTCACCCTTCTCTCTGTCCACAGAGCAGAATAGTCACCCAGTGGTTTGAGATGCAGAGCAGAACACTGAAGTTATCCACGTGTCACGGCCTTAGTCGCCGCACCTTTGACATGATTTAGTGTTGCATTCCTCCCGCAGAAGTCCAGATGAGGGCAGACTCTGTTCTACGTGTCAATAAATACCGTACTGGTCAAACAAGGCGGCCCACTAATCTATTAAGTGACTTCAAATTGGTGGATGCATTTTTCTTGTTTTTTTGTTAGTGACCTATACCTGCGAGGCCACCTATGCTGAATTAGCATTCCTGGGAGTGCAGATTACTTTCTGAAACCAGCCTTGTTTCTATGATTCACTGGCTCCAGAAGGGGGACATTACCAGGAATTTTGTCTATTACTGGAATTTACTGAAAAACACCGCAACTTCAGAAAATGGTGTAAATTCTCATCAGACCAAGGTTAGACTGAACATTTACGTTCCATTATTTTGTCCCACGGTGACCCTGATGCTGGATTCAGGGATTGACACACAAAAAACAAGTATTTGGACACAAAAGAAGGGATGTCTAAATTTGCGAAAAGCTCATAGTTATATGCTGTATGCTATATTCTGTGGTAATACAGTGATTGTTTTATGTTTGAATTTGCACAGATGTAATTAATTACAATTTAAGAGGTAAATGAGTCCTCTTATCTGAATACAATCAAAAATAAATTAGAATATATAATATAATTCCATAATGGGGCCACTTCAAGGTGACACTACTGATAGAACGTTTGAGTCACCGACTATGTGCCATTATTATACTTTTCACACCTGGCAAATAGCTCATTACCTCCCCAAGCATCATTCATTTAAAAAAAGTACTCGCTACCAACTTGCTTGCTGCTACCTTCTCTCTGCAAATATGGCTTAAAATAGTCATTTTCAATAAGTATTTGCGGATATTATTTACGACTTAAATGCTCTAAGCCATAATGGCCCAGACCGTTTTTATGAAACCACCATACACTTTCTCATGTTTCAAATGCAAAATGTGGAGTTTGTTTAGTTTATATGGAAACTCTATAGTGTATGATCCACAGTACTGCAAGCTAAACACGTTCCAAAATGACTGAAAGCCTGTATGTCAGTTTTGTCAGTAATATCATTTCCAGCCACAAACAGCACTGCACTGGCAGTGAGTCACATGCTGGTAGGGTGTGCTGGCAGACACAAATAAAGACAGAGTCTTCAGATATCAATTTCACCACCACATCTGTGTGGAACACTCCACTTTACAGTGAACACCATGTAATGTTTCACAGCACCAGCTGGAGCCTGAGGAAGACCTGCAATGTTTTTTTGTTTTTTTTCTTCTTCTTCCATTTCCCAAAGGAGACCGACCAATTAGTTCTAGGTTTTGGCAATACAAAGGTGATGAAATAAAATCGACTCACCAGCAAACTGGCCAGCAGGATAGGTCAAGAGAGGTATGGGGCTCTGACATCCCACATTAGCAACCTATTAGCCTGTCTGTATCGGCAAAAGGCACACTTTACCAGATTGTCTTTTTGCTCTGACTTCTAAACTTTGAAAACAGAGTGTCGGAAATCCTATTGACCCCCCCCCCCTTCTTTCTCATTTTATTCCCCCTATAATTCATAATTGACACATACAGTCCTGTGCAAAAGTCTTAGGCAAAAATACTTTAAAAAAGTATGAAATGAAAAGTTCCTAAATATCAAACAATTGACAATTAAGAGCAGTAAACAGTAAACAAACTAAATCAAATCAATATTTGGTGTCACTTAAATTGCTTAAATTCTTTTAGGTACACAGATGTATCAGAACATAAGCTGGTAAGTTGTTCCAAGCATCTTGGAGAACTTGCCACAGTTCTTCTGCAGACTTTGGCTGTCTCACTGGCTTCCGTCTGTCCGGGTAAACCCAGACAGCCTCGACGATGTTGAGATCAGGGCTCAATGGAGGCCATACCATCTGTTGCCGAACTCCTTGTTCTTATTTAATTAATTATTTGGAAATGAATGTTTGGAAATGTAAAATTAGCTCTTTTTTTTCTACTGACACACTAATTCAGACAAAAAACATTGAACAAAAAGTTCGGAAATTTGTGTTTGGTAGATTATTTCTCTGTTGTAACAATGCTTCTTGGCAATACATTTTATACCGTTGGAAAGCCTGTTTATTTCCCTTTTAAATGGTGCCCCATTTGTAAGGAACATGCATTTGTGGGATGAGCAGCACAGCTGAGTATGTGGGTTGCGCCCATGTAAAATTTGCCAAATCTTCTCTGCCAATGCCAAACAGCTTACACCTGCACTGGAACCTGAACATGTGGAGGAACGTTATGTTCAGCGGTCCAGATTCTGCCTACGGAAGTTGGATCATAGGGTCAAAGTGTGGAGAAGACGGGGAGAACGCTATGCTGATTGCTGCACCGATAGAGTAACACCTTTTGGTGGAGGCAGTGTGATGGTGTGGGGCGGCATCTCCATCACTGGAAAAACGAGGCTTGTCATCATTGGAGGCAATCTCAATGCAGAGAGATATCGAGATGAGATTCTGCAACCAGTGGCAATCCCATATTTCCACAGTCTGGGACCGAACTCCATCCTCCAAGATGACAACGCTCGCCCCCACAGAGCGGGGTTTATCAGAGACTACCTCCAGAATTTGGGAGTAGAGAGAATGGAATGGCCTGCCAACAGTCCTGACCTCAACCCAATTGAACTCTTGTGGGATCAGCTTGGGCGTGCTGTTCGTGCTAGAGTGACCAGCACAACCACGTTGGCTGACTTGCGACAAATCCTGGTTGAGGAGTGGAATGCAATCCCACAGCAGTGTGTGACCATGCTGGTGACCAGCATGAGGAGGAGGTGCCAGGCTGTTGTGGCTGTGTATGGTTCTTCCACACGCTACTGAGGCTCCTGACTGTTAAATTAATAAATTGTAAAATTGCCAATATGTCTTGTTTCTTCCTTGTTACTGATAGACTTTAATCATCCAATCCACCAAACAAGAGTCACTAGCAACAGCAGAATAAGCTGTTTGGCATTGGCAGAGAAGATTTGGCAAATTTTACATGGGCGCAACCCACATACTCAGCTGTGCTGCGCATCCCACAAATGCATGTTCCTTACAAATGGGGCACCATTTAAAAGGGAAATAAACAGGCTTTCCAACGGTATAAAATGTATTGCCAAGAAGCATTGTTACAACAGAGAAATAATCTACCAAACACAAATTTCCGAACTTTTTGTTCGATGTTTATATTTTTAAAAAAATGTTTTTTAATTATATAAAAATGTAGGATGCCAAAGACACAGTAATGTACAAATGTATATACCCAACTGGCACTTAAAGTAACAGTTATAGGTGGTAAAGAAATTTGCTTGAGAAAGTAGCTACAGTGAGCACCATAATTCATTGGACAGTGAGACATTTTTAGTTATTTTGGTTCTGTACTCTAGCAGTGAGTTTGACAGGATACAAAGACAATGAGGTTGACGTGCAGACTGTGAGCTTTAGTTTGAGGGTAATGTTCATCCATATGGGATGAACCTTTTGTTGTTTCCGGGCATCAAAAAATATTGGGACAGTTTAACATTATGTAGAATAAAGTAATCATTTTTAATATTTGGTCGCATATTCTTTGCATACAATGACTTTCTGATGTCTGTGACCCAACAATATTAATATAAATTGTTTTTATACAGTCAGAGGTGTATTGTAGTATTCACATATTCCTGACACGCCTCACAAGCATATCAGCATGGTCTCTACATCTCTACGCAGTTCTTTCTCAGAGTTATAATAATTCTCAATATGATGGAAAAGTAACCTTTTGCATGAATTCTAACACACTTGTTAGTCATGGCCTGTGTGTAAATTACATTGGACCTATGCAGCTCCCAAAATGGTCCCCAAGTGCACTCATTCATCTCACATTTGCCACATTTATATTCAGGGACTATACTGCAGATATGCGGGGAGAAAAAGTAGATACACCTTAGATATCCACTTGATCACAGACTGCAGTCATTTAGCTTGCAAGCATTTTGGTTGCATAGTTTGTTCTATTTGCTCCGTTTTGAAGCGCTGGTAGTCCCCTGGAGAGATGTTCTGGGAAAAATTTAGTGAAGGCAAGTCCTTCAGGTGACGCCCCGTCTCCCATCATCAGGGCTCCCCTGCCTGAGAGACCCTGATATACGAATCGCAGCTCCAGGAGGTTCTTCTACAAATAGAGACATTAGCATATCTATGAATCATTCAAAATCCAGCCCCAATATGTTAATGCTACGGGCACAGGGTGCAAAAGCATAAAAAAAGATTTTGTTAAGAGGTCAGTTCTGAGCAACAGCGATGAGAACAAGTGCCTGGCGAAGCCATTGCAGCATAGCCAAAATCAATCCGTCACAGAATCGGCTTTAGTTAAAATGCAAAAAAAATGTATAAATAAAAATAAGAATAATCACATTAAGTTATAAGGACGAGGAGCACGAAGCCACTTTAGAGTTCCACAACAATGGAAATCATCGAGGGAATTCAACCTTGAAATGAAGGCCGCCGCAGGTGTATTCCTTGAACTCTGCTGCACCTGTGAATTAACCCCCCCTGCAGCAGACGATTCCTTCCAGGGGGGGTGAGATCTAATCAGAGGGAGGGGGACTAACAGGGGAATCAAAGCAAAGCGCCCTTGACCTCCCCTCCCAGCGTGATCGTGCTCGCGCTCGGCACCCCTCGCTGTTCTCGGGAACAATGCTACGCCTCCCCTCAAAATTTCACCACAAGCCGTTTTTGGAAACTAAAATCGCATGTTCCCTTTAGGTTTTGAGTAAAGGAAACACGCCCCCTTTCCCCCTGACACCGGGTGTTATTTCTGAGCTCGGACAAAGGCACCAGCAGCTCCGTCTCGTCCAACAAGTCAGGAGATTTGGAAGACGGGTTTTTGGCCCAGCTAATTGCAAATTTGGACGGTGCTAATTGCACGTCCTCTGGTGGCACTGGAGGGCCCTGGGCAAAAGCGTCATCGCTGGCTGAACACACAGACAATCCGCTTTAAAATGTCAAACAGCACCGTTATACATGAGGCGTGAATTATTGCTTCGGTTTTCACGACACATCTCTTTCGGGTGAAAATTTATTTTCACTTTGCGTTTTCCAGAGGGATAAATGGCACCATTCAAGCGGTCTATTAAATCTATTACAGTATCACTGGTTTACATTAGGAAACACAAAAGAAAACCATTTCCAGACTTTATGAAACTTTAATGAATTGGGTATTTCAATGTGTCACATGCATTTTAACAAATACATGGCAGAAAATAATTTTAGCTGAATATAATGTAGACCATACTGGAAATATATAAATATGTTCTTACATGTATTGGCACTTCTTTTCCAGCTTAATGTACTGCACATTTCTTCTTTAAAAAAATATAAATCTCAGTTCCATCTCATTATTCAGTTTTACATAAAAAAATGAATGGCTATGTTTATCATGAAAAGATTTTTATGACATGACTTCTCAAAAACAAAATACTCATTAAAACTCACAACTCCTCCTTTCCCTTTGTTTGTGTAAACTAATGAATGAGGGAGCGCAACAATAACACGTCAAGGCAGCTGCTCACAGCTACACCACGCAAGCTAAGCTATTTACTCTGAAGAAGTTATATTGGTAGGAAAGTTTGTGTGAGCCTGTGCGCGTGCGTGGGAAAATGTTCCGTAGATAGTGGTAATATAATTAAACCTTTACTGTCGTACATATTAAGCAGATGCGCACCAGAACAGAGATGGACGATCCTTGGTCAAGCGTATCTCTATTAAATGCATCTAGCTTGCAAAACATTGTAGGGACCCCATTTGTCTACTTTAATGAATACTTTGTCCACTGCAGTGCCCTTTCTGTTGCAATACAGCAGTGGCAGTCATTCTGAAATCTTGCACATCTCACCGTCGGATCACATCTCTGGAGAGGTCATTAGGAAAGAAGTGTGGTTTCTTTATTGCCCCAACTCTTTAAAAAAAACAAAAATAAACTTCAAATTCTCAGCACATAAAGCTTGCGACACGGACATAAAACAAAGCACACGCCAGAATGAATCACTCCAAACGCCAGAATAAATGTGCTAGAAGTTTCTAAAGCTCGCTACTGCACAAACATTACCGGGGAAATTGCAGATAGGAGCCGATTACTGTAAATGACTTACACCCACATGGTCTTTGTAAACAAGGAGCATGTTGGGAGTGCTCTCTATAACAGAGCCAATTACAGGTGAACTGAAAAGACACCACAAAGTTTCCCACTCAAAAGCAGCAAACCAAAAACAAAATCAAGCTGAAAGCCATTGTGTGCCAATCCCTGTCACCTTAGCAAGGGTCAACCTCCAAGTTCAAATCCCTGCAGCTCTCATAGAATTGCACCCTGAGAATACTCCGTACAATTTGCCTTTCGGTCCAAACGACCAAACTCTTTTGTTTTTTGTTTTATTGGCCTGAGATTTTGGCAACACCTACTGTAACAATCATTTACAATGTCAATTTACAATTGAAAGTAAGGAAACAACAGTCTAGCCTACTTTGTTTGAAAAATAACAGCCCCTTGAAAACTCGTCAGGTTTTGCTCAGAATTGATTAAGCCTGAGGAATGTTTTTATGTCTCTGTAGAACCGCATGCGGTTGGGAAGCTGGCTACTGGGAGTGCTTTCGCCAGAATCTATCTCTTCTAGCAGATTGGCTCATGCTGATGTGATTTTCATGCGGACGCAGCTTGATTTAAGTGGGAGTAGCTTGATCGTAGATTTCTGTACTGGCGATATTTTAACCGCTGCATGTGCTAAGAAGAGACGGCTGAGACCGCATTTGAAGGTAAGGAGCTGGAAGGCATCTACGGAGACAGGCTCCTCTGTTGTTACTCGTTGATCTCATCATGTTGAACATGGGCTTATGTTCAATGTACTGCCCTATCTGTTGTTAGCTACCGTAGCTTTGCTAGTACCCAGCATGACCCCATTAGACAAGCTAGCCAAAGAAGCCGTGTAGTCAGTAATAACCATGCTATTATTCCCAACCTGTAGAGTTCTGTTCTACTTTGTGCCTGTGTCTTTGTACTTATTATTATTTTTTTGTTTCAACATGGTCACTTCTGCCATGATATACACATTGTAGGCAATTATGATTATATCCTAATGGCTCACTACCCCATTTCCCTAGACTCCAGTCCTCCTTAAATGCATGGTCTGTCAATTGTAGCTACATTCAGGAATGTTGTGTAATCCCTGGACAAAATTGGATAGTAATTTAATCTTACAAAAAACAATATAAAAACAGAAATTTGTAGCTTCATTCATTTTTTATAGTTTTATTTAATCATATACACCCAGAAGTAATCTCAGCTACATTTCACAGTGTCTAATCTGTTGAAAATTCAATTACCGACTAAGTGATGTCCCGTGTGTATTCAGAAGAGCAGAAACACCTCTCTTTTGTCCTGAGATCGCCCACTGCACTCCATTTGACTTGGTCTCTCTCTCGGGTGAACGTGAGACAAGCCACATCCCCTGCCCCTGTGACTTCCTCTAATCTAGTCCCCTCGTTCAGACTCGCCTCTCTGCGAACAAATTATAGTTTGACGTGAGCCGCTGCTTCACCCGACGCATTAGACTATACAGTCTGTCAATTACAGAGGCCACCACTGTCATTTCAAGACACGCCGAACATTAATACGTTTTAAATCTTACTATTCCAGTCATAGACAAGGCTTAAAGTCCAATGTTCCCACAACAAGTGCAGCCTCGTGTTGTTAGCGGTAGCAGCACACTTCTGCGTCCCCCGAAGTGACAGCGGTGGCTTCCATAACAGACACACAGTGCAGCCATAAAGAACGTATGCGGACACGGTTTTCAGTGTGCACGTCGCATCGCTAATAGTTTTGAGCCCTTGATTTCGCAGCCTGGATTGGATCCAGATCAGCCGGGCAAAAGGAGGCGCTGCCATCGTGTTGTACTAGTACAATGCCACTGGGGATCACCATGAAAGCGGGGTGCTGTCTACACCTTTCTCACACCCCAGAAGAGATAAAAGTGGTAAGATCTTTCCCTTTAATAAACTCTTAAACCACTAGTTTACAACTGTAAACACAAGACGACACAGCAAGAGAGATCAAAAGCGAAAGAAAAGTAGCGCTGCAGCCGAGCAAAGACATCATATTTGTTCAAATGTCGCTTACTTCTAAAGGGTGCAATCTAGTGTGATGCACAATCCAGTGTGATAGCAATTTCAGGCTCCTCCTTCCCTGAAATGTGCATAGAATTTCATTCTATTGTCACTTTACTCCCAAGCTTGTGAATATTCACTAAATATCTGTAAGCAGTACATAGCAATGGCATAAAGGTGTAGAAAAGTAGTGCACACTGCATCGGTCACAGAGTCTTGTGAATGGTTGACATCAGTCAAGTTGTTCTTTTATGTACTGTACTTGCCCACAATTTTTAGCAATATTAGAGTGCCTACATCAGTGATCCCCGACCCTGTTCCTGGAGATCTACCATCATGTAGGTTTTCACTCCAACCCTAACAAAGCACACCTCATTCAACAGCTAGCGATCTCCTTGAGTTGCCAATTAGTAGAATCAGGTGTGGCAAATAAGGATCGAAATGAAAACCTACAGGTTTGTAGATCTCCAGGAACTGAGTTGGGGACCACTACCCTGCATATTTACATCACATATATATATAATGCTTACCTCACTTGTGTCCTTTTGGTCACAAGACATATCCTTACAACGTCCTGGCACCTGTATGAGACAATAATAAAAACAAAAATGCATTGCATTTGCCTTTCATAATTTTTCTTGTATTGTCTATTTTAGGTAAATCTTCCTTTCTTCCTCATACATATAATTGGGTACATTCATGTATTTTTATTATTACTAAAAAAAAAAACATTTACACAATCATAATCATAACATAAAAATCACTTAAGGCTGACAGCTTTGAAATGAGTGACAAGATACCAGACTTGTAAAAGTGCAGATAATTTTAGGGAATATACTGTTGACTGGATGTTACTCTTCTCCTCTGATAATGTGTGATGTAGAACTACATTTTAGATGATAATAAGTCAATTGTTTCTGATTAGTGAAATGTAGAGAACCATGTTGATAATGAATCAAGATGTTACTGTTTATAGTATACCCAAAATAAATCATTCAGCATGTGGCATTCATTACACAAATTAATTATCTATTAAACAAATACATATGGCCACCCGGGGAGTTCTGTGGCCTTGACTTGAATTAAAACTGAACATCTTCTCCAGAGTTTAACTACTGTTTAATTACACCAAAATTAATACCCAGACCTACCTTGGGGTTGTTCAACAGAAATTGCTACCGACTGCTACTATTACATAATTCATTGTTTATGTTTGAGAACATAAATATAATGGAAGAACGAGAATTAAAGCGGGATGTATGGATGCCAAATATATCGGTTGCGAAATACACATCTTAAATTATAGAAAACAATCGATGTATCAATTATGTAATAATGTAGCTACACAGCAACCGGTTACTGTCACACAACAGATCGCTTCAACACTTGTAATGTCATCAAAAAATAAAAAGCAGTGATTTTCTGTGCCATTTTTGCTTACGTTGTAAGCAGTTTATGCGGCTATATTATAACTCAATTGCTATCTTCACTGATTCTTTGAAAGGTCACATTATCATAGTGTTATTGAAAAATATATACTTCAGTACCTTTTTGAAATTAACATAAAACCGGCTGGCAGCTATTGGCTAAAACACTCTTATGATTCAGGGTAAATGTCTGCTTAGAGAAGATAATGAAGAATTATAGGGTATTTGAACCCGAAACCCCAGTTTGCCTTATTTTTAATTACCTGTCAGTGATTCTGGCAGCTGTAACCATAACAAATGTCATTGATCTGCCAAGCGCTTCATAGAAAGGCGATTTAGCTGGGTCATCTGGATATTAAAGACAAGAAGTTTATTATTATTCTTTTTTAATTGCTTTAAACGAACGTAACAAGGTTTTTGCATTAACATACAAAATGAAGCTTTCTCTCAAAAAATACTGCACTAAAAAAATATAAGATAAATAATTTGTGTTGCTTTGGATTCAACTCACTGAATAATGTTGCCTCAAATATAATGTACAATTATTTTTCAGTTTTGATTTTGTATTTTATACTTATCCATCTGTTTTTGTTATAAAGTGTCTTTGAGGAAAGTAAATAAATTATTCATTATTATTATTATGATTATTATTGGCTCAGTCCTCGATAACAGCATGACTTTGCCTTACTTATTGCTTACACATTATTCAATCCTCCAGAAAACGATGACAGGGGCCTCTCAGAAAGGCGTGCACGCTGGTGTGCCGTCCTTAATTGATGGAGGGTATTGTAGTGGTGAGACTGGCCTACTATGCAAGTATAAAGGTGCATTCTAAATGCATCGTAAGTTTTATTAAGACTATCCATACTGTGTAAGCTTTGAATATGACAGTGTGGCCTTTGAAGTCTGCAGGTTTCAGGGTTGAGTGTACAGTTGATCAAAGTGCAAAACCTGACATTCATTGATATATAAAAAAATATGCAAATCAATAACTTATAAAATGTAAATTTATACATTCTTATACACTCTGAAAAAGGGTTTCTACAAAACAAATAATAATGTAATATACAGACACATAAAAGTATTTTCAGTGAGTGCAAGAGTTAAGAATTGATTTCTTGGAATATTTAGATGAACGGTTTATCTGGCAGCTTCTGCTTTTGTAGTGACAGCAAACTTCTGACAACATGTCTGAACCTTTAGTGACCAATTTAAATCATGGGAACAGATTCAGCTTAAATGAAAAAAAAAATCCTAAAAGGTTTATGGATAAAAAAAATCATATACAGGAAAACAGGGAATGATATGATATACAGTATACAGGTGCAGCTCAAAAAATTAGAATATCGTGAAAAAGTTCAATATTTTTTGTCACTCATTTCAGAAAGTGAAACTCATATATTATATAGATTCATTACACATAGAGTGAAATATTTCAAGCCTTTATTTCTTGTAATTTTGATGATTATGGCTTACAGCTAATGAAAACCCAAATTCAGTGTCTCAGAAAATTAGAATATTTTGCTTTAACATATTTTTAAAGTATCATATTTAATATTTGCTCGCATATAAGGGTTGGTTCTCCTGACTCCTGACTTTTTTCCCTAGAGTTCTATAGGAAAATGAGTCAGGAGAAATAACCCTTGCAGTGATCCATCCACATCTACTCCATATCTGGCAACAGAGTGATGGTTTGGGGCTCGTTCGATAGCTCAGACCCTTGATGACGTACAGCCATTTAGCCAGCCATGTGTTCCATACTGTACCAGTGTAATTTACAGCTGAATCTAGTCTCACCCCCAAATTCCCATAGAGATCAGTTCAAATGCAGAGAGGTTATAGTATCGCTTGTAACAGTACCTGAAAATAAGATATCGAGAGTCTTTTGATGTTGATTGGCCACAGACTTCAGGAAGTAACAGCATGCAAAGGATATGCGACCAAATATTAAATATGATACTTTAAAAATATGTTAAAGCAAAATATTCTAATTTTCTGAGACACTGAATTTTAAATAAAGGCTTGAAATATTTCACTCTATGTGTAATGAATCTATATAATATATGAGTTTCACTTTCTGAAATGAGTGACAAAAAATATTGAACTTTTTCACGATATTCTAATTTTTTGAGCTGCACCTGTATATGGGTATCTTCTTTCGAACGAAAACGCCTGTATTTTCAACTGCAACCTTCCTGAAGGTAACTGTATTGCCTAAAAACTGGTAGAATTTCCCCATTGCAGTGATGAAGCATTTTCAGTTGTACCCTGTGCAATGAGGTTATCCATTAGCAAGTCATTAGCGCAATCCAAGGTGCAAAGCTGTGTATTACCAGCGTTTAATGACAGATGGTTCTAAAATATATGACCTTTAAAAAAATTTAATAAAAACTCAATTGTCTTTGAAGTGATATATTTGGAGGAGGGGCAAGATGGCGGCGTAGAGAACGGTCGCAGTGAAACTAGCTCCTACACAAAACCCTATTTTCTGAACATATCCCGTGCAACTTAAGTATAGAAAAGACTCACGTTGCTGACTAATATAAACCATAACTCTAACACACTGAAAATGTCGTCCCGGAGAAAAGCAGAAACGAAGGAAGATAAAAGCAGACAGTCAACTGCATTGCCTGTGGACAGCGCTAGCGCTAGTATTAGCCTACCAGAGGCTAACTCTGAAGCCCCGCCGGCATGGTTTCACGAAGAAATGGAAAAAGGTTTCAACAAAATTCAAGCCATGCTGGATCTCAAATTGAACACTTTAGCTGCCTCGGTGGAAACACTTATCAGCGACAACCGTGCACTAGGGCACCGTGTTAAGGAGATTGAGAACGAGCAGGCTAGCCATGCGGATAGCCTCAACTCCCTACACCAAGACCTCAGTGAATATAAGAAAAAGACGGAGGAAGAAATCAGCGGTCTGAAAGAGAAGCTGGACGATTTGGAGAACAGAGCGAGGAGACAGAACCTAAGGCTGGTGGGCTTCCCAGAAGGTGTGGAGGGGAAAAACACCGTTGCCTTCCTACAAGAATGGCTCCCGAAATTACTAGACCTAGACACCGGGGATTCCATTGAGATCGAACGGGCTCACCCTACACTCCAGCGCCGACCCGATGAAGGCAGCCTCCCTCGAGCTATAGTGATCCGTCTACTTCGCTTTACAGACGTGACCAAAATCCTCGACGCGGCATGGAAGAAAAGATCGCTTAAATACGGTAACTCTACCATTATGATCTTCAAGGATATGTCCACAGCTCTCTACAGGAAAAGGAAGGCTTTCACGCCGCTGAAGAAAAAACTGCACGAGAAGAACGTCTCCTTCAGGCTACTTCATCCTACCAGCCTGATCTTGGACCTCTCGGAGGGCAGACGCACCTTCACATCCCCGGTGTCGGCAGAGAACTATTTGAGAAAACACCACCCGGACATGTTGACCTGAACTCGCGGCTGCCGCGGCTTTCCCTTGACCAGAAAGATGATCGGTGACTACAGATACCTAACAGGCAATATGCCATATAATCCGGTTAATATTTGAACTGGTGTCCTCCATGTTCTGTGTGATATTGTTGGCGACAATGGACTTGAGATTTTTAAGCCTCAAGGGACCCTGAAATGTGAGTACATATTATAACGACAAATGTTGTTTTTGAAATGTTTTATGGAGTTGTTCATATCCATTACTTTAATATTTTAACCTAATTTAGGTAGGTAGCTTGGTTCCACTTGCTAGGTTAGTGTATGTTACTACGCAAGACTTTGGGAAGAAACATAGACCAGTTTTATTTTTCAGGGGAAGGGTGGGCTTTGAGGGGAAGAGGGTGGGTATCAGACAGGGTGTTCATTTTACTTACTATTAACGCTAACACATCAAGGTTCTGCAACCTATGTTCTCAGTTATTGCATTATAATTTCTATTGCTGTGATTTACTAACTGTAGCTATAGGCTACCGACCACACTTGTGCAATCATAACATATAAGTTTTTGAGCTGGAACACAAATGGCCTTAACCAGCCGGCCAAGCGTCGTAAAGCTCTCAGCTTCCTTAGAAGACATCAAATTGATGTGGTTTACCTACAAGAGTCCCATTTGAGTGACACGGAGCATTGCAAATTAGGGAAACAATGGCAAGGTCAAATATTTTACTCCTCATTTTCATCTCTTGCAAGGGGGGTGGCTATTTTGATAAGGAAAGGGATTCCCTTCCAAGCAGACCAAGTTGAGAAAGATAAAGGGGGCAGATATATTTTAGTCAGGGGGTATATTGGAGACCAGCTGGTCACTATGCTTAACATCTATGGACCAAACCAAGATGACCCCAACTTCTATGTGAACCTCTTTTTTAAAGTGACATGCACCCCCTCAGAGCTTATAATTGGTGGTGATTTTAACCTGGTATTAGACCCCACTATGGATAAATCCTTCTCTACCCTTAAGCCTTTATCTTCAGCGGCCAAGGCTCTTAAGAAAGAACTTTTAGACCTAAATGTAATCGATATATGGCGGGAGGGGCATAAATCTCAGCGTGAATATAGCTTCTACTCACATAAGCACAACAGCTACTCTAGGATTGACACCTTCTTTATTCATGCAGCAAAAACCCATCTTGTTTCATCCTGTGAATACTTAGCCAAGACACACTCAGATCACGCTCCCCTTTTGCTCCAAATAGCTATAAAGGATTCTCACACGAACCCCAGACGCTGGAGGTTTCCCAGCTATCTAGTCAATGATGGGGACTTTATTAAATTAACTAATGAACAGCTGGATTGGTATCTATCTACAAACAAAAAAACTGCCTCTCCAGCTATTGTTTGGGAGGCCCTTAAAGCTTACATAAGAGGCACCATCATTAGTTACTCCTCCTGGAAAAAGAAACAATATCAAACCAAATTAAACTCTCTAGAGACGGACATAAAAGCTCTTGAAAAGCAACATTCTCGATCGCAATCACAGGCAGTATTTGATCAGCTAACTGCAAAAAAGGCGGAATACAACACTATCACCACGCGAGAGGTGGAAAATGCGATGGCCAGGTTGAGACAACGTTACTACGAGCAGGGTGATAAAGCAGGGAAATTGTTAGCATGGCAGATAAGTAGGGAGGACGCTGCTAGATGTATTCCTGTTATTAAGCAGCGTGACGGAGGGGAGTTGGTCCGCAACCCATTGCTCATAAATCAAGCTTTCTCAGACTTCTATAAGTCTCTCTATTCCTCGCAGGGTGAGAAGACACAGGATATGTGTGAACTCTTAGACAATCTAGACATCCCTAAACTATTAGAAGCAACGATGGGGGACCTTGAAAGTGAGATAACTAAGCAAGAGATATTAGACGCCTTGTCACGACTACCACCGGGAAAATCTCCAGGGCCTGACGGATTTTCAATAGATTTTTTCAAGGCATTTATTAATAAATTGATAGACCCTCTTCTAGACATGTTCAACTACTCCATTGCGAATAACCGATTTCCTGAAACACTGGAGCAGGCTCTTATTATAGTTCTACCAAAACCAGGGAAGGACCCTACTTTGTGTGGATCATATAGGCCAATCTCGCTTCTATCATCTGAATACAAAATTTTCACCAAAATTATAGCCACTCGACTTGAGAAAGTAATCCCCTCACTCATTAATACGGACCAGACTGGTTTCATACAGAATCGCTCATTATCAGACAATGTAAGGAGATTCCTTAACATAGTGCACTGTGCCAAATCCATGGAAGACCCGGTCGTGGCTATCACATTAGATGCGGAGAAAGCTTTCGACCGGGTAGAGTGGCACTTTCTCTTCGCAGTTTTGCGCAAAATGAACTTCGGCCCAAATATACTGAGGATGATCCACATACTGTATCTTAGCCCCACTGCCAGAATACAGACCAACTCTGAGATTTCACCTCCTTTCCCTCTATTGCGTGGTACCCGGCAGGGCTGTCCTCTCTCCCCCCTACTCTTTGCACTAGTAATTGAACCCCTAGCTATTGCAATAAGGTCACATAACTCTATCTCTGGGATTAAAGTGGGGCGTGAGAGCCATGTCATCTCTTTATATGCGGACGACATAGTTTTGTTTCTTACCAACCTTGACTCATCCATGCCTGCCCTTACGGACTTACTATCAAAGTATAATGTGATTTCGGGTTACAAGGTTAATGTACAAAAAAGTGTGGCCATGCCCCTTAACTCTCCAGCTGGAAAAATCTTAAGGACCAACTTCCCCTTTCAATGGAACACTCAATTCGTAACATATTTGGGTTTAAAGATCCCTAATCAATTAGACAAAATTTTTTTACTAAATCATGACTCACTACTTAAAAAAGTGGAAAAGGACCTAGATAGGTGGATGCAGTTACCAATCTCTCTGATCGGGCGTGTGAATTGTATTAAGATGAACGTTCTACCTAAATTTCTTTACCTCTTTCAAACCCTCCCTATATCTATACATAAGAACTTCTTCAAGAAACTGCAAAGGATAATATCTGCATTCATATGGAGGAGGAAGGTCCCTAGAATCAAAATTAAAACCCTATACAATACCCCCCAGAGTGGAGGATTGAAGCTCCCTGACTTTCAACGATATTACTGGGCTGCTCAATCCAGGGCATTATGGATATGGCAGACAGAGCTAGCTAACTCACCTGCTTGGAAACAAATAGAGCAATGCCATGCGATGGATGTGCCGCTGGCCGGCATTCCTTTTATCCCGTTATACCATACTCTAAAGAATAGTACTGATAATCCATTTATTAAACATACAGCTAGAACATGGTTTGAGATTCAGACACATCTTAAAAGTGTTATTGCACTTCATAGCAACACTCCCTTCCATACTAACCCTGCTTTACCAAAGGCACTTAGAGATGGCATAACCAAGATGTGGCACAATCAGGGAATAAAAATTTTTGGGGACCTCTATGAGAATAACACGCTTAGGTCCTTTGAACAGTTATGCAGAGCCTTCCACCTCCCAACCACTCATTTCTTCAAATATTTACAGGTCAGACATTTCATCAGTACACTTCAGGGGGGAGGCTCCATTCTCCTAAAGCCCCTCCCCATCGACGATATCCTAAAAGGTGTCATACACCCCAGAGGCATCCTGTCCTTAACATATAATAGAATTTTGGCCTTCACAGAAACTAAACCCCTAACCGCTAAGATCAAATGGGAGCGGGATTTGGACTGTACTTTTGAAAACAGCGAATGGGAATCATTATGTGAGATGGCACTATCCTTTTCATATAACAGTCGACATAAACTTATGCAGTTTAACATTATTCATAGAACCTATTTTACGCCAGAAAGACTTCACAAGATGAATGACTCGATTTCAGATCTTTGCCCTAGGTGCACAATAGAAACAGGTAGCCTTATTCACATGTTTTGGAATTGTAACAAATTAAAACCTTATTGGGGCTCAATATGGGAGACTCTCGAAGAGATTACTGGGTTTGAGATCCCTTGTACACCTAAATTAGCTTTATTAGGCGACATATCTGATATCTCTCTTGATAAGAGAAACAAGGTGCGGTTTATCAAACTGGCCATGATTGCTGGTAATAAGTGTATTGCCTTGCTTTGGAAGAGTGTAGATCCTCCCCCTATCTCCATGTGGCTTAGTGAAATGTCTTCATACATGGCATCAGAGAAAATTATGTTCAATCTCAAAAGAAAACCTCATCTCTTTGATAAATGCTGGTCTGGTTTTAGGCACTACATAGGAAATATTTCACAGCCTGTTGTAAGTTGACGATGAGATATGCTTGATATATGTATATGAGCACCTACATAGACGTGTATAGTGGAATCTATATGTTCTGATGTGTGTAAACGTGGAGTTTATTTCACCAAATGTACTTTATTTCTATTTTTATTTTTAATTCTCCTTTTCGATACTAATGCTGTTATCACAGTCCTTGTCTGAGGGTAGGGGTGGGGGGGACTGGTCTTGAGGGTTTTCACTTTTTATTTAATTTTTACTATAATTCTTATTATTTATTTTTCTGGGGGGGGGGGGGTATTTGATTTATGCATCTACAGCTACTTTTTACACTGAAGGGGTGGGGGGTGGTTTGGGGCTTTTGGGTGAAGGGGAAGTTCTAGAGGGTGGGGATTGGGGGGGGGAGGGGATTTACAACATTGTCTAATTTGTTAATGTTTCAATTACTATGTAAGTTAATGTTGTAAACAAAACCAATAAACATATTGTTAAAAAAAAAAAAAAGAAGTGATATATTTGCAGGCTCCGCAATATTTTAACAGATGACACATAATACCCCTGGAAGCAGAGACATACGACGCATTTCTTATCTGGAAGTTACAAGTTCCAGGATTTTTTGATCAATTTAATAGATCACAAATTAGGTCACCTCGACCAAGCCAAGGGTTAAATTATCCTAGCATCCCTGGCAATGGCTAATCCTATCGATCCGTTTTCATTACGGCCCGGACCTAGCCGTCTCCCTCGGGAACGCCGATACTGGAACGCTGTGCGGATCATGATGATGATTTTGCACCACCGCAATGCGAGCCGCGCTACTTGAGATTTGTGATCAATGCGAGCCGTCACAGCCGCAGTTAATGCGCCCTCTACCTCCCCGCCAGGATGACTTAAGGGAGTGAGCCGTTGCGCAGCGTGACACTTAGTCAGCTGAGACAGGGGTGGGCTGGCTGCAGACGGGCTTGTTTTCCCCCCTGTCTTTCCGCTCAGCACTCTAAACTAATAAAACTATTTTGGCATGTTCAGCATGACTTGTCCCAGAACTGCACAATTTAACAAAAGTTAAAAAAAGGCAATTTTAAGGACAGAAAAGCCCCTTGCTAGCACAATCATAGTGTATTTGCATCCCTGTATTTTTAAACATACACAGTGGGTGAACGGGATCAGTCATTTGGGATGGCGGAGTGGTGTAAATGCACAATGCAGTCATATTTAAACAGATTTAAGGAGTCTGACAATTCCTTCAGTAGAAGCCTGGCTTGAGGCAACCACACATAGAAACAATAGGATACAATAGGACTTATACATGAGGATGCAATATCCTTTATAGGTACTTATACAGTAATATTTTAATCAATCATATCAAAATAAATAAATATAAGTAAACTTATATATTTACGCAGCAACACTTCTGAATGTTATATTTACAAAAAAACAGTATATTGGTAAACATACTATTGAGAATGGAGCACATGAACAACAGAATCAAGCGTAGCCTACATTATGTCTTCAGTGAAAGAATGTTCTTCCCTCAGATTGATTGCATCAATGCGGCCCTGTAGTCCGCGCAGGTAAGGTAGCCTGCGCTATATGTGCAGTCATCTAAAGGAAGGGTACGCCCAGTTCTGACAGAATTGCATCGCTGAAAAATGGCATTTATGTGAACCATAATGGGGTGCATTCTATCAATGTGCAGATGCAAAATGTCACGTAATTCATGTTTTCATCAACTATTCCCAGACTCCCCCAGAACCATTTTCTCACCTAGACTCACCTTTCCATGGAATTTCATTAGTGAACATAACCAAAATGGATCCGGTGATCAGAGGTGATTTGTGTCACTGAATGATCATTGGAAATGCTCAGCATGACATTTAGCTGAGTGGAAGGTTTGGGTGGTATACTATAATACAACTGTTATTTTGAGAATAACTGCATGTGCCCGTGATGTGATGAAAAAAATTAATGACTACTGAAACGATTCTCGATGCAACCGATCCTGAGATACCTCTGGTCCATAGACTAGCCTAACGCGGTAAAAAGCCGCCCACTTTGACAAGATGGAGCATTTGATTGACATGCTGGTTCGTGGGTGTTTGGCTGCTTTTCTTTTGCGGCTCTCGTCCTGGCTTCACGATTAATCAATCGGATTTATTCCACATTCCGTTTTGTGGTTTGCCAGTCTCGTTATTGTTTTCACCTGGGCTTCTACGTGCGGGTTATTTAAGTTCATCACTTCCGCTTCTCCGGTGCTTGATTGTCTCATGACATTGCTTTCGAGCAAGGTATAGCCAGGAACTAGCGACCTTCTGATATTAAACTCTGTCTATGTTCAGGGGGGACTTGCTATAGCTACTTAATCGGGTATAGGATTGTTGTCCGCCTGGTAGCATTTGGTGCTATCTCTTTTGTACTTTGCTGTTCTCTCTGAGAGTTTTTCTTTGTACTTTCGTTTTGGTTTTTTACTCTACCGGCTTTGAGCTACGGCTGCCAAGAGTGTTCTTTTGTTTGACTGTTTCCCGTTTTTAACTAATTACGTGAGCTTGGGAGATTTAGTTGGTATTCTACTAGTTTTAGTAGTTCGCACGTTTTAGTGGGTTTATTTTCGTTTTGGCTGTTAGCCTAAAGGAATTAGTTTCCTGTCTTTTCTTTCTTCCTTTATTATTTTTCTCCCCCTTATTATTGGTCCTCACGGTTGTGAGCTGACTTGTTCTGATCTCCCCACATTTGCATTTGAATCTCCAAACTATCAATAAACCCATTACACATGCAATATAACCAACCACAAACAGTCTACGGTCGGTTCAGAAACAGCGCTACAAGAAGAACAGACCCGTGTGAAACAAATGTAATTTACAGAAATGGCACGGCGATCTCCAGTAAAACAGTCCATCACACCGAAGAAATGTCGTGAACTTCAAAAACTTTCTTCAATCCAGCGTTAAGCTCTTAGTCTTGGTCCGAAACGCTCATTGTTCTTGATGGATGATTCGCGGCGGACTGATAAAACCCAATGCACCGCGTCGTACCGGAAATACGCACACACTCCTGTGATTGACAGTGCTGCTAGCCAATGAGTTGCTGACTGTCAGTTTCCCAGTCCTACCCAGTTTATGCAAGCCTATGCATCAGACGCTGTATACGAAGTGTGTCAAAGCGGCTGAGACTAAGTATTTGCTAACTGCCTCACTGTCCTCAGACAACCTTTAGTGCGTTTACTGTACACATTGAGAATAATCAACACTTTGTTTAATTACTTTCCACAAAGGTTGCTTTCTGGCAGGCAACATGTAATTTATTCCACAGTACCTTGAATATTTCAGCATGTGTAATCTTCAGACAGTGTATATATATATATATATATATATATATACAGTGCCCTCCACAATTATTGGCACCCCTGGTAAAGATGAGTAAAAAGGGTTATAAAAAATTCACCGTTTGGTGAATTAGCTTAATCTCACACTGAAAAATTGTGAAAAATCCAATCTTTAAAAAAATAAATCCCTCATCAAGAAATAATTATTTTTAACAAAACCACGTGTGCCACAATTATTGGCACCCCCGCATTTAATACTTTGTACAACCTCCCGGCCAGTAAAACAGCACTGAGTCTTCTCCCGTAACATCTAATGGTTGGAGAATACAGAGCAAGGAATCGGAGACCATTCCTCCTTACAGAATCCTCCAGAGTCCTAGGACCTCTCTTGTGCACTCTCCTCTTCAGCTCAGCCCACAGGTTTAAAATGGGGTTTAGGTCAGAGGACTGAGATGGTCATGGCAGAAGCTTGATTTTGTGTTCAGTTAACCATTTTTGTGTTGATTTGGACGTATGTTTTGAATCATTGTCCTGCTGGAAGATCCAACGACGACCCAGTTTTAGAGGCAGCCAGATTCAGATAAAAAATTTCCTGGTATTTCATGGAGTTTATGATGCCATGTACCCTAACAAGGTTCCCAGGGCCTTTGGGGAAAAAACAGCCCCACAACATCACGGAACCTCCACCATACTTACCAGTGGGGATCAGGTTATTTTCGGTATAGCCATCCTTCTTTTTACGCCAAATCCACCTTGAGTGTTGGTTGCCGAAAAGCAAAATTTTCATTTCATCTGACCATAGAACATGGTTCCAGTCAAAGTTCAAGTAGCATTTAGCAAACTCCAGGCGCTTACATTTGTGGTGAAATGATAGGAAAGGCTTTTTTTCTGGCATGCCTCCCAAATAATTTGTTGGCATGGAGGTGACGTCTAATGGTAGTTTTGGAGACTTGATGACCCCAAGATGCTACTTTCCTCTGTAATTCTCCAACAGTGATTCTTGAGGATTTTTTAGCCTCTCTTACCATCATCCTCACTGTGCATGGGGCAAAATAAACTTGGGTCCTCTCCCAGACAAGTTTGTAACAGTTCCAGTTGCTTTTAACTTTTTAAGTATTGCCCTAACGGTAGATATGGGCATTTTCAGGTGAGTAGCAATTTTTTTATAGCCATTCCCTGACTTATGAAGCTCAACACACTTTTCCCTCATTTGATTTGTGTGTTCTCTTATCTTTCCCATGTTGATGTATGAATAAGGGAATATGGCCTCTGTGTCACCTCATATTTATACCCCAGTGGGACAGGAAGTCATGGATTACTGCTTGAAAGTTCCTAAACACTCTGATCAACTTTAAAAAATAAAATATAAATGGAAAAAATGCTTGTTACAAAATTTCTAGAGGTGCCAATAATTGTGGCACACGTGGTTTTGTTAAAAGAAATAATTTCTTCATAATTCTTTTTCCCAGAATAAATTTACTTCAATTAAAGGTTGGATTTTCCTCATTTTTTCACCAAACAGTGAATTTTTTATAACCCTTTTTACTCATCTTTACCAGGGGTGCCAATAATAGTGGAGGGCACTGTGTATATATACAGTATATATATATACAAAAGCACAAGAAATCTACCCTTGTAAACTGAATATTGTAGCAAATGTATACACTTCTATATACACTTAATTCTTCTGCTCTACCTTTACCTCCTCATTTTTACTTTTCACTCGATTCAGTTGATTGAGAACATAATAGAGCCTATCGGTTGTTTGATGGACTGCGGCCGAGGAGGCAGAAGAAGAGAAGCGCATTGGGCCCCGTGTCCATTGTGTCAGACCCCCGGTGTGAGACACAGCTTACGGAGATACATCATCTCCAAACGGCACGGTAATGAAACGAAGAGAGCGGAGCTCTGAATGGCACTCAAGGGCATTACTCATATTCACAGCTATGTGTGCGCATCTGAAAAGCCTCAAATTTACACCATTCATTTTAATAGAACAGACAATATTTTTGAAAGAACTATTTTAAGAGGGGAAAGGATTATTCCCCTCCCCCAGCAGGCAGGCAACTAAAACATGTCATGAGAAACCATAGCAAAGTTTGTAAATTATTTAGTATAAACACATCTTTCAGATTTAGGCTCCTGAAAATGATAAACATGACAGACCTTGTTTAATTAATGTAAATATAACTCTAATATAACTCCCTAAAAAAGTCCCAGACCATACAAGCCATCAAACGTCTTACTATCCACCCCCAGCTCTGATGAAAAAAATATTATGGTGTTACCCTTCTTTTATCATTGTTTAATTTATCTCGAAAACCAACCAATGAACAACATGAACGAATTAGTCTCGTTTCAGCCTAGAGGATTGAAAAAGGCCATTTTAATTTGGGGGCTGGTGATACGCTGGTGTCAAAGGTATGGAACTCATGGCGATATTACACACTAAGGGCGTACTTTACTAAGAGCTTTAGCACACGCAAAACTAAAAACACAACCAATGATTGTTGCAAAACAAATACCTTGACCAATCACTGGTCATGTTCTTGGTTTTGCGTGTGCTAAAACATTGTGCACACTATGTTTTTGTAAATCAGGCCCTAAATGAGGATGATAGACTGAAAAGCAGAGGAAAAAGTGGTTTCCCAGGTAACTCGGCCATTGGCTGTAATGACAGGACCAACAAAACAAGATCATGGATGTTCTTCTTGAGCAAAAAAAATAGTTCACTCTTCAACACATACCTGTACATTTATCAAATCTATTTATTTTAATTGAATAAAACAATTATGCTTTGTTTGCAAAACAGCACCACACATCTGAACGCTGCATGATTGACAGCCAGTTGATCATAATCAACAGTAATGAAATTCTAAAGGCATTATTTGTCACATAATCTGATAATAGTGTAGAGGTATACTGTATAATGTAAGAGCTAGGTGTTATATGGGGGAGGGGTGCTCATAGATACAGTAGGCCTTAAACCTTTTTCAAAAAGTTACAAAATTTACTAAAAAAAATTCTAAAAAGAACTCATTTTAATAAACTTATCGTTGGCATTTACAGAACAAATCAAGCTTCCTGTGCAAATTGATGAAGTTGGGAGTGGGATGAAATACAATCTGAAACCATGCTTTTCACACAGAATTGATTTTCCAAAAATAATTTCTGTGCAATATCATCTTTGGAGAAATCACAACCTCATTTTTTTCTTATTCAGGTCATGTGGTTGTATTTCAAGATGCAACTTTTGAAGGTGCAGAGAGGTGAGTGAGATAGGATAATGACGACTGGTGACTTCAGGTTCAAAACTCTGTACAGCTTAACGCTAAAGGAAGCCTGATCTTAAATTGTGTTATGTTATACTAGAGGTGTGTGGTCTATCAATTGATTACCCTCGAAAACTGCGATATTTTTTCACAGCCTTCACAGTCTCTGATCCATGCCACGTTTACAGGATGATGTGGGCGTTCCACTGATATGCAAATGAGTTAGAAACGTCTCACCTAAACAAACATGCATGGCTGTGGTAGCTAAGCTGAACCGTACTTCTCAGCAGCTAGTAGCTAGTTATCATGGCGGGAAGTGGTGCTGGTAATATTTCTATGGTGAGGCCATACCGTATGCATGAGCCTGAAGAAGCTCCTGATGTTGTTGTGGAAGATGCCTTGCCATGTTTGGATAGTTGGATACCCTCCTCCCTGTCTAATGATGAATGAAGGTTGTCGGAATTTAAACTGCTTGTTGATTGGTTGAACAAAAGACAAAAAGTTTGGATTTTAACCAAAAATTCATGTGGTGGAGTTGTTAATATTGCTTTGCTTTAGGGTTATGGCAGTCCGTACCCCAAATAATACGCATCATTGCAAACACATGGTTTTTGGTTTACCTTAGCTTTAACTAAACAAACCATTTAAAAAACTTTATGTAAAATGACACATGTATGGCTATGAAACTGATGATTCCATTAGCCTACACTAAGTTAGAACAAAAGTATGTGGAAAAATTCTCTGATAGAACAGGATATGCTGCTGTAGGTTACTTGAGGTAATTTCATTATTACAAACCATTTTCTTTGTAACCTGCTTTTAAAAAAAGATCAGCTAACATAATGCTCAAGGTTTACTGAGAGAAGAAAAGAGTCTCTGCCTCTGTTAGAGAGAAACAGAGTCCCAGGGTCAGATGTGCATAAGGGTCTTCGTTTCATTGTGTTTCCCATGATTTGCCATAGAAAACGTAATTTTTTACGCATTCGGTCGCTGCTCCTGACCGAGCCAGGCTTGGCAACCAACTTCACGTCAAGCTGTATTTTCGCTAAGTCCAGACCTATTTGAAAACATGAAAAAAAGATGCAAAAAAAAACATGGAAAAATTTGAGGTCTCCAGCTAGTGTGCGATATCATATTTAATCTCTGAAGCTGCTCGTGCAACCATAATTTACGAGACCTTTTTTCCATCCGGTCTTTCTGAACATGGACAGATGTGCTCTGGCATTTCTGATCCTGGATATTTTCAATTTCCCTCCCAAAATTGAAAATTATGGAGGGAAATTAATTATGTGAATTGTCACCCCCCCTAAAAATTATAATAATAAAAATAAAGTAATGGTAATAAATTAATAATTCATTAATAATTAACATTTTTACATTTAACATTAAAAGCTTTATTATTATTATAAATGATATTCACATATTACAATATTTGCTTATACAATGACAACTGGTTTGGCTGAGGAATGCCTTTTCTACGGACAAGATGGAAAAATACAAAGGCATGCAACACCTGCAAACAGCGGCTACGGCCCTTCCATTTCGAAACAAAAAACTTCCATTGTACGGATTGATTGGGTGTAATCGTAGCCTGAATTGCGCATGCATTATGGAGAGAACCACACCTTGCGATGATGACTCGCGTAGATGACAGGCAAACTGCGCTTCCAGCCCTGTGCGCCTGTTTGATACCTAACACGCGTGTTTCTGTGGCAGAATGAGTCATATCTGCATCTGAAACTCGTCGTAAAAAGGCTTAGTACGTCTGGCCCCCAGTGTTTTATAAATCGGGGCTAGAAGCACCAGGAGCTGCATATTATTTGAGAATCCATGAACTGCAAAGGACACAGAGGATTCTACATAAGGTCATTTTAAAGGTTATGATTTCTCCATTGTCTGAGGATCAAATAGGCTGAGCTCTGTCTGTGCTTCACAAAGTACTCTCTCCCTTCAAGTTAGATTTAATTCTGTCGGACAAGATTTAATTCTGTTGGATAACATTTAAGTTATAACAGAAACCACAAATCAAAACAAAAAAGTACACGCACACATGATTCAGATTCAAAACGAGAAGTTGTTTAACTAAATTAAAGTGTGCAGCATTGTGCTTGGTGCTAAATAACCAAGCGAGCTCTTCAGGATTGATTCCTTATTGAGAATGAGCCCCAGGCATGCGTGCGCGTGAAGGCACAGCCACATACAATAAACAGGAAAGCGTTCCCACAAGAAAATGACAAAAAGATCTTATAACAAGGTATTCCTTGAATACGTATAAAGGTATCCAGAGAACACCTACCACAGGATTTGTCATGACACATTTTAATTTGAAAGCAATGACAAAAAGTCAAATAGAATCTGGGAATGTGGCTCATAAGTAAGGAATTAAATTATAAAAGGACAGTTAAGGAAAACATATTAACTGTAGTGAAGTAGAATAATGACTTGGATTCAATCAACACTTGCCCTTGACTTTGACTTGTTGACAAAAGAATATTTGAATTACTAGCAAATTCAACACAATTGGAAGATAAATCACTTCAACTTGAACTCAGATTAATTTATATTCTATGAAAACAGATTTTCAGAGTTAGAATTAGGCAGGTAACCAGCACCATCCTTCAGTATGTCACGTATAACTCGATGCTTCCGATTGCTGGCAGTAATATTAAATCACTTTGCCTCAGAACAGTTTTTTGGTTTTGTTATTTTTATGTTTTTTTTTTTAACCTTTTTCCTGAATTTACAGTATTAAAATATGGTAAGGACAAAATAAGGCATGCAAATGGTGTCTGTTTTACAGACAATATGATAAAATACATCATCTGTTATTATTTTTATAATGAAGGAAACTTTTTATTCACTCATTTCCAGATTTAGAATACCAACTACTGTTTGTATGCTCACCCTATCTCTACAACATACACAGTGAATTTCAAGGAATAAGTCTACAGTGTGTGTGCTTTTTTTTTTTTTTTTTTACTCTGCAGTTGAGCTGCACAGTCATTGCACTGAAGGACTACACTTCATGCTCAACTGGTGCAGGCACTGTGCAGATGCCCAAATGCCCAAGAGTGCGCAATGAAAAACGCTCAACTTTGCTGGCTGAAATCCTCTCTCCAAGGGCAACACTATGATCTACCATGCATCTCTCAGTTAAACACTTAATTACAACAAGGACGAGTGCTTACACTGTAAAATCCACCAGCCACGAGGCCCCTGCATTGTTTTGTAATATCCGAAACACTCAGATGAATAAAGCAATTTCCAACGACATTAACCTATATAGCCTTGATATTTGCATATGGAAAATTTACATTCCGACTCAATACTTTCCAAAAGGTACAAAGCTAGAACATATTCAATTTTTATTTTATAACCAAGAACAGGCCTTCAGAAATGCTTCTCTTTATCTAAACTGCCGTTTTTAGTATTCATTAGTGCATTGGAATAAACCAGAGCCGTTTCTCATGATACAATGTCTACATCAAGAAAAATACTATTAAAGTGAATCTTGTAGTCATGGAATTATGCCTAGTGACTGAGAGCAATTGCTGGTTCTCATGTATAAATAATCCTGGAGCATCTTGCATTGTTGGAGCTGTCAGTGCAATGTTGGCTTGATCACGCAAATGAGCGGGGAAAATGCTGGAAAGGTTCTGGGTATGGAGGAAACAGACTGTATTATGAAACTGACTTTGGTAATGAACCCTGAAAGCAATGGCATGCCTTGATTAAATTCTTTACATATTAATGCAACATTATTATCAGTTTATTTACGTAAATAATGCTAAAAACACTGAATTAAAAAAAAAAAATTATTAAAACATTTACCTTGCCAAATGGTTTGCTCTGTCCAGTACATGCATCATGGTTTTAAATACTGTTCTGCCAATCGATCATCCAAAACACAGTTCATTATTTGAATCTAGATATTACTAACTTGCAGTAATTTGTATGTAGAAAATTAGTTTTTGATAATTTTTGATAAAAATTTTTTCATTGAATCCAAGCCTTATGTTTGTCTTATTTTATCACCAATACAGAAAAACATAGCTTTTAACCCTACATGTCAGCAAGCCAATTTTTCAGTGTTGTTCTGAGGCAAGTTGTGATTAATTTCCTTAAATGTTTTAAATGTTTCTCATTGACAATCTACCTGGGTCACATAATTGTTGGCTGTATAACCCCTAGTCTGACTTTAGGAATCTTGTATTCAATGATGGTGACTTACTAGCAAGATAGGGAAGTAGAGGGAAGTCGAGGTGTTTCAAAGTAACTCTGAAACGATGTCCCCATGCTACAATAGTATGTATCAATTTGTCACTGGATGACATAAATCCATTAAACTTTATCTATCAACAATGATTATTTCAGCCATATCTTCAATGTGTTTTTGAAGTGCCAACAGTGTTTGTAGCAAACACTGGAAAAATAAACCAAGAATTAATGTATAGACTCCTTCCCTGATACCGCCAATATAATATTCTTGAAGACATATTATTCTTTAGTATTATACATTTTCTTCACCATGGAATTGTTTCTGAAGTAACAGGCAGGCATCATAAACTAGTACGCATTCTGACTGCCCTTACAAAAATATAGGCTGTCCAGCAAACTTGCGGCAAACCTTTGGCATTGTTGCCACAGGTTTGAGGCAAGCTCATATTTTCACATGCAAATTAGCTTTGTGGGAACCGCCATTCACTTCTGGCAAAGTTTTTAATTTGCCACTACTGGCAAAGTCTGACAAACCTCTGGCAACATTGTGGAAAACAATTTAGTTTGCGGCAAATGCACTACATACATATTAGCTGAAAGTTTGCAGCAAACTATCCAGTTTTGTATAGGGTGGACTGTTCAAAGACTTTATGTGACTGCAGTCAGAAGGTTAGGGGTGCTAATGAGAACAGCCAACTCCTCCAGGTGACCGGAAACCTCTGTGAGCACAAAATCAGAGAGAGGGGGTGGTTGTATTTGATGAAGTTAGAGAGGGCACTGTCTGCTGTATCATTTCCTGCTCAGGTTTTCAAACTGAAGATTGAATAGACTCAAATCTGAAAGACATAGGCCATTTAATTGGCTCTTCTTTTGCATAAGTGTAGCTCAAAGGCAAGCACTTGGCCATCACATGAGTGTTGCTAAGATCTTTGTTGTAAGAGGCCAACCTCACTGGAGAAAAAAAACTAATAGTGAGGCTTGTTTGATACGCCAGACCCTTGATGACTTACAGCCATTTTACCAATCATGTATTCTATATGGTTCCAGCGTAATTTACAGCTAAATCTAGTGCCACCCCCCAATTCCCATAGAGATCCATTCAAATGCAGAGATGTTATAGTATCGCTTGTCAGAGTACCAGCAAATACGATATCAAGAGCCTTTTGATGTTTTTGGGTCACAAACATCAGGAAGTCATATGGCATGCAAAGTCAAAGGATATGCAACCAAATATTAAAAATTTAAAGGCACAGTCAATTTAGTGTATGTAAACTTCTGACCCACTGGAATTGTGATATAGTGAATTAAAAGTGAAATAATCTATCTGTAAACAATTGTTGGAAAAATTACTTGTGTCATGCACAAAGTAGATGTCCTAACTGATTTGCCAACACTATAGTTTGCTCACATAAAATCTGTGGAGTGCTTAAAAATGACTTCAACCTAAGTGTCTGTAAACTGTATATACAATGGGGGAAATAAGTATTGGACACGTCAACAATTGTATTATCAAACATATGTCACGAACCAAACACGGGCTGAACCCAAATGCAACGACCAAGAGACAGGGGAACAGAAATGAGGATTTATTAGGAGCTTTGGGGTAGTCCCAAGCTGAACACAAGTTTAACACAATAGTAAAGAGGATCGAGGATGTAGCGAACTGCTCCAAGCCGGAGCTGGACTTGTACTGGGCCAGGAGGCCCACACTGGAACAGGAATCACGGGAACGAAGGGTTGTTCCGAACCGGAACTGGACTTGATACCGGAGGTGAGTTCCGAACCGGAACTGGACTGGATCTGGACCGGGAGGTCCAACAGGAACTGGATCGCGGGAACGAAGGGTTGTTCCGAACCGGAACTGGACTTGATACAGGAGGTGAGTTCCGAACCGGAACTGGACTGGAACTGGACCGGGAGGTCCAACAGGAACTGGATCACGGGAACGAAGGGTGTTCCGAACCGGAACTGGACTTGATACAGGAGGTGAGTTCCGAACCGGAACCGGACTGGATCTGGACCGGGAGGTCCAACAGGAACTGGATCACGGGAACGGAGGGTTGTTCCGAACCGGAACTGGACTTGAAACAGGAGGTGGGTTCCGAACCGGAACCGGACTGGATCTGGACCGGGAGGTCCAACAGGAACTGGATCACGGGAACGGAGGGTTGTTCCGAACCGGAACTGGACTTGAAACAGGAGGTGGGTTCCGAACCGGAACTGAACTGGATCTGGACCGGGAGGTCCAACAGGAACTGGATCACGGGAACGGGATCTGGACCGGGGGGTCCAACAGGAACTGGGCTGGAGGCAGAGCACCCAACTGCGCAGGCAACGTTAATTAGTAGCAGGGGTACCGCAACACATACAGGGAGACTTAACTGCTACAGGCTGGATAACTACAAAACACTGGTCTAGGAACCAAGGCGTTTAACAGGGAAAAACCCACAACAGAGCCTTCAGTGAATAGTACCAGAAAACAGGAGACCAGGATACACACGAAGTACGTTAACGAACTGGCGCCGAATAGCAGCCAGCGGGAGGTTTAAGTAAGGGAGTGAAATTGAAAACAATAACGAAAGCGTGAGGAATGTAACCAAGAGTGATTGACTAATTGACTGGTGCGGAATGCATGCAAAAAGGGGGAAAGGAGATATGCTGAACCTGAAGTGGGGGAACAGAGAGAAACAGACAGAAGGGGCACACCCAGCCTGTAGCGACGGGGTAAACACGGACACAGGGAATCCGACATGACACGGGAGGAAAGGGAAAAACATGGAGAACGGACAGGAAGGGAGCGGAACGTTACAGTACCCCCCCCTCAAAGAACGCCACCTGGCGTATCTGGAGGCCTAGTCTTGTCCGGGAACTGGTTGTGGAAGTCGGAGATGAGAGAGTGGTCCAGAATAAGGCTCTTGTGGAGCCAGGACCGCTCCTCCGGGCCATAACCCTCCCAGTCGACCAGGTATTGGAAGCCCCGGCCCTTGCGGCGAATGTCGAGTATCCGACTCACCGTGTAGGCCGGGGCGTGGTCGATGATCCGGGGCGGAGGTGGAGTGACCGCCGGGGCACTGAGGGGGCTGGAGGCGACAGGCTTGATCTGGCTCACATGAAAAACAGGGTGGACCTTAAGGGAAACAGGGAGGGAGAGTTTAACAGAAACGGGGTTGACAAGGCAAACAATGGGGAAGGGACCAATAAACCGGGGTTGAAGTTTCTTAGATGACGTGGGGAGGGGAATATTGGCTGTGGACAGCCAGACCTGCTGACCGGCCTTGTACTGCGGGGCTGCGGTCCTGTGAAGGTCCGCCAGGCGCTGGGTACGGGAGTTTGAGCGAAGGAGTGCGGTGCGTGTGAGTCTCCACGTCCGTTTGCATCTCAGGAAGTGGGACTTGACGGTGGGAACTGCCACCTCGGCTTCCTGGGCCGGCAGGAGGGGAGGTTGGTACCCTAATGAGCACTCGAAGGGAGACATCCCCGTGGATGCGCACTTAAGGGAGTTATGCGCATACTCCACCCAGGGGAGGAAACGGCTCCAGGAAGCGGGATTGCGAGCAGTGATGCACCGCAGGGCGGCCCCCAGGTCCTGGTTCGCCCTCTCCGCCTGGCCGTTAGTCTGGGGATGGAACCCCGACGACAGACTAGCCGAAGCACCCAGGGCCACACAGAACGCCTTCCAAACCTGGGAGGAGAATTGGGGCCCACGGTCCGAAACGATGTCGGATGGGATCCCGTGCAGTCTGACAACGTGCAGCACCAGGAGCTCCGCTGTTTCGAGGGCGGAAGGGAGTTTGGGAAGTGGGATAAAGTGAACCGCCTTGGAGAACCAGTCCACAATAGTCAGGATGGTGGTGTTACCCTCTGACAACGGCAGCCCGGTGACGAAGTCTACACCAATGTGACTCCAAGGACGGCCCGGGACAGGGAGGGGGTGGAGAAGACCGGAGGGAGGCTGGTGGGATGCCTTGCTCCTGGCGCAAACAGGGCAGGCCAGGACAAAGGCACGGGTATCCCCCTTGAGGGTGGGCCACCAAAAGCTCCTCCTGACCAGGGCGATGGTTCTGGCAACACCTGGGTGACAAGCCAGACGGGAGGCGTGAACCCATTCCAGGACCTGGGGACGGACAGAGTCGGGCACAAAAAGAGAGGAGTTAGGATTATTGCGGGGATCCGGTTGGGAGGCCTGGGCGGCCTTCACGATCTCCTCGATCTCCCAGGACACCGCAGCCACAATACAGGATGTAGGTATAATGGGCTCCGGATCAGCAGGACTGGAGGGGGGGGGAAAAATACGGGACAAGGCATCAGCCTTGGTATTACGAGAGCCAGGGCGGAAGGTTACTGAGAAATTAAACCGGGCAAAAAACAGCGACCACCTAGCCTGACGGGCATTAAGCCTCTTGGCGGACCTGATGTAAACCAAATTGTGATGGTCCGTGAGGACAATAAATGGGTTACCTGCCCCCTCCAGCCAATGACGCCACTCCTCAAGTGCCAGCTTTATCGCCAGAAGTTCCCGGTCCCCGACATCATAGTTGCGCTCGGCGGAGGACAGTCTCCGGGAGAAGAAGGCACAGGGATGGAGCTTGCTGTCCAAGGCGGCACGCTGAGACAGAATGGCCCCCACACCGGTGTCGGAGGCATCAACCTCCACAGTAAACTGACGGGTGGTGTCGGGGTGACAGAGAATGGGGGCAGTGGAGAATAGAACCTTGAGCTGTTCAAAGGCCCGTTGAGCCTCGGGATTCCAGCAATAGGGAATGGACGTGGAGGTGAGTTTGGTAAGTGGGGCAGCAATGTCACTGTAATTACGGATGAACCGACGATAAAAATTGGCAAACCCGAGGAACTGTTGGAGGTGCTTACGTGAAGAGGGTTGGGGCCATTCTGTCACCGCCTTGACTTTAGTAGGGTCCGCCCGGATACTGCCCTTCTCGATGATGAAGCCGAGGAACGGGACGGACGAGACGTGGAAAGAGCACTTCTCGGCTTTCACGAAGAGCTGGTTCTCCAGTAGCCGCTGGAGAACCTCCCGGACGTGGAGAACGTGTTCCTGGGGGGACTTGGAAAAGATGAGAATGTCATCTATGTACACAAAAACACACTTGCCCGACAGGTCACGAAGGACATCGTTCACCATCCCCTGGAAGACTGCTGGGGCATTAGTGAGGCCGAACGGGACCACCAGATATTCGTAGTGGCCCAACGGGGTGTTAAACGCAGTCTTCCACTCGTCCCCTTCGCGTATACGCACCAGGTGGTACGCGTTGCGGAGGTCGAGTTTGGTGAAGATGACTGCCTGGGAGAGGGGTTCAAAAGCGGTGTTAATGAGGGGAAGAGGATACTTATTGCGAACAGTAACCTCGTTGAGGCCCCGGTAGTCAATGCAGGGCCGCAATGAGCCATCCTTCTTCCCGACGAAGAAGAACCCTGCACCAACCGGGGATGAGGAGGGACGGATTATGCCTGACGCAAGTGACTCGTGGATGTAGGTCTCCATGGCTAACTTCTCCGGGCCCGACAGACTGTAGAGGCGACCAGATGGAAGCTTGGCTCCCGCCAGCAGGTCTATGCAACAGTCGTAGGGTCTGTGAGGAGGCAAAGACAGAGCACGTGATTTGGAGAAAACTTGCGACAGGTCATGATAATGGCTGGGAACATTAGCTAGGTCGGGTACAGGAGGGATAGGTCTGTTACACTTGGCCCCCGGGGGGGGTAGAGCAGAGCGGAGACAGTTGGCTAAACAGTGACCGCTCCATGCCATGATGCGACCGGCTCGCCAATCGATGTGGGGGTTGTGAAGGCGCAGCCAGGTCTGTCCCAGGACCATGGAGGACTGTTTAGCATGGATAAGGAGGAGTTGGATTGTCTCCCGATGATTGCCAGACAAAATAAGCTGCAGGGGAACGGTGGAGTGGGTAACTAACCCCAGACTCCTACCGTCCAGGGCGAGAGCAGTGATGGGGTTAGGTAAGACCTCCGTGGGAATCCCGAACCTTTTGACAAAGGTTATGTCAATAAAATTAGAATCGGCCCCGGAGTCAATCAGGGCAGATGTAGACGCGGTGTTGTCCCTCCAAAAGAGAGTGGCCTTAAATTCAAGGCGGTTCTGGGCCGCATGGTTTGGGATAATAGGGCTCGTCAGTACGCCCAGTTTTACTGGCGAGCCATCTCTTTTGGGCGGATGGGACAAGAAGCGATTTGGTGGCCTATCTTGCCACAGTAGAAACAGGACTTGGTGCGGAGCCGGCGTTGGCGCTCCTCGGCGTCCACAGTGATCTTGCCCAGTTGCATGGGCTCCTCCTCGGGAGACAAAGCGACGACTCTCGGTCCCTGGACGGGAGGGGGTTGTCGAGGCCGGGAAGGGGCAGAGGGCGGAAGACGGGAGGGATTCTTCCCTCGCTCACGGGCCCGGGTTCTGAGACGGTTGTCAATGGCTATAGCCAAACTGATGAGGCTGTTGAGTGAGTTGGACTCCTCCCGAGTAGCTAGCTGGTCCTTCAGCTCCTCGCTGAGAGCCTGACGAAAGGCCCCCTGAAGGGAGGTGTCGTTCCATCCCGCCTCAGCAGCGAGGGTGCGGAACTGGATAGCCATCTCCGCTACGCTGCGGCCGCCCTGCCGAACCTGTAGAAGGCGCTGGGTAGCGTCTAGACCGCAGATTGGGTGGTCAAAGATGCGCCGCATTTCCGAGGTGAAGAGGGCGAAATTGTTGCATGTAGGAGACTGACTGTCCCAAATAGCTGTGGCCCACTCCAGGGCACTGCCTCCCAGGCTGCTCATAACGAAGGCGATCTTGCATGGGTCGGAGGCGAAGGAAGTGGGCTGCATGCGAAAAACAATGTCGCACTTCATCAAAAATTTGCGGCACCTCCCCAGCCCCCCGCGGTATAATTCGGGGTGTTGAACTCTGGGCTCCCGGCCAGGAGAGGGGACCGGAACCTCGGGAGATAGTTCGGATGTTGGAGGGGTCGGGCCCACAGGGATCCGAGGAAGAGGCAGGTGAAGCGCTAGCTGAGCAACCTGCTCCGTAAGCCCCCCCAGCACTTCCAACACGTCGTCCATCCGGCGGCTCTGTTTGTCGCTGACCGCGGATTGGCAGGAAAAGGCGTGGCGAATCTGCTCGAGGTCGGCTGGGTCCATGTTTTAGGCCAGTAGGCCCACACTGGAACAGGAATCACGGGAACGAAGGGTTGTTCCGAACCGGAACCGGACTGGATCTGGACCGGGAGGTCCAACAGGAACTGGATCACGGGAACGGAGGGTTGTTCCGAACCGGAACTGGACTTGAAACAGGAGGTGGGTTCCGAACCGGAACTGAACTGGATCTGGACCGGGAGGTCCAACAGGAACTGGATCACGGGAACGGGATCTGGACCGGGGGGTCCAACAGGAACTGGGCTGGAGGCAGAGCACCCAACTGCGCAGGCAACGTTAATTAGTAGCAGGGGTACCGCAACACATACAGGGAGACTTAACTGCTACAGGCTGGATAACTACAAAACACTGGTCTAGGAACCAAGGCGTTTAACAGGGAAAAACCCACAACAGAGCCTTCAGTGAATAGTACCAGAAAACAGGAGACCAGGATACACACGAAGTACGTTAACGAACTGGCGCCGAATAGCAGCCAGCGGGAGGTTTAAGTAAGGGAGTGAAATTGAAAACAATAACGAAAGCGTGAGGAATGTAACCAAGAGTGATTGACTAATTGACTGGTGCGGAATGCATGCAAAAAGGGGGAAAGGAGATAGGCTGAACCTGAAGTGGGGGAACAGAGAGAAACAGACAGAAGGGGCACGCCCAGCCTGTAGCGACGGGGAAAACACGGACACAGGGAATCCGACATGACACGGGAGGAAAGGGAAAAACATGGAGAACGGACAGGAAGGGAGCGGAACGTTACAACATATTTCCAATGTAGCTATTCACATGAGATTTTGACCAGACATTGGTATTAACTCAATAAAACTACACAGCTAAAGAAATTGTAACGTTCCAATTCTTAAAACAAGTTATGTGCAATAAAGTGAAATGACACAGGAAAAAAGTATTGAACACGCTAAATATGGTAGAAAAACCATATTTTTTATATTTGGTTGCATATCCTTTGCATGCCATGACTTTATGATGTCTGTGACCCAACAACATCAAAAGGCTCTTGATATCTTATTTGCTGGTACTCTGACAAGCGATACTATAACAGCTCTGCATTTGAATGGATCTCTATGGGAATTGGGGGGTGAGACAAGATTTAGCTGTAAATTACAGTGGAACAGTATAGAACACATGGTTGGCTAAGTGGCTCTAAGTCATCAAGGGTCCAATGTATTAAACAAGCCTTTAACCATCACTCTGCTGCCAGAAGTACAGTAGATATGGATGGCTTATTTTTCCATAGAGTTCAATAGGAAAATCTGTCAGGAGAAACAACCCTTAAAGTGATCCTTCCATATCTACTGTATTTCTGGCAGCAGAGTGATGGTTAAAGGCTTGTTTAATACATCAGACCCTTGATGACTTAGAGCCACTTAGCCAACCATGTGTTCTATACTGTTCCAGTGTAATTTACAGCTAAATCTTGTCTCACCCCCCAATTCCCATAGAGATCCAGATGTATATATAAATACTGTATATATATGAAGAAAGAGAAAACCAGGACAAAAATATACAATGCAATGCTCCAATGTTCAGTGCGCACACTCAACCGAGAAAAGTTTAAGGACCGACCTTCAGAGGCAAAAAACGTATAGATGCAAAACATTTTATTAATTAAAATAGAAAGAACGACGCGCGTTTCGGCGTATCTTCGCCAGGTTAATTTGTGAAAAGCTTAGACACAGGTGACTGTAGAAACAATTAACACTTAATATCAAGTAAGCTATAGTCATTCACAATAATGGTTACAACAGGAAACACCTTGTGATCATCAATCATTAGAGAATGACCACCAATCTTATATGAAATGTACACATAAAGCAGACCAGCTAAATACCAGAGCTATCCATAAAAAATATGGGGACACAGCGCAACTTTTATGAAACAGAACACAACACAGAAAGGAAAAAAAAATAAAAAATAGTAATAGTAATACCATGTATATATATATATACGTATACAGTATATGTGTGTCTGTGTGTGTGTGTGTGCGTGTGTGTGTGTGTGTGTGTGCGTGCGCGCGCGTGTGTGTGTGTGAACGGAAATGAAAATGAATAAAGCTACTACGGAGTGGCAGTGATGACTGTGTTGAAAGACTAACCCGCCTGCGTAAGCCTCTCTTGAGTGTAGACTGCAGTTAATCTATGTTGTCAGGACCTTGGCTTGGCACTTCTCCCAGATGGCTATTTCAAACCCGAAGTGCAGCTTCCTCGCTGTTAATGTATTTTCTTTACCCACACCTTCGGTTTATGTGGAATTATGCAAAGGCATTATGTACGTAGCCTGAAGTCATTCAGGTGGAACCAATTTTGGACCCTTGCCCTGCTAACAGCGATAGACTTTACCAAAGGAGGGGATAGGAGAGCAATGAACCTCTCTATATCACTTCATTAAGATGTCCTGTTATAGCCTGCAGATAACTTAAATCTTAGATAACTGTAAAGAATTTAAGTAATTATAATACTGATCTTTTGATACAGCATAATGAAACCGGAGAGGATAACAATTAACTTCACAGGCTGACTAGTTTTCCTTGAATTCAGATTTTTTTTTGTCCTTTCAGAGAAGCAGAAGCTATAATTTTCCCTGAACTGTATCAGCATGGTCCATGGCACACATTATCAGCATAAAGGAAAGTCTTTGATTTATGGAGGGCACATAACCCCAAGTTACATTCATCTTAAAACAAGAGGTATTCGAAATATTCATTTTACAATAACCCCCCCCACTAATTTTTCGACTCCAAGACAATAGTTGTCCTGACCATCATAGACTGCACTGGTGAGTTAATGGGGAGTGACCATTTAAGCCATGCTATCTACAGAACAAACCGCACTCATGGGGTATCAGAGTTAATATGGGGTTATTTGGCGCACATTCCACCCAGGGCTCTTTGTGAGCTTTTGAGAGCTCATTTTTTGAGAAAAGTAAGACTTTGCTAGGAGCCTCCTCTGCTATTCAAAAAGAAGCCATGAATTTCAGGAAAGCATTTTAATTGCATGTCACCCATTAACTTCAAAGCACCACTTACATGAGTCCCAGGACTTTTCTTGGGTTCCTACTTGTACTCTGGCCTGATCCACTCATTAAGGGCCGGCCTCTTACCCAGTTCCTTCACATTTCCTCCAAGGCTGGATTAATGGAACATTTGGAATTAAGTATCTATGACAGGTTTGCGGATGGTTGCAAGAATCCAAGCTAAAATGATTACGCTATGACTCTTAAGAAGGAAACAACCGATTCATTCGGAGGGAAACTGGTGTACTGAGAACATCAGCACAGCACATTTAGATTAGAAAAAACAGTGTCACATATTCCTGTCTCTTTTATTTCCGGGCTGTTTCAATTTTTTATTTTATTTTATTATCTCTCCTTTTGGATTTTATTAAGTATGGTGCCCCAGGCTTCACAATGAGGTGGCTACTGTTTGAATTTCACTCCAAAATGTTCCACACTTTCCAGGAAAACATAAGTATGGTATAATTAAAAATACTCTTATCCTTTTAAGTGACAGGAAACCAATCCAACAGCCACAACACCCTGCACCCTTCTCATATTAAACTGTTGCAGCTCAGCAGGTATAGGCTTGGGTAGTACTTGGAAGGGAAAACTATGTTGCAGCTGGAAGAGGTGTTGGTGGGCCAGTAGGCACAGTGATGTGACCACGGCTCTCTAGAAGGTGCTATCCTTCAATGAGACATTACACCAAAGTCTTGACTCACTGCTTGTCTGTCATCCTATATCATTTTTGGAGTATAGAGAGTCAGAGCATTAACCTCAGTGTACTGTCTAAGTGAAAATGGCTCTCTTGTCTGAACATCTAATCACTCACTACATCTGATTGGCTACACAATCCCTTGCCTTCCCTAGCCACTTTCATTCCCCAGGTTGCCACTGCAAAAGAGATTCTGGATTTCAATGAGATAATCACCGCAATTATCTGGGGAAACTGTGTTTGAGAACACACTGCAACAAAATGTGTAATTGCACATTTAGCAGTCCAGTTTCAGAACAAATGTTAACTGAATCCAGACCCAAGACCTTGTAAAGTCAGCCATACTAAAATAAGTGTCTTCCCCATGGTCATAGCGTGCTCTCACCCAATATTTAAAGCTAAGTGGGGTTGGGTGGACTTGGTTGAAAAGAGTCGGCAGAAAGATCTGCATCTCTTGCATGGCGTGTTAAATCAAAGTTCCGGAGGGTCCTGGATACATTTTCAATCCAGTCATCCCTGGCAATATGGCCATCTATAATCATCCCACATTTAATAGGTTAAATAAACCCCTCCCTACCCATAATATCCTATTTTTGTAATAAAGAAATGTATGGAATAACCCCCCACAAACACATCAACACCACCACACCCACCACTACCACTACCTACCTGCCTCTGGTGTTGACAAAAAAAAAATCTCAAGGATGTCAAAGATCTTGTGTCGAATATGACTCATGATATGACTCAAGATATGACTTTATATTTTCATTAGTTCAACAATTGAGTCATTGTGGAAAAAAACTCTTTAGTCTGACTGCAGTGCTGTTCAAGCTATTAACACCAGTTAATGTCAGCCGTGCTGCATCATCGCAGTCACTAACAGGAGCGGAATTGCAATGCATCACTGGAAAACAGTCACCAACCATTATCCCAGCAGCTTGCTCATTCGAGATTGAAATATGGCTGACTGCTGCATCGTATGTGTGTCAAGATCTGTCATCTGTGATCTGGAAAGATTATAACACCCTCTTCACTTTTCACTTTTCCAGAGATAAGAATAATAAAGCAAAATAATTTCCACTGGAAGTATTTCTGGCCGAAAGTCATTCCATGTTGCCTTAACTGTAAAAGAGCTAAAAGTATTATGAAGCAGCGTAGGCTATAATAAGACATCAGGGTAGCACTAAGTTGAGTTTACTGCTGGGTAGTCCAGCTTCCCTCATTCACATCATTGAATGCAGTAAGTGATAGAAGATATGAACAATGTAATTTAAAAATATTTCTTTCTACAAATGAAGTTATGGAAATAAAGGTCCATTTGCAAAAATATGACATTTTGGTGGGTTAGGTCATTTTCAATTTAAAGGCTCATTGACAGCTGAACTTTATAAACGGTATGTATTTGTAAGAAAGAAAAAAAACAGTTATGAATAGGCATACATGGAAAAATAAATAAAGTTTATTTCATCATGTACACTGCCTGGCCAAAAAAAAAGTAGCCATTGCACCCGTCATGCATAGTGCCCACTGTACAAGCCTACCGAGGCAGTGTTATGATCTGGGGTTGCTTCAATTGGTCAGGTCTAGGCTCAGCAATGCTATGCAGCAATCAAATGAAGCCAGCCAAGTACCTGAATGTACTGAATGACCAGGTTATTCCATCAATGGGCATATTCCAGGGCGACAATGCCAAGATTCATCGTGCTCAAATTGTGAAAGAGTGGTTCAGGGAGCATGAGGAATCATCTTCATGCCTTTGAACAGCTAATGTTAACTAATCATAATCTACATAGGCCAAGCAAATACATCTTCAGACCTTGGCCCGTACTGAGTCAAGTCCCAGTGTTGTGAAGCAGAGAAACATCAAGTTTAAGAGCAGTTAATGGAAGTCGTCTTTTTATATCACAGGAGCAAAGAAATACATCCACTGCTGAGATCCATTAAGTCAAACCTCACTTTAGCTGAGTGTGGAACATTGTTTTGAAAAACAATGAAGGCAACGTTTTCAAAAACAATACTTGGTATTGAATATTGAAGCGCAGCAATGTCCTTTCTTAATCACTCCGTGTTTGTAAACTTCTTAATTTTTAGTGCCTCAATTATACTTTGAAGTGTGTTAATTCTCCCTGAATAAGTGGGTGTGTTGCCAGAAGTTAAACTGCAAGTGCAAAAACGGTCTATTTTTAGAACTAAAAGACCATTTCAATCCACATATTTTGTCAGGGTTATTGGTGGAGCATCTTAGACCATAATCACACGTCAATCAAACAAAGGTAGACTAAAGATAGCTCACTTTATTCTTAGCATAACAGCATTCAAATTGCTTTACAAAAAGATATAAAAAGAACTGAAGTTTATGGAACACTCATGAGTGTTAATCATGCAATGATATATGTAGGTCATTATAAAATATATATTACAGTGCCCACCAGAATTATTGGCAAATATTTTTTTTCCAAACCCTGAAAAATATGAGGGGAAAAAAGGCCATAAAAATTTAATTTATCAGTATTGTCCATTTTTACTGTTCTAACCAACACATTGAGTCTCTGTCTATTCAGGCTGGATTTCCCACTCCTCTGCTCTACAACTTTGAGCCATAAAAAGCACAGCGTCATGAACAGCAGCTGGAAAGACCATATAAAGGGATATTGGAAGTAAACGGCATTCTTCAGGACATGGGGCAGTTTCGCAATGTTTGTTCCTCCTAATGACGCCAGGAACCCAGGCCTGTTCACAAGCTGTGAGAGGCCTGCACAGGCACACTAAACTATTCTGGACTGAAACAAAGCTGTATATGTATAAAGCATAATATGTATGTGCATGTAAATAACTGTGGATAATATGATGAATGTGGTGGATTGGGATTAATACCAATTGAAATGAGGGGTATGTGAAAGTATGAGAGGGGGCAACCTATGTAGGAAGGAATAAAGAATGTGTTTGGAAGAAATATTGTAGGTTATCAAGGATGTGCTTGTCCACATACGTGTCTGGATCATAGAGTGGCCATCACCTGGACCTCACCTGGTACCTAAAGAAATGATGGGTAAAATCATAAGATCACACGCCGTCATAAAAAAGTATCTCATTACCATCACTAGATCAGGGGGGAGTAGACTATACAGTTTCTCTTCTTGGAGGAGAGGGGGGGGTCTCTTGGTGGTGGGGTGTTACAGCTCTCTTCCTGGCCAGACCTTATTTGGACAAACAAAGGGAATTGTTGAATGCGGAGGGCATGCTCAAGATTGCATTTAAGGGAAGTCCAAAGAGACATTGGAAGAATCTGCTTAACAGTTCTCCTGGTACCATAGTCACACCGTACGGAATCATTTGGTAATGTACTTTGTTGGTGAACTTGTTCATATTTATTTGCCTTAGCCAGCATGTTATCTTGTGTTTAGCTATAGGTATTGAATGTGTTCCTTTTTGCTCTCACAGTCTTAACCAGTGATTATTATCATTAATAAACTATCATGTTTTCACCTCATCTGCATCTTTCTTTTCAACACATTTTCAGCTCCACAATTACTTAACCAGAGTATTTAGTCTGAGTTGCAGTGTTCCGGGCGGGCACTGTGGTATGTATTCTTGAGTCAGAACCCCTGCGTCTCACTTGAATGCAAGTCCCAAGGCCTCTGAGTTTTAGCAATAGTTTCTGAGTTAGTTAGTTCTGAAGTTGCCACTCTGAGAACAAGCCCCAAGACCTCTGAGTTTCTGAGTTAGTTCTGAATTTGTAGCTCCGAGAACAAGTCCCAAAACCTCTGAGTTTCCAGCAGTAGGATCCGAGTTATTTGACCGCTGAGTACAGAGTCCCATGCAAAACCTAGCAGCTGGATCTCCTGGTCTATGCAATCTGGCCTGTAACAAGTTTTAAACCTCTGAGTTCCACGCACGTCTAAAATCAAGTATCCCGACCTCTGACACCAGTGCCCAAGGGAGACAGCAGGAGGGCCAAGGCTCTGAGACACTGGTATGCTTCTTAGCACCAAGTGCAAACACTGGGTGCACACACAGTCAGTCCTCTCAAAGTTCAATAATGTCTCACTTTATTTCCCTTAGAGCTTGGTGTGGCGAGCAGGACATCTTTTGCAGTGTGATACTGCAATGTGTTTATAATTTCTCCTTCACGCTGGTCTATAAAAATTTCCTCACCGTACTATGTAAAACTACATTTTTCATGAAACGGATGTCACAATGCTAGAAATAGTTACAAACAAAACCTCAGTGAAATATATTCCCATTCATATTTTACTTTAAGCACATCCAAGACTTTAGAAACTATTGTGTTGTCATTCTCAATTTCCTGTTTCACTGGGGTATAAATATGACACACAGGCCAAATCCCCTTAGTCATCCATCAACATGGTGAAGATCCGAAAACACACAAATGAAATGACAAAACGTTGTCATAAATCAGACAATGGCTATCGAAAAATAGCTTCATGTCTGAAACTACCTATTTCCACCATCAGGGCAATAATTAAGAAGCTTAAAGCAACTGCAGCTGTGATGAACCTACATGGAAGAGGACGCAGTGTAGTTTTCCCCCACGCACAGATGGTTTGGGAGTTCAAAATTTCTCCAAGGATCAGTTTGAGAATTGCATAATTTGGTTGCATTCTGGGGTCACCAAGTCTCCAAAAGAACAATTTGGCACCACCTGTACCACCTGTACACCAACAAGCTATTTAGAAGGCATGACAGAATAAAGCCTCTGCCTCTAAAAATCAAGCTTTTTAGCAATAAATGCCAAAGGTGGATCAGGCGTAATAAGAGGCTTAGCTATGCAGAAAAGAGCCTTATCCCCACTGTGAAGAATGGTGGTAGATATCTGATGCTGTGGGGACGATTTTAGCTCAAATATTTTAGACCAAAATCTGGCTGCCTCTGCCAGAAGGCTAAAATTGGGTTGTGATTGGATCTCCCAGCAGGACAACGACACCTCAAAATCTACACAAAAATGGTTCACTGACCACGGAAAGATTTTTTCAAGATTTTGCAATGACCATCCCAGTCCCCTGACCTGAACCCCATTGAAAACCTGCTGGATGAGCTGAAGAGGAGAGTCCACAAGCGAGGACCAATGAATCTGAAGGATCTGGAAAGATGCTGTATGGAGGAATGGTCTCAAACCTCTAGCTATGCGTCTCCAATCTCATCAAACATTACAGGAGAAGACCATGGGAGGGTGCATAAGGTACTAAATTAATTCAGAGATGCCAATAACTGTGACACAAAACATTTTCAAAATAAAACAAATATTGTGTTAAAAGGTTGTTTTTCTTCTGATCAATGGTATCATATTTAAACTATATCATTTTAAAAAAAATTCTGAGCATAAAAGCCATTTGATAAACAATAAACTGAATTTAATCCTGCACTTTTGCTCATATTAATTGAGGTTGCCAATAAAGTAGATAAAATTGTGCTTTCTATAACTGATTTGGAGGCTGACATAGACCAGCCTAATAGATCCGTAAATGTCATTGCACGTGGCATAGCCTCACCAGCGTTCAAATTAAAAATATTGAACCACAGGTTGACACAGTGCAACAGGCAGAGGATTTTTCCCCCCCACTACGCCTGGTTTCACATTCTTCTGAAGATCACCCCAAACCATCTTTGATCCTCCATCAATAAGACTCAATGCACCTGAGGGCACCTGTAAAAGCTGCCTCTGAGGAACCAGCTGCACTTGAAAAGATGTTTTATGAAAGACAAGCATGTGATGTATTCTGAATGGTGAAACAATCCAGATATTCCCATTGGAAAAATAATAATAACAAAAACAATAATAATAAAACTAGTTATTCAAATCTTAATTTTTTTTATACGAGGTGCAGTAGTACTCTACACACTGTAGAGATTAACTGTAATGTTAAATGCAATGGCGCTACAAAGCTAGTTCAGTCCTCTACCTCTATCAGTTAACAACAAGCAGGACAGTGTAGCACAGGACTGCTTTATCAGGCTGGTAATCAGTGTCATTGTATGGCCTGGGGAATGATAGGTCCTGTCTTATCTTAGTTACATGGGTAACAAGGCCCCAAAGTCAAGAGAAAAATCTAGTGCTGCTCCTGCCACCTGCTAATATCTGCTTTGGTGCAAGCAGGAGAAGTCACGGCTGAAAGATTTATAATGCAATGCAAATCACACAGTATCAGTAGCCTCTGTGGAGACACTCAAACGTAGGCAACCTGGCTGTGGGAAAATTTCATTTTACACAACCCTCAAAATATCATCCCTCTTGACGTTTGTAACAATAAAAAAAGAATCTATGCAAAGACAAAGGCGGAAACACAGTGGAACAGCCACAGCCTTTTGTGTAACGATGACTGGAGTTTGTATTCATATCCAAACGGTTTCACTAGGTGCCTCATGCATGTTTTGTGAGCGTGGAAGGCATACATTGATACGCCTATTCATGGGCTGCCTTAGCAGAGTTGGGCTGATTTTGAAATGTATGTTTTAGGGGCTGTCAAGCGCCTGCTAATGACCACGCTATGCTATGGCACATAATTGGATATAGTGCTGCCTTGGGAGAGAGGGATTCTGTTGACAGGGCTGTCCATGTCTCATCACCCAAGGGTGACTGGACAGGCATCTACAGTCTGCCTTAAAACACGCATGTGGGGTGTGCTCATGAACTCACTGCAGCGGACCTGCTTGATTGGCTCTTCCCATTTCAAAGATACCGCAGTGATCAAAGATACTGCAGAGATAGCACGGGATAATGACAAGAATGGGAAAGTTAAGATTGAACATAAATGTTAACTAGGTGATAAATTAAACCATGTTTACAATAACATGCTCTAATATTGTCCCACGTTATTATTGATGAATACATATGCCAGGCACCATATGTATATATATACAGTATATGATGGGTCCCACCAATGACAACTGTAAACAGTCCATTTCTTTCACAATTTCCACAGCCACAGATGAAGTATACAGCGCATGAAAAATCACATAAATAACATTCCATACACCTCGGCATCATAAAATTAACAATCTGTGTGCAGCACATCACAAAGAGTGACACAAAACGTGTTCAACTTAGAAGACACCATGGCAAACTCCAGCAATGACAATCCCACTCAATTCATGCTGGTTAATCCTGCACATCTCTGTAGCCATTATGGCACCCCGAACAAAAAAAGACGCGACCTAATTTAAGGGAGCCAAAGACCCAGAGTGATGTCTAGCTCTTATCTTAAGTGCATTTAATGGGAAATCATCTGCAGCTGACACAAACACGTTTTTTTTACCTGCACATGTATGCATACAAAAAGACTTCCAATGAAGATCAACATATTTTCAAAAGGTTGAAAATATGACGGGGGTATCTTGTTTGTTCTAGTTTTTTTGTTTTATCGCATTGCAGAGATTCAATGGCATGAAACCCTTTATTTTTTTAAAAATGGGCAAATATGTAAGGAAATGTAGCCGATACAAATGACTGCTTCCCTTATGCTGTTTTTCCCAAGATGGTGGTGTTTGCATGAAAGATCGGACATATTTCTTACGAAAACCCACAAGTACACAGAATAGCAAAGTTTCTGATTAGATTGAGAGGGAAACAAAAAACCCATCTGAAGGATGCATTCGTAAAATTAAACGGAAGCACGTACTGCCCAGTATGTAGAACCCAGAGTATGAATGGAAAATCATTTTCAATTTTCTTTAGAAGCTACCATCTGTATGGTTATCTACACTGAACCAAGGTCAGATCCTCATGTATTCCACAAAATGTAAAACTGGGAGAGCGCACAGCCTTAATCGCGAAATATCTCTGAAGTACCTTCACCAGGCATGCCTACAGATGGAAACCAATCAAAGTTACAGCGTGACGCATCTGTGATCCCCCAGATCATCACGCTGGCATTTCAACAGGCTCGCAAACAAAAACAGTTCTACTTATTGCAGAAACCCAACTGCACGCTCTAAACAAACTTTCTGAAATTATCATGAAAAGTAGAAAGGCACTGAAAAGTAAGACAAACTCAAAAATGTACAGTGTACATCACAAATGTGAATGTGTTCCTAAAATGTATATCATATACATAAATACACAAAACAAACTAGCCTATATGTATTGACACATGTGCATGTGCTGTGCATTCAGTATACAAATTTCCAACATCAGTCCATAGCTTTTGGTTAATATTACCCAACTACCCATATGATCCCATATGAGCCACTGCGCAGCCTTAGATCCTCAGACGGGGCCCTCCTGGCTGTTCCAAAGTATAAACTTAAAACTAAAGGTGACCGAGCCTTTTCCATCAGGGCCCCTCGGCTTTGGAACGACCTGCCTGAGGAGATGAGGCTAGCAGAATCAGTGACCTCTTTTAAATCACTTCTTAAAACCCATTTTTATAGACTTGCTTTTATGGGATGTCGTCTTTTTATCGTCTCTCTATTGTCTTTTACCTTTTATCTGAACTCTATCTTAATTTTAGCTTACTTTTATTCTATTATTTTATTTAGCTTTTCATCCTACGATTTAACCACTATGTACTTGAATGTTTGCTCTTTTCCGCCTCTGTCCTATGAACTTAACCCCTGTTCATTAGTGTCTCATTGCCTTTTAAATTCACGACCTGAGCATTCTGCTTTTATTTTGTCTGTCAAAGCACTTTGTAAACTGTGTTTTTAAAGGTGCTATAAAAGTAAAGCTATTATTGTTATTATCTTATTCCTCCTGCTGTTCCAGTTTTCCAGGCACGGGCAGAGAGTAGGCCATGGCGCCATAGAGGCCTGACACTAACTGAGCACTTTCCCTTTCCCCTTGTTTTTTGTTCACCGCTTTCTCAGGCATGCGGATTACCTTGCGAAAGCAGCCATATCTCTACGATTCGCCGGCTTGAACAAGAGGACATTATCAGTTATTAGTAGAGGCAGAGGCAGATTCCTGCAGTGTAGGTTAACTACTTGGAAACAAGAGTGGGAATTCGGAGGGTTTGTTGAGCTGCCAATATCGAATGGCTTCTTATTCAAAATTTAAATGACTTCAGTCTGCCTGCTATGAAAATAATTGATTCAGCTTGGGGAAAACAAATCTCGCTGGAGATTCCGCGGATGTTCCGATGCATTATATTTTACACTCAATGCACGCCCCAGCTCTATTCTATAAAACACAATGTTATTATATTACAGTAAACAATAATGTCAGTTGACAGGATATCACGGTGATTTTGTTTCCACCCTTTAAATTATTTTACTAGCGATGACAGTAAATGGATTTTCAGAGATAAACGTGTTATTATCAATTTGACACAGCTTTGTGTACACAAGATTTATCTTGTTGGCCACGTAAAAATGCAGTGTCATTAAATTAATAAAGAGATGTAATATTTCCATTCGGCACAGCTATAGGGCACCCTGCATAGACAGGCTGAAAAGAAAAGCCACTCCTAATATAAACTACATTTCCCACATTGCATTTATTCCACTATATTCAACGTGTGCCTGAATGCTACTGAACTCCACGGAACTCATTCAATTCTGCTTCGGAAGCAAAATAAAAATGTCATCAATGAGAAATGAAAAATATTCAAGCAATGAACCTGTCAAAAAAGGTGACGCCATTTAAAAAAAACAAGTCTGAGTTGACAAGTATTAAAAGCCTTATTCCAAAATCTATACAACGCATGCTGAGTGGGTGGGGGTACTTCTGAAGAATCAATTTTTTGTTTCCATTTCATATATTCTTATATGACTTCAAAGGATACATTGAGTAATAAAATATAAAACCTCTCTCTTTGCATAGAAGTGCAATTATTTTGGTGTGTGTGTGTGTGTGTGTGTGTGTGTGAGGGGAAAACTCAAGCCATATATGCAGGCGGGGGTTGGACCCGTCATGGCACCTTCTAACCAGTGACCCTTTCTCTAGCTGTTAACCTCTCTGCTCTCACCCCATCTGAATAAAGATATAATAAAAGATACAAAAAGTTAATTCTCATTTGTATAATAAGAGGTTTTATGTTTTTAGGTTGTATGCTTTAAAACAGTACACAAAGCATGTTGGGATATTTCCTATAGATGTTAAACATGTATGTGTGCTCCAGATAAACACCAGAAGAACTAAAGTACATTTGCACAGGGCCAAAGTGTGCCAAACAGAAGCTGGATTGGAATGAACAGACCCCAAAAAACAACTGTAAGTTGCAAGTTACAATGCATAACTATTACAAAGTATTGGGTAATGGTAGAATACATATTGTGCATGTACGTATATAACCCTTGTTCGACCTCTAATCGTAACCCTGCTATAAGCTCTAGCTCATACCCTATGAACAAACTTTACAGTAATCTATACCATAAAATCGAACAGTAGCTCTTGACGTCATTTTAAATGAAATTTTTTTTAAACATACGGATTACACTGCAGTTGCATAGTATTTTATATTGTAAGGAATATATTTAAATCTATACACAGGGCGTCAATAATTATCTTCGCAAAATCACAACATTATGTACTCAGTTGATACCAAATTAATGTAAATGATTCAGCTAAAAAGTGAAGGCATTTGGGGAAATCCCTGCGATTAGCATTGGCTGACTCAGTTCAATACAAGAGCATTACTACACACAATCTTGGAAAATGTAATAGTTTATTGAACACAAAGTACCAAACAGAGCAGAGCACGATTCACCACTATAAGGGTAGATAATGGAACCGGTCGCATTATTTCTCCCGAAATATGCAGCGTGATCCTGGTGCAGACCGCTTGCCTCTTTGGGGACTCACCAGCGGTGCTGTGCTGCAGGATCAGTGGGTGCGTGGTCCGCTTAGTGGTTCTTCTTGACCACCGGGTGCTTGCATTGCCGAATAGAATAACTTTTATTTTCCCGTTAGGGAACTTCGGTTGTAGCCACCAGCAACAACAAAACAGACAGACAGTGGGGCAGACCCACACACACAAACAAACATATCAAATAAAGACATTCAATAGAATCATGGCATTAAAACGAATCAAGTGAATTAAAGTGGAATACAGCCAAACGTCATGATTAAAAATAGCTGTCCCGAGATATCCAGTGTCATCAAGCAGTCCAACCCACATACTCCGCCTCCACGACTTTCCTCCATAGGCTACACGCAGAGTCGCGGTCTTTGTCCACTGTCGAAACGGAGCTCAGCCTCCCAGTCACCGCCTCACTCCTCCCCCGCATTATCTTCTACTTGTCATGGCTCGTGGGTTTTCCTTTTCTTTTCCGTTGTGGTTCTTGTCGTAGTTTTCCGATTCAGAATCCATCAGATTCTTTCCGCATTCCGTTCCAGTTTTTGTTTTCCCTCTCTCGTTATTCGTTTCACCTGTGCTTCTACCTGCGGGGTATTTAAGTTCCTCGCTTCCGCTTCCCCGGTGCTTCTTTGGCATTCAACATTGCAATGAGCCACGTATAGCCAGGTATTAGCGACCTCATGGTATTAAACGCTGTTTATGTTCACGAGGGACTTGCTAGATTTGCTTATTTTCAGGTATAGGTATTATTCCTCCTGTTAGCGTTCTGCGCTATTTATTTTTGTCCTAGTAATGGAATCACAGATAATTGCCCAAAAGCATTGTTTGAAAAGAGAATTGACCATTGAGCGAAGAACTTACATTTTAAAATGGACACCCAATACATCTAAAACATCCAAACTGACTATCATGGTTTTGCATTGGGGATGAGCGGAGAAAGATTTGCCTCTTAAAAACCGGCTATGTGATGATTCAGTCCACTTCAGCAAATACAAGAACAATAGAGAGTACATAACAAAGCCAGATACATTACAAAACTATAGTTTTTTTATTGCATTCACAAGTATACATTACTGTTGAGAGAATTTCCACAGAATGATAAATTGGCATTAAAATTGTCCATACACCCTTCAATGATGCTTTCAAGTGGGCATTAATCAGTCTAGTGCCATTCAGTAGCATATTTTGCTTCTAACTTAAGAGTCCTCTTGAGAGAAAAAAACAAAAAACTATTGTGTTCTGAATCAAGCTTGTTTTTATTTTTTAAAAATGCTTAACACTTTCCTCCCTCTAGCTTACCAGCTCATCGCCCTCAGGATGAGGACACCCCCCACCCATCACCTTCTATAAAATGGTTAACATTTGACAACCATTATCCAACATCAACCTCAGGCTGCGCAGTGCAGTAGCTTTTTAACACACTAGTCCACGAAAGCTCATCTCAAACAGGATGTCACGTCTCTTCTACATCTACATGTAGACAAATCAAAGCCAGGTATAGAGAGGTATTAGCGACCTCAAAGGGTGAATACTTTTGTAAGGCAATGTATTTAGTACAAAATAAATATGCAATAAATTACAATGGAATTACAGATGTAAGTTCAGATATATTTACGTAACGTATGAAACGCAGAAATATGACCAAAATATTGTTAAATGCGGACATATTTTGTCCATTCTCCGGAGGACCTCCCTGGGGTTTCTCCAGGAGTCTTCGGATCCCAGTTTGGGAAGCCCTGGACGATGGCCCAATGCGGTAGAGTGAACTGTGTAGTATGCAGCTCACAAGCACTTATGTATTCCTCTTTCAGCAGGATCCTCCACTGCTCCCACTTCTGTAATCAACTCATCATGCAACCCGGTGAGAAAACTGCCTCGCAGAATTCAGTGTAACGTATTGCGTTTGATTGACCCTCAAGCCTCCGCTTGTGATTGCTTCACAACAATATCAATATATCAAGATGCATTTTCCTACAAATCTACCTTCAATTCTGCTAACATCTGCACTTGCTGTGCTGAGAAAGACAGAGCTGCCTTTAGCCCATCATCACACAACTAAATATATTTCAATTTCTATAGACAGGCTGATTTATTCATACAATATTCTAAAAGCCACACATACCTGGCAACTTATTGGGGGAAAAAACCTGTATAACCAAACACATGATGATATAATTTCTTCTTTTGCAAAATGTTTTAATTGTGCTAAATCTGACCTCGTCCACAAAGCACGTTCTGTTTTCTCCAGCTGGTGTGAAGCTGTATTTGCTCCAGGTAGGCCACTGACTAAACCAAGATGAATATGTTTCCTTTCAAAAAGGCATGGGCGTGCAAATGTAATTAACATTTCACAGTTCCATGTCCAAATTTGGAAGAACACCAGCATTCTGCAATGTATTGTTGTAGAAGCAAAGCAGATGAATTAGAAATTATTCTTCAAGCTTTTTTTTTGCATTTGGCTGACAAAGCCACATAAAAATCCCAGACCCCATATATTCTGTTGAGAAGCCAATGTAGTGAAAGTCCATTAAAATGACCAGCCTTGAAGGACATTTCAAAATTGTGTTTATAGAGCTACCCTCAGCATTCCCTCTAAAGAGAAATTCAGTTTGAATTAAGATATTTGATGAGGGCTGCAGGAACAACTGGTGGAAAATTCTGCTGGTACCATCATATCAACGACTGCCACCTTTGTAATATATAATTACATGGTGGACACAATGGATACTTACTACTTGGAGATTTTTAACGTTCGTAGGAAGTATCTTTTCTGGTGAAGGGGTGGGGGGGGGCTGTTGTAATCAAAGCTTCACTTCAGACTCACAATATGCTTCGTAATTTAATTATTTTTAATATTTGTGTTTGAAGTGGAAACATACAATGCTCCTGCTGAACGCGTCGGCAATATTTCATTATACCCACAATGCACTTTATCTTCTGTTGTAACAAGCATCACCAATAATGAGGGGATACAAATCTGAAAAAAAATAAGTCAAATAAATACCAAGCAATCTATTGTCTTTACAAATTCCATTTTCATTTTGAATGATATTCATACACTGACAATAATGAACAGGTGTCACTTTTCACTTAATTTCTTAGTCAAAACTAATGCCACACTGTCGCTTGTCCACAATGTGATCATCCATAGCCTATTCATGAATGAAACTCACACAAGATTAATGTCTTTACGCAAATGTAATAATCCTACACAAATGCAATAACCTCCCACAGCTGTAATACCTGCTTAGACCTGTTCTGCCCACGAATGTAATACTGAAGGCCTTTGCCATTTGTGGATTTCTGATTCATAATGCATTTGAATCTGGCAACACTCCCTGTTTAATGCCCAAGCTTACATAAGTATACACATCAATCCCTTCATTATACTGTAGTATTATTCCTTAAACACTAGCAGCTTCTCGTTTATTACATTGATACACTTAATTTTAATTTTGATATGTTTCATTTTCATGTTTCATGTTTTTGGAAACAAATTCATATTTTGCCCTTTTAGTGCAGCTTTCATAAACCTTTACCCATCAGTACAGTAGAGTATATAATATAGTTTTCCAGACTTTTTTCCATTCCTGGGTGTCTCTGAATACCTTTCAAATGGTGAAGCTCTCTTGTGCCTGCTGACAAATGGAAGACCTGCTCGCAGCAGTAAGTACTGTTTACAGATGTAAGACCGGTCTCTGTAAGGCATTCCCAAAAAAAAGCAATACTCCTCCACCCGCAAATGTGGTTTCCTCTATGCTACAACAACATCATACCTCTGCAACCAGCATCAGTTAAAAGCAGCTTACGGTTGGACAAATTACACAATTACTTTATAATATTCTGCGGGAGAAAATACCATTTCACCAATGACTGCGAAAACAATTATTTAAAGATATACATGGTGAACATCCTATTAGATAACCCAATAATTTTATGTACTGTATATGACGTAAAATAGAATTGTTTTGAATTTCTAGAAAATGTATCAATCAACTTATATTTCTGAAACACTGCTGCAAGTTTTTGTAGACAGTTTCCTTTTTAATCCTCCAGTGTTTTGTTGGAAAGGATTAGCCTTGATGAAGAACATGGCAGTGCTCAGCGCTGCTCCTTTACGTGCATAAAAAAATTATGTAATTTGTCCTAAAGCCTTAGGCCATAGGGAATCCTTCTCTTTGCTATCCAGCAATCGAGAAGAGCGTTGCAATGTCACAACCTCGTTACAGATAAATAATTTCCCTCAGCTTGCAATTAATCTTTTAGAAGGCAATATTCTTTGCAAAAGAAGACATCTGATATTGTGCCTGGTTTTTTAGGTGTCGTGAGGTGAAAGACATTACAATTAATTTGCATTTGAAGGGTGAGAAAACAATTGTTTGAGCCTAGAATACAGATAATCAACCCTGATAAAACCAGTGTGGTCTCCTACAAGGGTCCAATATAAGGGTCTAATATTCTTCTGCAATTATCGTTATATAGAAACTGCTTTAGCGTGTGTTTTACTGTCAAACTGCTTGTGAGCCCAAAGATAAATTAACTTAATTGTGCTACATGCATATGTTTTGTTACTTGTGTTTATTGTGGTAGTATCAAATCCGAAGTATATCTTGATTAATTTTCATAGGCTTTAAACGGAACGTTTAACAGTTAGGGTCATGCTTGGCATGGTTTCAACAACATCTCGTAGGCATCGTAGGCAAAAACCTGCAATAAACTCTGGGAGCTTGAGGCAAAGGAAAAATTTTAAAGCTGTGCACAACTTTCAAAATGAAATCTAAAAGACAGGAACATGCTGACATGCAGAGGTGGTAGACTGACGTGGTGTACTCGCACACATATATATTTATTGATTTTTAAATCACAAAGCTAACAGGAATTGATTGCTGGCTTACATATACTTTTCCCATTATAAGGCCACCAGTAGCAATTTGTCTAACTTTTAGGAGCACTATCTTATAATACAGAACATTCATATTAGTGTCTGCTAAAAACATACTTCTTTTTTCATTTTTGGGTTTTTCCATTAAGAACAAAGTTACCAAGGCTGTTAGATTGAGTACCGCCACATAACCTTCACCTGCAAAACAAAGGCAGACATATTACGCAACATACTTGCATTCCAAGATGCCACACTGTAGATTATACTCAGTTTCCTATCCTGTCTTCATCAAATACAATTCCAAAGAACCACAAACGACGATAGACAGCCTATATGCAGAACAGCAGGATAAGAATACCAATACCTTATGCCTTGATCTGAAACGATTTAAGTTTGAATTTGAAAATGATTGGGCCCAGAGTAATACCAAGCAAGGAATGATTACGATGGCAAACCTTCAATCAAAAATAAAATAAATAAAACTTTATATGAGCGTAACTTAATTACACTACAAATTTCAATTGACTTTATATAGGTAACTCCAACTAAAAGTGAGTGGGTTCATTAAATATATTAAGATCACAGAAATACAACATATTTGAAGCACATAGCTCGAGCATAAAATGACCGATTTAGTCTAAGTAATTTCAACCTGTTTGTTTTACCCATTTCCATTATTTACAAATTGCCATCCATTACACTGGGTGCGCCACAATATTCTTCACTCCCAACCTCCTTTCCTCCACTCCCCCACTACCACTCCTCTCCTACCCGGAAGTATGCGAAACTGCCTGAACGTTTCGAGTACGAGTATTTGCATGTACAGTATACAATGTACCTGGCATTGCGGTTTGCGTCGAGACATTAATTAATTAGTAACCTTTAATACGTACTTAAGATCAGCAACATTAGATTAAAACACAAAGGTCTGTTTCTGGGGCACGGAGGAGAGAAATGGAGGTGGTAATGGAGCGAAGGAGGGTGTGTTTTTCGAGTATTGGGACGCACCCCACTGAGTAGGATGTACAAATGGTGATTCCAACGCAGATTCCCACCCCAATTTAGAATGGCCAGTCGTCTGCAACCGCAGGCACAAACCCCACTGCCGATTGGTCCACGGTTCCCCTCCGAAACATGTGGCGTGGCCAGCTGCTTCTTTTCGCACGACTGCAGATGACAGCTAAGCTCCTGTAGAGCGGAACCGAAGGAAGGACCCTTCATATGTGGCTTTGACTGCAGTCTACAGGGGGGCCCGATCGACCAGCAGGGGGTCTCTAGATAGACTGCACACAGAACCCTATCCGACTGAACCCTCCGGTTTCCCGGGGCAAAGCCATCGCCAATTGCGCATCATCCTATGGGGCTACCGGCCAGTCAGCACTGGCACGGTTCAGATTCGATTAGAGACCGTGAGGCAAAATGACACATCCAGCAGCCCTCAAAGGTGACAAGTTTGAGTAGGGCTTAAACCAAGTCACATTCATCCAATCACAGTTAGACTAATACCAACATGAATATATAACCATATAAATTGGAAATTTTTACTGCAATTAAATTACATTCATCTGAAGTATTACGTTTTGAGTGTTTACTTTAAGTGGGTCTTACTGTAGCATGAACGGCTTTGTATAGCCTAACGCATAATCAATGTGCCCAATAAGTGCCCAATGCAAATAAAGATGTTACAATCGGTTATCATAGGCCATGCGATACACGCAATGGCAGCAGAGTACTAATGCTCGTCACTATATGCTTCATAACCCTCTATCAGTTCTTAAAAGCTGGACGTAATGTTTATGCGCTCTCGTGAATTTACAGCCAATAAAGGCACTATGAGACCTTCGTAAAAACCAATTTGAGCAAAGTGCATCCGAACATACCTTCTGGCTGAGGCACAGGCTCAACGTACTGATGAAATGATGGCATTTCATTAACTTGCACAAAACCTGCAACCCCTCCATCTGGGCTGATGCTCGGATGCATTCATACACTCACACAGACAGGGCGGCTGAAACCCACAGAGGATGACACATGAATTTAAAAAACCACAGTTCAGTCCAGAGCAATGTCATTTTCAAAACAATTTCTTAAGCAATAGATGCTCCAGTAGCTCAATGCGTAGATGCTATTCAAACGGAATGCAAATGGACTCATCTGCCAGAATGCACCGTGATGAAGATGCTCTTTATGCGAAGGTGGAATGTTCTTCATTCAGAACACCCATTTAATCCCCCGCAGCATCCCCAGGTTAAAAGGATTTCACTCCTTAACCTCGGGTCAGCTGTGATTGCCGCAGCCCAAGGATTGCTAAAAGTAGATCACTGTGGCCAAGCCTGCTCACACAAATTAGGTTTCTGGCAGGCGAGGTGTACTCAAAAACCACCCTTTTTTTTTGTTAGACAGAAAAATATTTTGTCGCAACATCCCCTTTCCCAGGAAACCTCTACTGCATACTTCCAAAAAAAAAGAGGTGATTTGAGATACAAGAATGTTTTTTTCCCCAAATACATTTCTCTTAATGGATTTGATATAATTTACTTCTGTATTGCACTTGCAAAATAAAGCAATTTGTCTTTATTCCACGGAATTTGCTTGAGTCTCCAGGTTGTATACAATTATCTTCTTTTCCAAATAAAAAATGATATTAAAAAGTTTCATACTTTTGGTTATATTACTCTCTGGTGGCTGAATAACTACTAGTATCCAGACCATTCGCAGCAGATTATAGTTCTGTTTCCCCCTCAAGTATTATCTGATCTTGGTAAATTGGTAAATTTGGTCACTTCAGTAGTACTGGTTCCACGGCTGAGAAGGACAGGCATAGACCTCTATGATTCCAACACTTAGAGCTTCTGGTTTTGATCTCATTTTCCATCCAGAAGCAAAACCAGGCCTTATTCTGATTGTTTAAGTCAACTTAACCCTTTGAAAGGTAGGTTTTTCAGAACTTAAAAAATAAGTCAGAGTTCTAGTACCAGTAACGATTGTTACATCAGCATTAGAATGTTTTGCTAAGAACATTCTAATCACATATTTGTAATTTTACACCAATAAAGTGTTCAAGTTTCCACTCCCTTTAGTCTGAAGCAAATCAGAATCACATGCCCACATACATACTGTATATCATCAGTAGAGACTGGGCCAACCGATCAAGACAATTTTACAAAAAATATGGTGGATTAAAAAATTAATTAATTAATTTTAAAAAGTATCAAAAAGCTATTAAATTATGTCCACTTAGATGGATGGGCTGCGAATATTCTACTTCCATAAATTATAACAGCCAACTTATGTTGATCAGCAGTGACGGATGCTTTCGGATTACATGTGAATGCATTAGAATGATGGAAATATCTTGTCAATGACATAAGCTAAAACAACTGAATAAGTTTGCATGAACACTAAAGCAGCTGGTACATGGACATGACAAAACCATTCCAAAGTATGTCAAGAAACATGAAGGCCATTAATCACAGCAGGAAAAGAACACCACAAATACAGTCATATGCACAGGTAAAGGTTCATAAAAAGTTATTGAATCTGAGAAAAACAGAATGTGCCCACACACTGTTCAAATTCTCAAGTAATTTATTTTCAAGCTAACAATGCTTGTACCTGTACATCTGCATTGGGTTTTCACGAATCATCTGACCAGAACTTCAGAGTTAAAATAAACATGCATGGAAGGGCAGGGTCAATAAGGCTACGTGCTATATTGTCTGGGATTCGATGGTGAACAGGTGAGAGTGAACAATTAATAGTTTATAATCTTATATCAGGTCATGCAAGATGATTGGCTTGAAGAATGACAATTTCATTACAGTGCTGATATTTGAAGAAGACACGGACGAAGCAGAAAGACAGTTGTGTGTAATCCTTGATCACAGTTATCAATCAAAAATATTTATTGCCTGCATTTCATAAATCTTCCAGAGCAATTCACAATAATATACTGCAAGAATTTAAAAAATGTCATGATGGACATGACTTAAATTTTGAGTAATGATGAATGATGATGATGGCAACAGCAAGAGTGACCACTTACAGTGACACTAATAATGATATTAGATGTGATCAATCTACATTTGATTTGAGACAGAGACTTCCCAATGCAATAAACAGGCCTAAATTAACACGTTTTACCACTGGTAATCACTTGCCTGTTGGTTTGCCGGTCATCCGATTGTGTAGCAAAAATTGTAAAAAATTTTGTACCCTGTCATCTGCAAAAACCTAGCTGTGCTCAGCTGGAAGGCTCCCATACATCTCGCTAATGTGAACCACAATGTCATGCATTCAGATGGACTGTTTAGCTCAGGCGTCAAAGACGCGTGGGTCATTAACATTTTTGTCAGAACCCAGCTGCACAGGACATTAATATGGCTTATGGCAATATTATGTATTTATACTGGAAGGCAAAATTTCACATTTCATAACACATAATGGAAACACTTTCTGAAATGGGTACCTGATCTGAATAGCCACTTGGTTTGATTCTTATCTGGCTCAAAATGGTTGGTTTCCCAGTATTGTCATGTCCTACACAGACAATCACTTTTTGTATTGCCCACCTGAGTTCCTTGAAACTGAGAAAATATGCATGTTACGAGAATACTGAACAAGTGACATATTTATCAGCTGGTTCCAGCGACTTTCCTATCAAAAGAGGCAGCCAATCTTTCAAGTTAAGATTTTCATATTTTAAGATATTAATAATTTTAAATTATGACCTTCTGTTTTTATTGTGATCTATGAGTTTTCACCATTACGGTCAGCAAAATGACTAATGCTAAATAAACTCAAACAATAGGATCCAATGTGTAGCCTCCTCTATTAGACTTAAAAGTACTCTAGCGCAGTTGATTTTACACTTACGATTTTGCTGTGCACGGATGACAGAACAATGTTGGGTAATATGAAAATTAATTTAACTGGATACATGTGATACACGTGTGTTCAATACAGCCACAACTTTAGTCATTTACGGTCTAGCAATGCAGACGAATGCCCCGCAGACATGTAGATAGGCTACTAGCCTATTTCAGTTGCATCATTTCAAGGAAATCCGTATACTGTTGGGATCCACAGGGACTCGGTGCTTCCCTAAGACTCTCCTGTGATGAAAAGCACTACGACCCATATGACTGGAAATTATCTTCCGTATAGGACTTTTCAAATATTTCACCTCAACACAGCATTTTATTTCGCAAAAAATACATAGCCTAGTCATAACTGAAAAATGAAACGTGGAAGAAAGCCACACAGCTTCAGCCGTGTATCCCAGTGCAATAAGTAAAATGATACCCTATTGCGCATCGCAGCAATATCGCTATGTGTGTCTTTCAGCACGCGTGTATTTGTAATATTTGGCAAATGCAAATCACAAACTGATGTTACAAAACTTAGATTAAACTGATGTTTAATTTTGTAATATTCAAAAATGTAATTGTCAATAAAATATCAAAGACTATAATTCGGTAAAGTGCTTTAAATAGCCTAGCATATATGTTGACATCCCTGGTTTAACCACAGGAGCAATAGGCTACATTCAGCGTAAACGTATCATATTCGCTTAAACTGACTGCACAGTTATTAGAAACAAGTGTGTTTACACCAAAATATTTCGGAACAAACCCACATTTTCTTACCTTGCAATAGACTCCTGGAATGTAGATTTCAGTTTCTTCCGAATACCATGAAGTACAGTTTTTACTATGTTGTTTTCAAGTAAAAATAAATGAAGGCAGACTTCACGTACAATCCTTCACTTCTGCCTCTCAGACGTCATTCTCTTAATCATAACAGGAGAACTCGTTGGAGCCGAATGCGTGGCCATCCAGTCGTTCTAATCTTGCCAATGCCGGTTCGCACAAACCCATCGATATGGTTCACTCAAAATCTCAGAAGCACTTGTAAAGTTTTTATATACGATTCATGTCCACTACTGAACACAGACATTCCTGGTTCAGGACTCCGAGAAAGCGGTTAAATGCGGCGGCATCTGTTGAGGACGTCCGCAGATGTAGTTTACTATTCCTGACAAGTAAGAAATAGGCACCTCGCGGTTTATGGAAAAAGCCATGCACGAAAAGAAAGGAAGACCAAGAGCGGATACCTTAACCCTTGAAAGACTTATCTTGAACTCCAGCGCCACCTTCAGTGGCATTTTATTCGGCACTGCTCCATAATTAATTTTCATCGAAAAAATGTTAAGAGGTAAACGTTTATTTCCCCTCATTTGCGTACGTTTAATAGCCTACATTGGCTGTTTTACACGTTTATACTTGTGACATGAATGATACATGTGTTTTCATATAATTTTATAATTAACCAAAGTAGCCTGCAAAACAAACCGTAGAAGATTAGGCTATAGGGTTATCAGCCTGTTTCCACTGCCAAGATATATGTCAATAGAACACGTGACATTCAAAATGAGTTATCGTGGCCTTAATTCACATTAAAGGAATGTAGCTAATGAACCTATAAATGGCTATTGTAGCCTATAACTACGCTCCCTGAAAGATTCCAGTCCATCGTCTTTGGGTTAAAGTGTAGGCTACCTTTCCCGTTTCAGGTTTGACTCGACTCGAGGCCGACAAGTACAAGATAGTTTTGATTTCATATAAGTTATGTACTTAATAGGTTGACAAATCATTTTCTCACAGGTAAAAAAACAAAAAAACAATATAGCTTACAAACTGGGCAACTTAAGAGTATCGGTATTCATTCAGTCCTTGGCACACAATTGAGAAAACAGCAGGGTTAATTATTCCGCTCAACTTGAGTATTCGGATATTAAATTGAAGCCGTGCGTGCTGTTGAAGCCTGACAAAACAGCATAACTTCCCATTTGCTATCCCCGCTTTTGTTGTCAGCAGTGCGCAAGGTAAACTTATTTCTGAGCCATCCCATCTGTCGCGCATTAGCGGGCACGTCGTCAGGTGACCAGGGAGACAGTGCGCCAGAGCACGACTCACGAGCAGAGCTCGAGTGGCAGATCAAATAGAAGGTGAAAGGCGCCCGTGTAGAACAGTAAAGTCGTTGTGACTTTTAATCACATAACATTCTATGCTCTGTTTTGGCAATTCTCTTCAGAAACACTTTTTATGTTTCATTTAGGAATTAGTTTAGTGTCCAAATCATTTAAGGAGTAAATCAATGTGCCTGCTCATGTTGCGGTCTCATTTAATCGTATTGTAGCCTTTGCCACGGTTTCAGGCCTAGGCTGTATAACCAGTGATTCTACCAGTAATTATACAAAATATAATCCCATGATTAATTAAATTTAAAATGGAGTTAACAACAAACCAGGCTGATTAACTGACAACTGTTAATGTTAAGGAAACTATTGTCATACCTCATACAAAGCACACTGAATTAAATGGTATATTGGTATGGCTGACTTATCATCCAGTGTCATTTTTATTAATTGGAGCAAAAACACTCATTTGATTTTGCGAAGCTTTCATGTTTTCTTTCTTATCAAGTAAAATATTCACACCTGCTTTTGAATGAGTAATGACTTAACCTAAATAAATGAGACAACCAGGTGTAATGAAGGCCTGACATCGATACAAACGTGTAAACGGCCGCATTATGGATGCTTGTGTGCACCACCACACATACTTCTTCTACTGACATTCAGATAATGTCCTCAAGCTTATTGGGTTTCAACTCATGGCCAAATTACCAGTTAGTTCCAGGTGACTTGGTAGTTTTGCTTTTCCCATTATCCTTTTCTCAGGATCATGGCACTTCAATTTACTTAGAACTAATTTTCACCATTATCCTTTGTCATTTGCTTTGATGATTCAGGAACTGGTAACTCATTCATGAGCCAAGGAAACCAAACTGTGTCAACCTATGTCATAGAAGCACGTGCAAAGCCCACTTTGGCGATTCAGCGCCATACCCATAACGTCTATTCCATTGAAAACATTGAAATCGGCACCTCAGTGATGCGGGTAAAGAGTAGAGAAGATCAGTGTTTTGTGGGGCCACCTCTGTTATAGGATATGTGTGCAGGCCGCGTTTGATGGAAATGCACACATACTTTGTCATTTTGTCAAGTTTATAGCTTTTTTGTGATGAAGATTCCAGAAACCTTTCAAACACCTTTTATGGATTCTCATTTTGGCCGACTGACATTGCTCAACATGAATGCTTTTATGTGCTCTGCAAACATCATTTACATCTGCAATTTCTGCTCTAGCTTGACCCAACACTTTCTCGGTCACTCACTCACCTTATCTGTTCATTGTTCTGATGGATGTCTAACTTGGGTATGGAGACAGGCTTGGTTCCCTTCAGGAATAGTTTTTTACTCATTTTGTGGCATTGAAAGATTATCTGTAACAGTATATTTAACTTGTACTATTATCATTAAAGCTACATGTTATCAGTTCCTATATGAATTGGCAATGGCAAAGATGAAAAATATTTAATCTTTTCTCTTTGACTTCGGTGTTGAAAATAATGAGTGTTGTGGCTTGTCACTCTGATATGTTTACCCTGTGAAGGTCTTTGAATCATTATTATCTATCCAAATCTCTTGTAAAGGGCTGCCTTTGCAAATCAACTCATCTGTCAGCAGAAACATATCTTAAAATTTGAGGGGTGTATAAAAGACACTCCTAATTGCATTGTGAATCTTATTGTAGGATGGAACATTAATTTGGATTCAAGTGACTGATTACTGGTTAAAAAATAAATCCAGTTACTGACTGCACAAATTAAAAGGTTTAAATGACCTGAAAACATAATTTGTTATTATTTCTTAAATCAATATTGATCAATATTGATTTAAGAAATAATAAAAAATATTGATTTAAAACAGATTTCTGTAGATGAGTAGGTAGACAACTTAGTTTGACATGCACGTTTAGCTGGCCACAATGTCTAAAATGGCTGCTATAGAAGCCTTTTATTTTCTAGGTGACTGTTTTAGAGCTGTTTCTGTGTGATATTGCTAGGCCATGCCTTGGTCAAGGATAATACAATTTTATTGCAGACATGGATGACTGTGTTGACTTCCAATGCTGAAGAGCTGCATATAATATTTTTTCTACGGTGTTGTTTTTTTATTTTTTTAAACGATGAAGAGTACAGTTGATTTGGGCTGGTTAAACATTATGGCATCTTCTCATGGAAAAAACACAATTGAAGCTGTAATTACTATACATGAACATTCCACGTGGCACATTGTAAGCTTGCTTCCCTTAAGTCTGTCTTCAGTTTAAAAAAATGAACTTGTATTACTCCATTCTTGGGCAATTGGTTTTGCTGCAGTGTGTATATGCGTACTAGTACACACATGCAGTGCCCACCAGACTTATTGGCAAGCCTGGAAAATATGAGCAAAAGAGGCTATTAAAAAAGTATTTGACATTTATCAGCCTGACCTTACACTCAAAATATCTGAAACATCTAATCGTTAATTAAGGTAAAATTCTTCATTAAAAAAATAAAATAAAATAATTCTCAAAAAAACCCATCAGAATTATCACAATTAATGCTAGAAATAGCTCAGATAAAATATATGAGAATCGCATATATGCAAAAATCATTTGAATTTTAAGTTACCACCAACATCCCTTCATCAGGGTGTAGTACATATTGCCAAAACATGTTGGTGGTAACTTAAAATTAAAATTATTTTTGCATGGAGATAAGTGTGCGATTCTCATATATTTCCTCTGATTCAATGGACCGATAATCAGCACCTTTCTTTCTCTTGGGTGTGCGTTCTCATATATATTTCTTCCGATTAATTTGAGAAATAGTTACAAACAAAACCTAATTGAAGTGTATTCACATTCATATTTAAATTTAAAGCACACCTTTTAGCACAGTCTTTAGGAAGGATTTGTGGTCATTGTCAACTTCTTGTTTCACCGGGGTATAAATATGAGGTGACACACAGGCCAAAACCCCTTAGTCATCCATCAACTTGGGGAATATCAGAGAACACACAAATGAAATGAAACAAAAGGTTGTTGACCTTCATAAATCAGGCAATAGCTATAGAAAAATAGCCACCATTAGGGCAATAATTAAGAAGTTTAAAGCAACTGGAGCTGTGATGAACCTGTCGGGAAGAGGACGCAAGTGTAGTTTCACGCACAGTGAAGAGGATGGTTCAAGAGGCAAGAGGCTTTTTTCCAAGAATCACAGTTTGTTAATTGCTGTTTGTGGCCTGGGGTCACCAAGTCTCCAAAAGTACAATTAAACGCCACCTCTATGCCAAAAAGAATGCTTTCCAGAAGAGAGCCTGTCATCATGCTGTCATCATACCAAAAATGTACCGCCACGTTCCAGACGTCGGATGTGGTTCCGACTTCCGCAAAGCTTTCCAGTCTCCGGAGTGAAAGATGACATACTGTACATAAACGTAGAAACTCATAGTGTGAACAGCTATGCTTTCTGACTAGCAAATGGTAATGTTTAGCGACGGACCCACTGGTTACACACCTGTGTCTGCAAGCATAACAGGTTTTATTATCATGCCACGTAGAAAACTCTTCTCAAAAATGTATTTTAATAGTTTAAAATCCTAGAAGGATTTCCTAGTAGATGGGAAATTCCGACTTTCAGAGTTGTCTAGAACGCAGCATAAGCGCCTGAAGTTTATTAAGGGAGCATTGAGGGGCGGTGTGAGTTATCCCCATCACTGCCTGTGAGAGAAGTAGAGAATACCAGTGATCCAGAACTAGCTATGGGAGCAATCTTCATTTGAGTGATTTAATATACATAATAAATATCCCGTGGCTTGAAATAACTCCTCTCTAACCAATAATATTATAGTTTACTGTATATTTTATCATATTAAATATTTTTCAATCAGAATAGGTGTCAATTACAAATTAATTTGAAATATTTCAATTCATATAAATATATAAATTTCATAGCTCTCGTCTTGTCTTTTCTCTTTTTTTCTCTCTCCCCTGCCCCACCCAACATACTGCTTTCCAAAGCGTTATGTCTCCTGCTGTACATGTGTTGCCCAGTGTCATATTTGTTTAGCATGAACTGAATTTTCTTTACCCTTCCCTTTTGAAAACTCTTGTGAGGACCCTGTCTTTAAAAAAATAACCATCTGTCAGGCAACTGAAGCAGCCTTTTTAGTGCCCAACCAGAAAGCTTTTTTTTCTTTCTCAAAACAGACAAGATGTCACTTAAAATGTTACAGCTGCCTTGGGGAAGCTGCCTCGTTTAGATGAATTTCCTTTCAAATACAGCTGAGCAAGCCAAAGCAGGGACAAATGTTTTCTAAAGCAGCGTATTATCAGTGTGGGGTTGGTATGTTCTTCAACATAAAAGGTCTGTTAGGTATGGAATGTGAATTTTGAGAAATGGGAGTTAACATTTAACAACTTTAGCTTTAGTATTGAATATATCAGTGAAATTCATGGCATTCTAGTTGAGGCATGCCCTGGCGTTTACTGGAAGGGAGTTTAATGAAGCTCATCCCATCCTCATAGTTATCTGATTCTGTAATATGATGTATGCCTCACATTTTAGAGTGTTGGGCTCTGGAACAGGTACTGGGGATAGTGGTGCTACATCTTGTATTGAAATAAGGCTAAATAAAAATTATTTCAAATGTAGATAATTTTTTTTGTTGTATTTATTTTTTTAATTCATTTTTAAAATGAATAAAATAACATAAGATGTGCAAAAGATAAATGTCTATCCTGAGAAGAATGTTTGTGGTTTTATTACAGGTTGCTTCAGCCATGAAATGATCTTTTCCACTTCTTACATATGCCATGGGAACAGTTGGCCAAAGGATTCCAGGAAGACCCTTCCAGTGAACCTTATCTTAGAGGCTGTCGTTTCAATCACCAGTTCTGGCTGTGATTGAAACGTAATATTTCTAATTAGAGGCCACAGCCAATAAAGGATATGTTTGGTGACAGATGATGGATGGAAAAATTACCTAGCATAAACTGGCAAATAATTTCAAAGTAGCAGAAGTTACCTAGCTTTTTACTATTGGTGAACCTTGAGAGTGCTGTAGGCCACAACTATCAGGCTTTGGTAAATATTTTGTTCATAATGTAGTCTATGCTATGCTAAGTGTGGATAAGGTAAATTTGAATTGAGAACATATTACTGCACAGGCCTATGTACTTCTTGCTATTAGAGTTTACCTGGCTACAACTGCCTTAGATCAAAGTATTAGATTGATCATTGCATAGAGATGCCTGCTACATTGTCTTTCTTTGTTGCACACTGCACTATAGATTTGTTTGGAAACACATTATGTTCTACCTGAAAATTACCTCAAAGAAAATTCATCCATGACTACAAAAATAGCTGTTATTCTGCCTTGGATAACTTACCTTTCAGAGCTGGCAAATATAAAATTGAATTGGGATTCAAACCTACCTCTGAATGGTTTGACAGAACATTTTGCTCATGTTAGCATAACATGAACATGAGCATTGAACACAATGCATTATCATTGCAAAGGCCTAATTTAGCAATTTTTTTACTGTTTCTCTGTGCAGCGTCTTTGTGACAGTTCTCTGTAAAAAGCGCTATACAAATAAAATTGAATTGATTTGAATATTGTATCACATTGAGTATTTTCCAATCAAAATAGTAATCTGACCCAAATTATTTTTACTTTCCAATGGTTATATGTGATGGTTCCGGATATTATCATTTTGTATAATCATTTTGTATAATCTGCATTGTTTGCATTCGTTTGTGTGCTAAAAGTGTGCTTTCAAGACCTCTTTCGCCATTCAATGGGAGGGAATGGAGAGAGAAAAAACATCACTCTTTGTTGACCAGTTTCTGAACACTGGAGCAAGTCATGAAGGTGAGCTTGAATATTATGACTCATATCAGGGCCAGGTAGCTATACATTATTATGTTCTAACAAAGTTCAGTAAGCCTTTAAATGTCAATATCTCAAAAACTATTCACTGCACATCCATGGTTTAAAGTTCTAATTGAAAAAGAGGCTGTATCATTCAATTTGCAATAGAATACATTTATTTCAGAATAGTCACATACAATATATACATAATACACATAAAATAAGTAGCCTAATGTATTTAAATATGTTTTTTAAAAAACCTACAAAAGCATGTGTGTTTTTACATAACAGCAACATATTTCAGCCCCAAGTGCGATAGGTGGTCACTGTGGAAATGTTGACCGTACGAGACTTTGGCGGAATGTAATACAGGTAAGATATTTGGTTTTATAAAGATATTTATACGAGAAGTTTTAGAGAAAAAAAATATTGTTTCTATATCTGAACATGATTTTCTTAGCGTGTATAAGCAGTGCATTTTATGCATTTTACAGTTTGTGGCTGTGGCAAGAAAAGAGTCATAAGCGCTTTGGGATATTAATAGCACCCTCCTATTTTATTGCCCTGCAGTGCAACTGTATAGGCTGAGGTTTTTGCAGGCTACTCTTTTATACAATCCTGCATTGTTTTTACAGGGAATTTACAGGGTTTTCTTACAGCTGTATCATTTCAGACCAACATGAATACTGTAATTGTTATGGATACATATACTACTAGGGGGCCAACATGGATCGGGTTAAAACAGTATGTTGATATACATCATCAGCAAAGAGTAGCAATGGGCAGAAGCACATAGCCTACTCAAGGATTTGATGTTTATGTTTTCTCTCCCCTTACAGATGCTGATGTCTCAGTACTTCTGCTGGCTCATTGACCAACCACCGGTTCACTTGACCCGATTGATGACACTCAACTGTTTTTTTCCTGTCCCCCTTCTGACACACAGGTATCCTCATGCATCTCAGCCTGCCTTGTGACATCTCATCCGAGATGAACAGCCGGCACCTGAAGCTTCATCTGGCCAAGACTACATCCCTACCAAGTCCACTCTCTTCTAGGGCCTGTCCATCATCCTGGACAACACTATAGTCACTGCCACCCAAGAACCTTGGAGTGACACTCGACAGCAATCTGACCTTTATTGAGAGCATAGCATCGGTGAGCCAAGCCTGTAGATTATTCCGCTGCAACACCTGAAGAATCTGCCCCTTTTCCACCACCTACTGTACTCCACTCAGCTCCTGCTCTAGGCCCCTGCTGCTTTCCTATCTGGACTACTGAAACTGTCCTGGTCTTCCTCCTTGTGCTATCAGGCCTCTACAACTTATTCAGAATGCTGCTGGTTGTTCCCAAAATACACCAATGTCACACCTCAGCCTATATCCTTCCACTGGCTACTGGTAATGGCCTGAATCAACTTCAAAATGCTGGTGTTGGCCTATTGGGCAGTGAAGGGAGCGGCTCCTCTGCATCTACGAACTATCATCAGACATTACACCCCTGCCAGACTGCTCCACTCTGCAACCTCTCATCTATAGAGTTTTAGTGGTATGTCAGCAGTGATTTATGTACTGACACGTTGGCCATGTTTCTACAATGTGTTATGCATTCAATGTGTTATGCATTCTTGCAGGGTTGGCAAACTGGGTGTGAGACACTTGATTCCAGACTCTCACTCTCACGCTCTCACGCCACTCAAACAAATGTCATGCTGAATGAAACAACAATCTCAATAGCATCCCCATCAACAATCGCAATCGCTCCCACATCCCTTCCATCAGAAGAATTATTCTATAGTATTACTGAAACAAAGATAAGGATACTGACTTCAACATCATTTCTGTTGTCTGTGGACTTTTTAAATTTCTGTGAAATTATATAGAACGTACAGTCATCATTTTGATTGAGCCTATGTTGTGTCTTGTTACAGAATAGGGAACCGTTGTCGCTATAACATTGGGATCGTGAAATAGTTTATAAAAACAAAATTGTGAGGTTTAAAGGGGTAACATGGTGGTTTACCTTTATTTCTGGTGTTTTGTGTGATATTGGTACATAGGGGCATTGCGGGAACACCACAAAACTATATAATTTTTTATTTTTTTTTAGGTTTGGAGAAATAGACAATTTAATTTTGCGGTCCCATTTTCAAGTCGTTTCTCGTGTGACATCACACGAGAAATGACCACTCCCCGGTGTCTCAAAACGGTCTATGGAACACTCCCCCATCCACGCCCACAAAATAAAAAAGAATTTGAACTTCACCCATCCGTAAGCTCACAGCTTTGTTACTGGTTTACACAGAGCATGATTGATTATCTATTATTGCAAGCTAACTTTACTGAATTTATTTTTAGGTTGCAAACCTTAGATAAGTTTGCAACATTTTAAAACGTTGACTGTTTCGATAACCAACTTGTAACCTAACAAGGGTAATTCAAGTTAGGCTAACATTAGCCAGCTATTGATAGCTGAGCACTTTCTATGTTATATGAAAAATTATTTGATAACTGACCTTTGATAACGTTAACGTAACAAAATCTAAGTTGTCTAGAGTTGGTGTGTCGCGGCCCGGGTGGCAAAGATCACGGAGCAGCGACCTACTCACTGAGCCACAGACACACTTCAGAAAGCCATATTTCAGCGTGTACTACATATATAAATAAACAATAATATATATTTTGTTCGAAGTTTATACTTACCGAAAAAAGAACGTATTAAAAACAGTGAACTATAGGCTTAGTCTAGTGTAAGCTACTCGTGCTCACTGGATATCTTTAGCTTACTTTTGAGTTGTTTAGTCTAGACAGTTATCAAAGCCATAGGCTAGGCTACGGTTTTTATTTTTTTTAAAGGGTTTCCACGCTGTTATACTTTTGACAGCTCTGCATTATCATATATAAAAAAACAGGTATGCAGTAACAGACTAGCCTTTTTATATATTTTTTTGTTTTCAAAAAGGCCATTTCCTGGTATAATTTCTGACTTGTGGCGAAAGTGCCGCCGTGGTGGTAGATTTATCTTAACATCTGTCCCAAATTGTAAACCGGTGAATCAATCCTTCTCAGCAATCATGCTATCGATAGCGTGGCCGACTGCAGTGGACTTTCTCAGTCTCGCGAGAGACGCACCATCATTGTGCTTTTATCGTACTTCTAAATTAGGCAAATTTTGGGATATGGCTTGGTAGATAGCGTGTACCTTAACAATGTTTGGAGGTTAAAAGCTGGTGTGACATCTCACATTGCTTATATTAAGGACTTTGTAAATGCCTAAACACTTCCTGGTAAATCCAGTCTCGAGGTAACTATCAGTTCTCATTGATACGCCTACAAAACGAGGTGAACTTGTAGAATAACAACATTGAAGCTAAAGATAGACAAAGATAACTGGCATGTGTCACATTCAAGCACCATGTTACCTCTTTAATACTTTGAAATTGTATATTGTGTGACCAGATTATTTAAAAATGCCACCGTTAAAAAAAGGAATGAATGCAAATAAACTATAAACCACTAATGGGTTAATAGCCATTAATATTACAAATTAATTGGTTGTTGTAACAGTCAAGCTCAGTTTTCTTCCGGTTGGATGGGCTTAAATGGTAGTCCCGGTGGACAAAAAATAATACATTAATACATAAATGTTCACCACGATGTTCAAAAAAAGCTTTATTTTCCAAATCCAAATGGGCTCTTACTTGTCTACATCAACACATGCATATTTCTTTAATTTATGCAAAAAAAAACAGGACATGATCATTATGTTCCTGTAGGAGAATACTGTTGTACACCTATTATCACCCATCAATCACATGTAAAAAAAAATATATATATATAGCTTTACAAAGAGACAGCTGTATAGATGTACACTATTGCATGATACTTGATGTTTTCTGGTAGACACAAACGAAAGACAGTAAGCTATTGCTCCTTGTTATGAATTAAGACACAGCAGGTGAAAATTTAAAAAAAAGATACATTTGTGTGGTAGCAAGAGGCAATCAAGACAAATTAATGTGTTTTATGATTGCCCATGGATGCAAAATATTGCAATAATTATGATATATGGTACCTTCAAAGAGGACAGATTAAGGTCAAATTACATCTGAGTTCTATAAAAACTACTTTTAGAGCCAGAAAAAGGGAAATTTTCTATCATTTTAACTTTTTTATATTTTTGGGAGTAGTGCCCCCAAACCACACCAATTACACCCACACAATTACTATTAAAACCGTCACCTTTGGAACCCTGTTTCAGACAGGAAGCTATGGAAGAGGTGTGTGTAAATTGAATTACTCCATTTAACTTAATACTGGGGCAAATCATAATATACATGTTGGAAACAAATTCTTCTCTTCCTGTGCATTCCTTTAGAATAATTACATTGTATTAGTGTCCCTTACAGGAATGTGCACATACATTTGGGTCCAGTTTCTATAGTGTACAGGAGTTTCTATAGTCTGCATTGAGTCATCAGATTAATTGTGTAATTTCTTTAATGGAGTGTAAACATACAGCAAATGTAAGCATCAGAAAAGTGTCATATTTAATTACATATTTTTGCATGATTCTGCTGCCCAATTCATTTGTGAGGCTAATGTGAGCCATTTTAATTGATTAATTTAATTAATTAACCAAATTTGTAATTTTTACCTCATGACCTAACCATTTGTACCTAATGTTGATAATGAAATGATTATGAAAGTAAAGAACTGAGGTACTATATTATACAGAAATCAATGAATGTCAAGTCGTTTAATGAAAGAGCAGAAGAGAAGAGGGAATATTATCGAGACGAATATTTGACCATACTGGGCTTAACTATTTCTGATGGGTAAAAGTAATTTGGATGTGGAATCTGGATCCTGGCCCCATGTGAGACTCAAGCGAAGAAAAGGTTATGATAAGACCTACAATGAAAAAAAAAATTTTGGTCAAAAAATTTTGGTCAAAAAGAATTCAGTATGAAAAATGTTGTGCCTTGCAATGGTTCAGTGAGAATGCATGGCAGAACATATCCAACTTTCTGAAAAAAGACCTGAAAATTTCAGAGTTTTGTCTGCACAGGGGGGTGAGGGCATAATAGCCAAACATAGCTATCTGGAAGAACTTTTTTTAAATTCAGCTAAAGGACCAAACCTGAATGGGCATTTCAAATCAGGAGAAAAAAAAGGAAAAACATAAACAAACTAGAATGGCACGCAGAGATGCTACAAGCCGCGCGTGTGCTAATCTCGACCCCGAGCGTAATATGCACGGGGCTAAAGTTTTGATCTTGCACTGTGAAGGCGGGCATTGACCAATTGTGAAATAAATTAAAGATCTAGGTCATTGCACAACTGCCAACAGTTTCACAAAGTTTCATCACAATCGGAGTAGATTTATTCAAGTTATGGAGGATAGGGACGCAAACAGACAAATAGGAGCAAAAACAAAAAAAACTGCCCCTGCTGCGCTATGCACGCGCAGGTAATAAAAAAAAAAAAATGGAAGGAGAAGAAAAAAAAAAAATTTTATTTCAATGAATGAAATAAAGATCATATACACACTGTTTTGTTGTCTGTAATGATAGTTTCTAATGCAACCTTCCTTGGCAGGAAAATGGTTTGAGACATTCATCATATATAACCCTTTCAGTAATATTAATAATATATAATATTAAAAATATGATGAAATGCTTTTTAGCCCAATATGAGCAAATTCCTTAATTACTGCTGAAGAGGCAGACGGTAAAAATAGTGAAAGCTAGCAAGTGTGGCGGGTAGTACAGTTAGCTAGACTACGCCACCTTGGGAATTTCACCCAAGGAATTAGTTTTGTTCATTTACCATGCACCGAGCACTTATGGTACTCTACTCAGGCACCTTCAATTAAATGAAGTAAATAGAAGTGGATTCAATCAATAAAACAGTTTATTAAACCAAATAACAAAATAAAACATGTACCCACAGATATACAATTAGCAAAAGGTATAATAAACAATAAAATAACCACGGCCGTTCTTCCCCCAGGCCAGTTAGGGGCGCTGCTGAAGTGTGAGGAAGAGAACGACGCGGCGAGAGGGCAACTTACCGGAAGGGGACAAGCACACACTCGTAACTGTCAGACACACGCACTGCAAAGGGTGAAATAAGCCAAGTGAGTACGTGCGGTTTAAATTCCCAATACTATCCACACGCATACACAGCAAGCAGTGAATAAAAGGTCCGCCTTCCGATTCGCGCTATTGCCCCCAGCTACACCAGCACGAAATCTCGACCTTCAGCACAACAAAGAAAATAAGAATGGCAGCTTAGCGCACCCAAACCAACCAGAGACACGAGTCCCACACGTATCTCACATAAATACTTAAGACCGGTGGATAACCACCATAACATGCAGTAATACATATAACACAGGGATAAAATAGCGGTTCGCTGCGGCGAATCTTTCGGCCGGCGACCCAACGTATACCCGCCGTAGTTATGTGGTTACAACTCCGTTAACCGCAGTGTAGATCACCGGGAATGATAATATAGGCAAAACAGCAGCCAGCAATGTCCTATAAGAAATAAAAGTTACTAGGTAGCAATAGCGCCTTCTATCATAGGCTCCTATCGTCCATTAGTCAGAGAAACCGAAAAGCTAAATGTTTCGCTGTGGTCACGGTACCCAGCTTAATAAAAGTACCTTAAATCTGAATTATAGCCGTCTCTTGCGCCACCGGCCCAGCTACAGGAACCTATAATGGACAATACTCATCAGTTTACCTGGGATCAGTACAATCATTATGCATCACATGGAACTACCAGCCTACCTTCACAACAGCGGAAAGCAGCATGTCCAATGGACCACCCGGAACTGCAACAGGTAAGACCTTTCTCCGTACCTGGCTACTGCAGCCTATTTATAGGCTGTTGATAGAATTGGGTTTATCTGTCAGCCAATCGGAGAGCTAAATGCCTTCTCACCCAAGCAACAACTGTCCAACCAGATAGCCCTGCTACAATCGCTTAGTTGACACGAACTAGCTCCTTTTGGTGTTTTGTTTTCTGCTAGCAAAATAAGTTAGCAAGCTATACAACCCTTTAGCGGTATACTTCCAGCGGTATAAAAGGATTGTACATAAAAGAGAAGAGCAAACAAAAATCTTAGCCAAAAGCATTGGGGACAGCCTAATTACACTTTGCCTCCATTAGAGCATGAATCTGTCAGACAATAGTACTTTAAATAATTTATACATAGTATATACCTAGAGTGGCATTAGATGTTAATATATAGTATTATATACTATAGTATAGCATTTGTATTCAACTGGATGAGTGAACCTGGCATTTAATGAGAATTCATTTGAAATTAAACAGGCTTTGTGAAGTTGACAGGTGGTAGCCAATGAGCATGTGTCAAATGAGCTGGCTTCTCTCAGTTTATGGTGGACACTGCCATGGCCCAGTTCAGCCAGGGGCCAACTTATGCTGGGAGCTAAATTAAAGGAACAGTTCACTTTGTGGAGACTGTGATAGTATTTAAATTTTACTGTATGTTTTTGTTTAGCTGCAGGGAGGAGCATATGGACATGGCTTCTGAAACTCTGCCTCCAGAGCAGGGTAGCTGACTATGGTCTATGATTCATACAGTAGTTCCAGGTCGCAGAAAGTTGTATCCAGTGCTGGGGATAAACACATACAACTAAATAATTAACCAACATAAAATTATCCACCGGAATTCTCTCTGTGTAGAATTTTTAAAAAGGGTTAAGCCATTCACTTCATAAAAAAACTGCCTACTCGATTTCCATAAACTAACTTCATCTCAAACAGAATTATTCCATATAATTTTCATGTGCCAGTCAGCATTAAGGGGTGTGATTATCCATGAAAATGTCAAAACTGCTGGAATGGCCTGAAGGGATGATTGAGATGATTCATCTGTCTTTTTCTTGATTGTGTTTACTGTGGAATATATATTCCCAAGCAAGAATGTGCATGGGCAAAAGACTCAGCTATAAATTTCTGAAGAAATAACCCTCCGAATTATCTATATATGATAGATGACAGAAAACAAGGTCTATTATTTCTAATTTAAGCTACCTAGCAAGCAAGGGGGTCTCCAATTCAACATGGTTAAATTGCACTGGTGGTTTCTTCTGTAAATTGGTATTGATTATTTGACCAGCGCATTGCATGAGTTTGAAATTAATTTTCAACACTGAATAAGCAGCAGTATGAAGGCAATCAAATGCATAGATCTTTCCTCTGTGTGACTGTGAACATTTGGTATCATGACCTATACAGACTTAAAAACACTAAGGTCTGTGAATTTGGGTTTTTAGTCGTTATTTGTGGGTTATAGATTTATTTTATAAAGTCATCAGTAAATAGTACATATTGATTTGACATTGGGAGTGGGGTCATATTTGTCATCGTAATGTTGATAACCAGGGATGAAGGAGTCATTTTAGTGATTGTTTTCTGTTCAAATTGTAAGTCCAGAACAGGGGCTGATGACTGGGTATTGATGAATAATACTGTGTATTAAACGGTTAATCTATTTGTTTGACAAATAAAAAAAATTTAAATATACATTGAATCCTAATTTAAAACTACATTTACTCCAAATAGGACATCTGTATATACACTGAAGACAGGGCAGAATGAACAGGTTTGCAAATGACAATCAAGTAATATAATCTACATCTCTACTTTGCCTCTGTTCCTAAGGTTAATAAAGAATTCCTGACAAGCCCGTCTCTCTAGTTCAACAGTACCTATAATGTATAATGAATGGTCATTTGCATATAATTAGCTCAGCTGCTCTCCAAGTCAATTAAATCATTATACATTTCAGAGCCGAAAAAGGTCTTTTTCAGGGCTGTAATTACGTGGACCCCATTGCATTAATCAATGAAGAAGCAACAACAAATATGGAAATGAAGTCTGTAATGGAATAATGTTCACACGTATTAGATCTTAGAAAACTTAATTGTTTCTTCCTGTGCTGAAGGTTGCGTCTAATTTGTTTCATAATGGAAGGCTTTATAAAGTAAAATCTAATAATCTAATACCCACGTAGAATAGCGTACAGAAGATTAAGTATAATCAGCGGGCGTACAGCACATTTATCTTATGCTGTTTTTCTCAAGCAGAGAATAGAATAGTTCAGACGCTTCTTGTTTATCTTGTTATCTTGTAATGAAGGAATGATTTCATAACCGAAGGCACAGCGTTGACTGTGTTGACAGCTTCAATAGCAGAGTGCCTGTAAATTACCAACTTTCACTCTAACTTAAGTACCCTTTTTCAACTTGGGGTTTTGTCTGAACTTGGGATTTTGTTTTTATTTTTAAACAATGTTTTTTTCTGTTTGTTTGGTTTCAACTCCATGAGCAATGCTGCGGATCCCCGATAATGTGTTTACAATCAAAATTCAGAGTGTTGGAAAAACAGATTCTGAGCGCGTGTTTTCAATGAGTAATTAGAGTGGCTCTTGTTCCACGTCCACCCACACCTCACTTACTGTGTACGCTGCAGGTAAATCATAGGCAACCATTCTGTGCGGTTTGCTGGAGGCCCTGCGCTGCAACTTCAAAAATAACTCCAGCTTTGAAAAAAGTACATGTGAAGCGACGGTGGAGTGTGTAGGATAAGATTTGGGAGATTGTGGATAGTTTACTCTTTTCTACCTCTTTACCTTCTTTGGTTTTTGTATATTCTATTATTCAGTTCTCCAGTGTTGAATGTAACCAATAGTATTGTGCCTGCCTGAATAAATAGACAATCCATTCACACCAAACCCCTCATGCATTACATCTCAGAAAGATAGGCTTTCTTACATAAGCAGAGACATACAGCGATAGAAGCATTATGTAAATGTTTACGTTACAGTGTGCTTCAGTGTTAACAGTGAGTGTTGATGCCACGGGATGGAAATATTTCTATATATAGTGATATTTTACTTTAAATCATATCTCAAAAATCATTTCAAAAGGTTATGCATTACATTTTTACATTACATTACATTATTTTGAAGCTTTTATCCAAAACGACGTACAATAAGTGCATATTGAAGGTCATTGACGCGACTACAAAGCAGATCCAACAAAGCACAACTTTCTCATAACGTGGGAGCTATCCCTAGTAATGAACATAGAATATAGTCCACACAGTCAGCTATACATTCTGAACTATAAAATAGAAAATAAAAAACACAAGTTAAATTGAAAACAAGCAAAAGTACTATAGTTATGCATTCTGTTCATGAGGAAATCTGGACAGTTAAAAGCTGGTTTTGCAGTGAGCCAAACATTAAATTTCAATTTATTAAAACAGAAGTTGCCGTGGTTCTTTACCTCCAAACTGCTTGTCACAAAGAATAACTTCCTGTAGTTAGTAATGGATTTACTGCCCCTCCCCCATACAATCTTTCAAATATGTAATTATACAGTATAAGATGCAGTGCTTGTACTTGTACCAAATCTTTTAATCAGCACCCTTACTTTTCATTGTTAATTTGCTTGAGAGACACCCTTACCACCCTTAGTGTGTTGCACTGCGCATTGTCTATGTTTTTACACATACGTTTCAAACAAAGAAAGTATTACGTTTCAATACGTTTCAAACAAAACACTTTAATAGGGACGATACCATGTTCAATTAATAATATTTGTTTACACATGGGTGCAAACTCGGTATTTTTATATGTATACTTTCTTTTTTTGAAACATAGATAATACATTTATACAACTGGATGGTTACATAAGTCAGTTTACTTACCTCTCTCTTTCTCATTTGAACACTGCAACAAAATATAGCTGTGTAATTACAGAGAAAGTCTGGCTTATTCTCATCCCTCTACACTCACATCTAACAAGGCAGTGAAGGTCCAACATAAAGATAATGGGAGGTCTATTCCTATAAGCCCTTTAACCCCTTCGCGCAGATACCCTAGTGGCCATGGTGCCGGCAAACTGTGTTTTATCTTTATTACTACATGATTTGTGACAAATCTGCCGAATACGGAGTTTCTAAGTGTCACTATAGCAAGCAACCCCCCACCCAGTCTCGCCTGCAACTATACCTACCAATGTGAGTTCATAAAAAAATTCTTCACCACCAATTCCATCATAGCAACAAGATAAACCCAACAATAGCCTGATCGTATGCCAAAAAAGCAGTGAAAAGACCTGCTCACTCATGTAAGACTGAAAATTATGGATCTTTTGGATTATCAGTCATAAACCATGGGTTACTGAGCTGGTGGCGACTTCCTTGAGGGTGCAATAAAACAATTCACCAGGTGGCTTGACAACCCTTTGCTGTGGGGCATCTTGACCCCTTCCTCTGACCTCTACTAAAATACTGACTGTTCCAAACCACCAAGCACGGCGTCATAAACAGCAGCTGGAAAGACCATAGCCTAATGCCGCCGGGAACCCAGGCCTGTTCACAAGCCGTAAAAGACCTGTGAACAAGCACCCTATGTCAAATGTATTCTGGACTGAAACAAAGCTGTATATGTCTATTGCATCATATGTACAGTCAAGCCGGAAAGTCTGAATACCCCTTTCACCTTCTCCACGTTTTATTACATTAGAGACATATTCTACAATAGATTGAGTTCATTTTTTGTCTCAAAGTTTTCCACAAAATAGCCTATAATGACAAAGTGAAAACATGTTTTTGCAAATGTATTAAAAATCGAAAACTGTAATCTCTCATTTACATAAGTATTCATACCCTTTGCTTTAACATATTTTTAAAGTATCATATTTAATATTTGGTGGCACATCCTTTGCATGCTGTTACTTCCTGAAGTCTGTGACCAATCAACATCAAAAGACTCTCGATATTTTATTTTTAGGTACTGTTACAAGCGATACTATAACCTCTCTGCATTTTAACTGATCTCTATGAGAATTGGGAGGTGAGACTAGATTCAGCTGTAAATTACACTGGTACAGTATGGAACACATGACTGGCGAAATGGCTGTGCGTCATCAAGGGTCTAAGGTATCAAACGAGCCTCAAACCATCACTCTGTGGCCAGATATGGAGTAGATGTGGATGGATCCCTTTAAGGGTTGTTTTTCCTGACTTTTTTCTATAGGAAAGTTATATAGGAAAAAAATAAGATAAAGGAGAAATAACCCTTGCAGTGATCCATCCACATCTACTCCATATCTGGCAACAGAGTGATGGTTTGGGGCTCGTTCGATAGCTCAGACCCTTGATGACTTACAGCCATTTAGCCAACCATGTGTTCAATACTGTACCAGTGTAATTTACAGCTGAATCTAGTCTCACCCCTCAATTCCCATAGAGATCCATTCAAATGCAGAGAGCTTATAGTATCGCTTGTAACAGTACCTGGAAATAAGATATCGAGAGTCTTTAACAGCATGCAAAGGATATGCAACCAAATATTAAATGTGATACTTTAAAAATATGTTAAAGCAAAGGGTATGAATACTTATGTAAATTCAAAATTTAAGTTTTCGCTTTTTAATACATTTGCAAAAATGTCTAAAGATCTGTTTTCACTTTGTCATTATGGGTTATTTTGTGTAGAATTTTGAGACAAAAAATGAACTCAATCTATTGTAGAATATGTCTGTAATGTAATAAAACGTGGAGAAGGTGAAAGGGGTATTCAGACTTTCCGGCTTGACTGTATGTGCATGTAAATAATTGTGGATAATATGATAAATGCATCCTTAGATGCTGCTGAGAGGAGGTCAGCATCTTAGCAACATGGTGCCAGGACAACAACCTCTCTCTCAACGTCTGCAAGACTAAGGAGATGATCGTGGGAGGAAGGAACAGGGGGGGGGGGGGGCCCCCCCCCCATCCATCCATCGATGGAGCTGAAGTGGAGAGAGTCAAGTTCTTTCCTTTGTTGTTCATCACATCAGCTCTCCCTATCCCTCCCCAGGGTCGCGGCAATAAAAAAAAAAAAAAAAAAAAAAAAACCTATACTAGGAGAAAGAGAGTTTGAAGGTCAGCCAAAAAAAAAAAAAAACCTCTAACACTTCTACATTGCTGAGAGAGCATTCAGCTGCTGCATTACATGCATTGGCACCTGGCTGCTCTGCTGCTCTCGCTGGCCCCCCAGAGGGTGAGGTGGGTGAGGCAGGCAGCGGGTGTCATGCTTGCCACCCTCCTCGCAAGGCATCTACACCACACACACAGCTCACACAAAGCACAGAAAAATCAAAAAAGAAACAGCCACCCAGGCTATGGACTGTTCTCGCTGCTGCCTGCCGTCCTGCTGCGTTACCGGACGGAGCATCTCACAAACCAGACTTTCACCCCAGTTTTCTTTTTTTCCCAGAGGCCAGGCCAGCAGCATCAATACATTCATCGCATTCATTATTCATTCTGTATGTATCAGGCAAGGCACTTCTATTGTACATTCAATGTACATCACCTTAATTTGCACCTATCTATATTCACCTATGTCCACACTTTTATATTTAATTATATGCCTGTCCATATCTGAACTTGCTGCTAGTTTATTATTTATTTTATATATTATTTATTTTATTTTTGTTTTGATTTATTGTTTGTTTTTTGTTGGTGTGTTTTTTTTTTTTTGTTTTTTTTTGTTTGTTGTTGTTGTTTTTTTTCAGAAATGTTTGTGTTCAGATGAACCTTGTTGTGTGAATGAAACTGTAAACTAAAAAACTTAAATAAAAAAAAACTTTGAAATGTGGTGAACCGGGATTAATGCCAATTGAAGTGTGGGGTATGTGAAAGTACAGGAGGGGGCAAAATACATAAGAAGGAATAAAGAATGTGAAAGAAAGTAGGATTGTATAGGTTATCAGGGATGCACTTGTCCACATAAGTATCTGGATCACAGAGTGGCCATCACCTGGACCTCACCTGGTATCTAGATAAATGATAGGGAAGATCATAAGATCACGCGCGTCGTAAAAATAATCTTATTACTATCACTAGATCGGGGGGAGTAGACTATGCAGTTTATCTTCCTGGAGGGGGGTCTCCGGGTGGTGAGAAGTTACATCTCTCTTCCTGCCAGACCTTATTTGGACAAACAAAGAGAATTGTGGAATGTGGAAGACCTGCTCAGGACTGCATTTAAGGGAAGTCCAAAGGGACATTCAAGGATAATCTGCTTAACAGGTCTCCTGGTGCTGTAGTGGCACCATAGTCAGACCGCGTGGGAGAATTTGCTTACCAGTTCTCCTGGTACCATAGTCACACCAAACAGAATCATTTTGTTATATACTTTGTTGGTGAACCTGTTCATGTTTTTTTGTCTTAGCATCATGTTATCTTGTGTTTAGCTATAGGTATTGAATGTGTTCATATTTGCTCTAATCAGTGATTATTGTCATTAATAAATTATCATGTTCTCACATCATCTGCATCTTTCTTTTCAACCCTTTTCCAGCTCCAATTGCTTAACCAGAGTATAGAATCTGAGCTGCAGTGTTCCGAGCACTGTGGTATGTATGCTTGAGTCTCTGATTCAGAACCCCTGCATCTCGCTCAGGGCTGAGTGCAAGTTCCCAGTATGGAAAAATCTGCTTAACAGGTCTGCTGGTGCTGCAAGTGGTACCATAGTCATTCCAGTATGGGGACGATTGTAACCGACTTCCCTCACCGTGCATATTCTGTGTCTGTGTGTAGCTGAACAGGCTGGGTAAGATATTTACTCTGTATTTTCTTTCTTAAATCTCTGTATTCTGTAATTGACTGTTAATTCTAAGGTAATGACCTACCTGCCTGTTATTAAATTCTTCTTATTTTTAACTTGCATGGTCTCCATGACTCTAATCCATTTTATACCCTTTTCAGCCTAAATTACGACTGACTACTCAGGGGGACAATTCTGACCAAGAACAAACTTATCAGTGGCCTGGCACAGCAAAAGTATTTTGTGGCGTCCTCAAGTAGGGAAAGCAAAATGGGTTTGGTGGTGCATGGTTCTGGTGATTTGATGTGAAGAGAACCCCTGGACGTTCTACGTCGGTTCTTGTCAAATTCGCCTTAGGGAACCCTCTGAATGCACGCTGACCTGTGCTCACAACTATCTATGTAAAAGATAATGCATGTATTGTGTTGGCTAGACCCCCAACATCTGTGTTCTCCAACGAACTGAGATTTAGCAATAGTGCAAATTCCGGGAGTAAAACGATAGTAACTGCTAAGTAATAATTAAATTGGAGTCAGATAAATTAGTCAATAAATTTGTGATATTTCACAATAACTTTTACCTTTTCCCACAGCAATAGCGGAATACATCACGCTTAAACCTTCGCTCCGAGCTATTCCCTCATTGGTCTAGCTGCGTAAGACTTACACTCAAATGCTAAATAAATGAAAAATTCTTGTGTAATTATACCAGTTCTACTACCAATATCTGCTACTAAATATGAAAGAAAGATCCAATCCTACCATTGGTTTTACGCATAGAGATGTACCTTTCAAAAGTCAGTGGTCATTTATTGTCTGGGATAATCCGTTTGAGAAATACACAACACTTTATAACGCTATTAGACTATCAGAAACATCAATGTGTAATACCCCCACATGCATTTCAGTTCATTCTGGTTTCATTCTTTTATCCAATATAGGATATTATAACATTAGCAATGGTGTTTACAATGTCTTACTGGATGAACAACTTAGAATGTGCATTCGCTCGCTGAGGCGTAATAGTTGTTTCATGTTATTTTTGCATGTTTTTATTAATTTACTAACTCGTCAGAAAGGCAAAATCTTACATGGATTTTGGGAGTGGGTCAGAAGAAGATACCATAGTTATCAAGTTACCAATATAGCATTGTAATGGGACATTTCCTCCATGATATGTAAGTATTACCATTGCTGCTTGTGATATTTCAAATATGTACGTTCGTTTTTCCACTCCACTACAGTGTTGTGCCATATGTTCGATATTGTTATTTTTTCATTTTGAGTGCATTTCACATACTGTAGTGTAAGTGTTCATAGGTGGCTCAGTCATGTTTTTTTTTATTTTCCCTGAAGCTAGAATATTTGCCAGCATTTTTCTGATGGTGGAATATTATTTTATTGTAATCTTATTTTACATAATATACGCTGTATGGCGTATTTACATTACATTACATTACATTATAGGCATTTAGCAGACGCTCTTATCCAGAGCGACTTACACAGCATTTTTGCATTTATACATAGTATCCATTTACAGCTGGATATATACTGAAGCAATTCAGGTGAAGTACCTTGCTCAGGGGTACAACGGCAGTGTCCTACGTGGGATTCGAACCTGCGACCTTTCAGTTACAAACCCAGTTCCTTAACCACTGTACTACACTGCCGCCCCGTATTTATATCTCCCTGTCCCTTGTCACTTAAGGAATGGAAAATACTCATTCACATTTACTGTGCTAGATGAATGTTAAATTTGAATATGTATAAGCTTTATAATGGACAAAACATGTTTTATTCATTTTATGACAGGTTTTGGATAGGTGTTTAAACCTATAGATATGTATCCCTCTATACTGATGAAAATATAATAATTTCCATTTGAAAATTATGCAAAAGTGAGTTTTATGAGCCAAAACAGTTGATTTGTAGTTAAATAATCATTATTTTATGATTTACAGCAGTGCACAATTTAGAAATTTTTGATACATTTGGCGACACTAAGGGTCAGCAGGGCCTTATAGATTTGTAGTAGTTCTGGATATCGCCCTCAGATTTTGCACACTTGTGGACACGAAGTTTATGATCCAGGAAATACATAGTTTTACCTGTCTCACGTATGTAGCTCTAAGTATTTCATTGAAAATAAAAAAATAAAAATTTTTATTTGCATTTGTGGCACTTTATTTTGACCTAAATTATGAAAATAAACTAATATAAATCTAATTTTATCCATTTTCCATGTCTCTGTGATGCTCACACCTGGAGTTACTGTATAAAGCCTTAAATAGAACTCCCCTAAATAGGGCAAATTTGGTATCTGTGCAAAAGGGTTAAACCTATGTGTGTTGCTTGACCTATTTGTCTCCCAGGAGAGTACGTTTTTTTGAACAAAGCAAAATAAATAACCCAAAATTCCATTGAAAGGCTAACCATAACTAAAACCTAACATTTGCTGAGTGACTTTGTTGCTGCTTTACTCACAAAAGTGTATATAGAGTACTGTGCAATACACAATAGATATGCCTTTTCAAAGCAACATCAGCATTTAATTGAAGCAGAATTGTATTTATCTCAAGGGTCCCTCAGAGTTGTTTTATGTCAGCCAACCGTACAGTACAAACACAGATAGCACAAGTGAGTAGCGTAGCTCCTGCTGTTCAGGAGACACATGCAGCCCTGCTGAAAACAAATCCTACAGGATGGATTTATAACTAGCAGGGAGTGCAGAGCAAAACAATGCCTTCAGGTAATGGGGAAAATATTGTTACGGACCTGGTAAATCCCTAAAAGTAGAGTTCAGCCTCGTTGAGGGGTACAGAAATTTCAGTTATACTAAACACGCAATGCTGTGTGACACAATATAATTAACCATAATGCTAATCCAAGACTGAAGCTTATTGTATATTTAATGAATCCTCTGGGAGGCGATTGATTGTTTGAATATCCAGTCCTGATCTGGGATTACTATAAATTTGATCTGCTGGATTTATTATTGGGAAAAGGTAATACATTTATATAATCTGTTTATGAATTAAGAGTATTTTTTTTGCTTGCTGTGCCTGTGAATTATATGTTTACAAATAGTTTTCATTCATAATTTATTCACTGTGCTTTGAGAGTCTTTTTGTCTCAGGGGAAAATGCTGCTCTGTATTTCTTTTTTTTTTAAATTAACTGTGCGATTCATTTGTAAAATTCCTTAAACAAAATACATTCAAAAATAGTTTATTAGACAATTTAAGCCAATATCTAGGTTGGGTGTGAAATGATCTTATATGCTTGAGATCACTTTAAAAAGCTATCAGCGTTTAATGCACATTAGATATAATAAATAAAATGGCATAAAAATAAAGGACAGGTTTCGTAAAGGAAAAAAACATTTATTAATTTTACCACATTCATATTAATGATAATTAGCTCAATGTTTTTTATCTCCATTGCACATAAGCACATAAAAGCTAAGCGACCGATGTTGACACACAATTAAATCACCCTGCGAGCCTCAGAGCCTCTGTCAACGTCTTCTGACGCAAGCAGAGTGGCATTTAATAAGGTAAAAGTCCGTTCTAAATATTTTGTGTGACACTAATTGTGACACAAAGTTCAGAAGGTCCCTCTGACATCAGGTGAGACCCAAATTATACTATCGTTTTGTATGCTTCCGTTATTCATATTGAAGACTTAACTTCAAAGATCCAGCCAATGCTAACTGAACGAATACCATTACTATATTTATTTTAACGTGGAGATCAACATTTTTCAGACAGACTATCGTAAACAGCATTATACCTGCTTATTACTTTTAGAGCTACTCAGACTGAATTTATTAATTGATTAATTTAATGTGTTGATACTAAAGCTTAATTTATACTTTGTAGCACGACCCTTTCGACAAGTGTCGAATGATGAAAATGACTCATCGAAACCTCATCGCAGACCTTCGCCCGAAGTATAAATGCCAAACGTCGTGCGACCCCTTCGTTTTTGTCGCTCGACACTTGTCGAAAGAGGCGTGTGACAAAGTATAAACCAGGCTTAAGAGTAGCCTGCCTTACACAATATCTGCAGAAATGGAAGTGGAAATATTCCACTGCTTCATACAGGGGTGATATTCTTAGTAGTATATCCAATGAAATACATTTTTGATCATTAATTAATATGTTTTTCATTTTTAATGCATTACTTCTTAGAATAAATAAATCTGTGCTGTGTAATCTATCAACTTCTTCATTGCTTCAAACCAACATGTTGCCATTTTCTTTTTGCTTTCACTAAATGTATTATTCAATTATTATCATGCTTACCTAGCTAATGCATTATTTCCATATCAAGGAAAACACATATTGACAGTGTATTTGATAAATTTATCTTAATTTCCCATTTAATATAATGGGATTCAGAGCATCAACTGACTCCAGCCAGCGCGTTTGAAGAAAATGCTGTCAATGAATTCACTTCAATATTTACTTCAGACAGAAATTTAAACCGCTAATCACAATATAGCTTTCATTAAGGTTTTCTCTTGACTTCAATTCAATGTTTCTTTTTCTGTTCAAAATTGTTTACTAAATGCCTTACCTGACCCCGTCACCTTCACAATATAATGTATAGCCAATATTAGATTTTTTTATCTACATTACATTACATTACAGTCATTTAGCAGACGCTTTTATCCAAAGCGACATACAGTAAGTGCATACAGAAACGTCATCGAAGTAACTACAGAACAGATAAGATTAAGCACATTCTTCCCATAAAGTAGCAGCTATCCCTAGTAATGAACATTGAATGCAGTTCACAGTAAACTGGGTAAATCAGCTCTATGTGTGTGTGTGTGTGTGTGTGTGTGTGTGTGTGTGCAATGATCTGAATTCCCCATATCAACAGCTGAGTCAATAACACAGAGACTGCAGCAAATGTTAATATGAGGTCTGCCTACTTACAGCTTAAGATATGACAACAAAGCATGTGCCATCCTGTTTTTGGTTGCACAAATGTTATCAGTCATTTCATCACTCACTCTTAAACAGGTATCGTTTTCCTCTTAATACTTTGCACAGTAGTTGCTCTATTTTATGGGTACACACCCTCTGCAGCGGCTATATTCTTGCCTCACTACTTAAGTACTGACGTTTTAAGGCCTGAAATATATACGCCAGGGCAATTTGCTTTGGTCACCTCTATATCCGATTTTTCCCCAGAGAGGATTTTTTGTATGCTTGCTGTGCGCACAAGGTCAAGACAATCTTGGAATCAGAGATGTTTCTCTTTGAATTCCCACCTCAACAGAGATGGTGAGAACTGCAAACTTGTTATTTTTGTTTTCCAACAGCTAAACGCAAGAAGTTTTTACAAAATGCATTGTGGGTACTCAGCAACCTGTCAACAGATCTTCACAAAAGATACATAATTCATTTTAGTCAGTATTTCATTCGAAATATCACTATGTTTGAATAAAAACTCAAAACAATGGGCTCCACTTGATGATATTCATAAAATACAATGACTTGATTTGCAACGGTCAAAGGGCGTTTGTTAGGTATTCTAACAGCACATTGGTGTAAGCAGCAAGTCACCTAGTAATAAGCTGAAGGTGTGGCAAAGGCGTGACTGTTGATTGGTCAATCATGGCCACTGCTGCATTACTTTTGTTTAAAGGGTAACTACACCTATAGATCACTTTTTTTTAGCTGTAAACATATTTGTATGCCTACCTTATAATGAAACTTATTCATGCATTCTGTTATTTCAACAATTCTGAAATAATATTATATATCATAAGAAACTGGGAGAAAAGCATCTTTGTGCTGCCCCTAATGGTTGAAATTTTTTTTCTGCTCCCCACACTGCCCCCGCCCCAATCGTGATGTCAGAGTACCTTTTTGGCGGTACCTCCACTTCATATGGATAATTGTTGTCACTCACAACGGAAACAGCCAGCACCTGATTGGTTAGACCCACTACGTTACTTTCATTTCGGCTCCACGATTTTAAACCAGAACAATTTGGCGTCCTGTTCATAAACTCTCTTATTCCACCTAAATAGTCCATTCAAATATGTTTATGAAAATATTTGAGGTGAGAAATAAGCCATGCAGTTGCTGAATCTTGATTCATATTTGATATGCAACGTCTAGTTTGGCAGTTTGATCCGAGTTATACGAAATAATTTGTACAATGTATGTTAATTTATGCAAATCACGATGGACACATCTCTTCCGCCCCACCCCTCTCCCTCACTCACCCCACAAAGTATTTTTCTAAATTGTTTTGTGGGCAGAGACAGGCTGAGACAGTGGGTGTGGTTACCCTTTAAGATCAATTTATACCCTGGAGAAGGACCTGCTGCCAGCTCTGATGTGTATCTGTCCATTATACACTTAGGGCCTGATTAGCTAAGACCTTTTAGCACACGCAAAACCAATAACATCACCAATGATTTGTCATGGTATTTGTTTTGCACAAATTATTGGTTGCGTTGTGTGTGCTAAAAGGTTTTGTACATGCCAAAGGTCTTAAATCAGGCCATAACTGCATTAATACTGTATTAAATGACCATATAAACATTTCGTCTTATTAATTTCTAATTACGGACAAAGGTTGTTCACAATGATACGTTCACAATGGATTCTGCATTAAATTGATACAGGGCCAAGTATGTCATTAATGCCATTCCACACCTCCAACTGATCACATCCAGTAACATTCGCTCATCACTAAGGAAAGCATGGAGGAGAATAAAAACCTAATTTACGAATAATAACCTTATTGTCGCCATGAAAACAATAAATGAGATGTTAGATTAATTACACAATGAACAATGTGTTTATTTTCAAGAGGATTGCAAGAAACAATTATGTCACATTATTAAATTAAACGTATGTGTTAAAAATAGGACATTCTGGAAAGTGTCACATTTCACATGTAATATTCTATATTTTGCTCTGTAAGAGGCTGCAATTAATTGATTTGAGGCCACTCTTTGGCCTGCTTTGTTTTCACATAGATCCCAAAGATAACATATAAGCTGTTTTCACAATACTGGAAAATTGCTATGATTTTTTAATTTTTTATATAGCAATTTACAAAAAAAGATAATGTTGATCAATAACACAATGCCACAGTTACAGTGCTTTGTGCAAAGGCATATAAAATAATCTTTGCATTATTATATCATTAAGAATTATACTTACTTACTAAATAAAAATACAAAGGAGTATATAAATGCCATGCAACATTCAATAATTATGACTACAAAACCAAATTAGATTTTATGAGGTGTATATGAGCCACCTCTAAGGCCAAACTAAAGGTTATGTAATATAACTGTACCAAAGAGGTACTAAAGCTGTACCAATAGGATTGTACTAAAGAGGTTGCTGGTGTAAATCTCAGGTGGGGGAACAGTCAAATCCTTAAGCAAGGTACTCAACCTGAATTGCTTCAGTAGAGTATTCTACTGTATAAAATGAGAGTATTTAGAAAATGTAAGCTTTTTTAAATACCCGGAACAGAGAAATTATGTAATTTAAATTAAATGAGGGAACAATGATAGAAGACCATTCATTGATTTTACATGGTGAAAACAGCCCCAGCACTTCCAGTACATTTGAAAGATACCTTTAAATTTCACCTTGCATTTCTTGCAGACAGCCGTGCACGCTGCTGAGTTCTTCACTTTTTAAATGCAGCGCATGCAAAGACGTGTCGACGCGAGGAACACGCAGTGAAAGCTCGATCAGTCACCGCGCTGAAAAGCTGTAAATCTCCACAAGAAGCGTCAGCCTCTAAAGTTTTGCAATGGCAATGTTTGCTTATTTATAACACCTGGAAAGAACTTAGGAAGGAACGCAAAATAGCCGTTCTGTTTTTTTTTATTGTTTTTTTAAATAGTTTTTTTTATCATGGAGATGTCAATGTATGACTGGTTTTGTAAGGTCCTAGACTGCAATGCTTGCTCTATTACAATTAAGAAGATTGTGTTGAAGCATTTCAAACAGAAGCAGCCCCTCTTCAATAAAGAGCATTCCCTTAGAGCAGGGGTAGGCAACCCTGGTCCTAGAGAGCCGCAGGGTCTGCTGGTTTTTGTTTTCACCTTAAACACAGCAACTAATTAGACCAAAGAAACCAGGTGAGGTGAGTTAACTGTGTAATCAACTGCTCTAATTGACCAATTAAGTGGTGAGTAACAACAAAAACCAGCAGACCCTGCGGCTCTCTAGGACCAGGGTTGCCTACCCCTGCCTTATAGCTAATACAATTTCAGATTTTTGTCTGTATGACAGCAACTATAGAAATCAATAGCAAAAATACAGCTGTCATAAAACTGAGAAATTACCTGCAGGCTAGCTCTGTTTATTTAAAATGCTGTTGCTGGCTTTCCAAAATATAGCAAGTCTATGACAAAATAAAGACAAAGCTGTGGAACTGTGTTAGTCCACGCTCCAGCTGTTTTATGTGGCCATAGAAACAAATAATTGGTCATAGATGGCTTTGAGCAAAAAAAGATGCACATATACGGTATATTGAACCGTGCCAATTTGGAAGAGCGCCTTAACTACCCCCATTGCTAACACCTGCTGCTGCCACAAAATTACTTTTCATCTGCAAAGCACTGGATGGAGAGACCAGTTGATTTCACAAACGGAATGAGTAACTGTGCAGCTATTTACATTGTAATGTCCTGCAGAATCACATTATCATTTCATAGTGTGGTAAAAAAGTGCAAGGAAGGTTATTGTAATATTGGTTATAGTGCACTATTGTTCCGCTGGTAAAAGAACAATCCACTCTTGCACAGTCTTCAGTAATGAGTGGCATAAAAATCGGTAATTATCTCAAGTGAGGTCAGTGCTGTTTTTGTCAGTGTATAATATAATACAAGAACATGTCCTGAAAGAACCCAGTGCAAGCCCAGGGAGTCACTCTTGAGGCGTGTGTGTGTGTGTCCTTTCTTCTTTCACACAGGTTGAATAGGATGGTCACAAAAAAAACGCACTGACAGTACAACTTTGAAAAGAAAAAATGAAATTCAATCATAGTCCTTGGTATGTCACAGTCCTTCTCTTGGTGTTTGAGATGATGAGGTTATGCCGCTGTACCGCAACCTTAAGAAGATCACCTCCAATCCCATGAGCACTGGGGCAACCAGAAGAGTCTAAAGAAATCTCTGTGGAACAACACCGGAGGTTTTCTCTATGCACTGCATTGTGGGCTTTTTTGTATTTTCAGGGTAAAACTGAAATACAAACAAGCGGTTGTCAGGTGGTAGATGTGTCATCGGCTAATGTATATAAGATAGAGAAACGATTACGTTACTAAATTAATTTATTCTGATAGTATTGCTCGAACTATGGTTAAATTTAGAATTTTTTTTTTGAACGTATACAAAGTGTCCACCACCACTACGGGCACTCAGACTTACTTGAGTAACAGCAACTTTCAATATTGATAGCTCTCTACATGCTTTTAATTCTTCCCAGAAAAGAAGTGCACCAAAACTAAATAGATAACAAGAAATATACTGTATATCATGTATAAAAACCAATACATTAAAATGAAATTATACATCACCAAGATAAGTACTTCCTCACGATACAAAAATAAATTACATTTCTCATTTGCTTAGAGTCTATAAAGATAATAACAAAACATGAGAGATTTTCCCCCCTTTCCTGTGAACAGAAAGAATGGGATGTCATTTCACCTTGTGATGGAAATATTCAATAACTTAAGGTAAATAAAGCAGATAAAGAGTCTGAAATGAGTTCCTCTCGGATCGTGACCCACCGCACGTACTGCGCGCAGCGTCCACTGTATCAGGTGCCTCGTTATCGTTTACCGCTGTGCGCAGTCTGTTCGCTCATCTGGTTAAATCATATCTCCACAAAGTGAAAACACTCCTATTTATCCATAAAGAACACCCTCAGGAGTAAAATGACAGCCCAAGCATCATTAGCTAATAACCAACAAAATCTTCATTTGCATTTGCCTTTTGTGACGCCAAACTGATCTGCCCATCTGTATGTGGTGGCAGTGGCTCTGTGAGAGGATAGTTACACCAGGTGGGTTTTTGGGTGGTGCCTCTTGCTCAAACTCCGCCTTCTACGTGCTGTGTCTCCATTTTGGGTTTAATTTTGTTCGTCTTTTTATATGAGGGGAGATCCAAATGCCTATGGCAGGCCAGACAGTTTAGCATCCGATTCTTACTGTATGCTTTGCTCCATCTACTTCAAGGTCTTAGTATCCATTACGCATCATTCTGTATCCATTAGGTTACAATCTGCTGATGATCTTCCTCTTTGCCATCCCATATCTATTTCTGGCTGAGAGCACTTTCCATTTGAAATCTAGCCTATTGCTTTTTGATGCATCACGTTGGCATGATACAAAACATGTAATGGGTTTGACATGGGATAAACGCAGCCTGTTTCAGTATAGAACTAATAGGTCATATCATGCAAGCATGTGGCTAAAATTTCCACTGATTATTTGAATGAAAAATGTGTAATATATTATGTTATCAGTTATAACCAGGCAAAATAAAAATCTGTAAATTTTTTGAAAATGTTGAGGACTCTGAATGTTTTGGTGTCTTATGCAGGAAGAAAACTTAGAGGAATCAAATTCACGAAGAAGGAAATACAACGCTTCTCTGAAATAGCATTCTCTGGTCTTCTTCCTGCCTTATCATACACAGGTGGCTATATATAGCAGGTGTTATACACTACTTTTATGAAATGTATTTATTCTTTCTTTTAGAAGTGGGTAGACACGGGTGCTGTCACCATAATCCTTCCTTCTATTACCAGAAAGAGGTTGGATTTCCATGACTCACAAAAGTCTTGTGTGTCTTTTGTTCTCATTTGTGTCATTCCTGGAGTAAATCCAGACATAACGTCAGTTAAAACTACAGTAAGAGAAACAAACTCTCACAGAAAAAGAAGAGTATGTCATATTAAAATATAAAGCCTTCCAACATGTGTATAGTTTCCTGGATGTTTGCTGCAGTGATCACCGTGATATATGATAGAATAAACTTTACTGAAAACATTGGAGTGAAATTGAACCTGTTATTTTGTCGCAATACACAACATGATTTAGTAAAATTTATATTACACCAGTGCTCACTGGTACCCTTGAGGGTGGAACTGTCTAATGATGATTTCTATTCTGGTGAGTTTTTGTAAGGTGGAAACCACTCTGAATGATTTTCTGCTATTATATTGTTGAATATGTAGTTTTTAGATTATGGCGTTCGAGAGAGAGACAATATAATTTGATAGTGCAAACTTGTTCATGGTCCATACAATATCACATTGTCATTACGGGTCTGGATGACCTGACCATAAGAATGCTGCCTCTCTCTCTCTCTCTCTCTCTCTCTCTCACTCTCTCAGGGAATGTTCTTAGGCAATTAAAAGCCTCGATGAAGCCCTTATCTATGCACACATATCTAGGTTGCTGTTGTATCTCTTCTCCTGGAGAGTTTAAATAACACTGAACACCAGAACACAAAGCTATTGATGGGAGTATCAGGGCCCAATGTGGCCACAACATATCATAAGGATCATTTTGTGACATTCAACTGAAATCATCAATTGGAGCCGGTTTGCCAGTGTCTTACAGACATAGCATTATACTGCCATTTCATTCCGAGTCTTTATGAATATTTTTCTGTTTGTTGGTTTTTGAACTTTGGTCTTAGCACATTCGTGGAATTATCTTGGGAGAGACAAACAGTGGTTTGGTATATTTTTTCATTAATTTATGACTGTAACGTGTCTAGTTCTTTACAATCACTTTGACGCTCATCTCACAAGTTTGTGCTCAATTTTCAAAACCTTAGACACAACACTTAAAATGGTCAGCACTTGTAACACAGCCTGTCAAAATCTTGCATTGTGCATTCATATCTTTGACGTAATCTTGCACTTCAGAATCATTGGTTCAAATAACTAATTTATCATGAAATACTATAGGAACATTAGTTTAGATCACCCAAACACAAGATACCAATAGCTTCACTGTTTAGTTGTTTTTACAATCCTTTAATATTGCAGTAAAAAATACTTGATACATGTTTCAATATGGTTCTTTTTGTGGTTCTAAATAAAGGGAATAGTATAGACAGTAGACAGAGTGGAATTATTTTACAAAATCTGAATTTATTTTTTAAAATACAATTACAACATAGATTTGTTTGAATCATAGCAACAAATAATACAGTAATTATAGCTACAAAGTGAAAAAAAATTCCTTAACTGCAGTGAAAAACAAAAAAATACCGTAATAACAGTTCCGACCTCTGGCTAGGTTGAAGCCACTTTCCCCGTAGTGCAATGTGAAGACTTACCGGTTCTCATGGTGGAAAGTTCTGATGATTGAGGCCACTTTTGATCTCCTGAGGTTTGGCTGAATCATTGTAGCTGTTGTCATTGTCATGCCACAATTTATGACAAGGTCCACAGCTATTGCTCGGATTTCATTGGACACTTTTTGCTGTTGCCGTCACTGTCTTGGTCCATGGCCTTGTTCTTGACCACGTATCCCCCACCACCTCTCAAACAAGGCTCATGGTCACCTTTATGATGAGACCGAAGCCCTCCTCTAAGACGAGGTCTACGGCCACCTTTTTGAAGGGGTGCTTGTCCTCTGCCATTCCCCTGACCTCCTCCTCCTCCTCCTCCTCCTCCTCTCACTGCTTGACCTCTATTCCGACGTGGATCATCTGCCTGCTTCATGTTTTTGCTATGGTGTTGCAAGTGGATACAGACCCTTTTATACTCTTAGCACAATGTGAAACCAATCATCATTACTGTAACGAGTTGTCATTATTGGAAAAGCCAAGAAAATGGCCTACATACGTAGTCAAATCTGAAAACATAGGAACCATAGTAACAGGTGTCTGATAAAGGATGATGATGAAATATTTCTAATATAATGTAGTAAAATTGGTTCATGTTCCAAAGTAATTGGTGTCTATAGATGTATTTATCCTGAAACATATATGATCTAAACTGGGAATGTTGCTACAGTAATCAGTTTCCATAAACCTATGCATCATTAGTATTGCTACAGTTTATGGGAAGAATTTATCATTTTATCATTTTGAGCAGCTGGATTAATTGATAGTTATATTGTAATGAAATGAAGACAGTCACATCATGTGTAATGGGTGTATTGCATTTTGAAATGCTAATACTTTGATGGTAAGTTGTGTCATTGTGAACTGTGTCATTTATGTGTATTGTATTTATGCAATTGAAAAAGGTGTTTAAAGTTTTGAAAAGAGTGCCAAAGTGATTGTAAAAAACAATAATGTTCATTTTAATCTGGTTGTAAGTACATTTTGATAAAAATTGATCCAACAGGTTGCTTTGCCTATTAATTCATTTGGTGATTTAGGTGAGGATAAGTGAGGAGTTTTAACTGTCGATGCCACTTGTGATCTGTATTCAGAGTACAAAACATTAAATGAGGGTGTTAGCTTTAAAACGGCTGAATTCGGAAATTGTCATTTTAAATGGATTCTCACTTCCCCAACAATATACAACCCTGTATAACATTCTTAAAGTTCTTAAATTTATTTTTAATTCACACAGTGCATTCCATTTAAATATTGCACACCTGTATTCATAAACCTCCACTGGTTTGACATAAATCACATGTATTTACTGCACATGGATTCTAAAGGTACCATGAACTAAAGAAATCCTGTTTTCAAAGTGTCTCAGTTAGTACAGGCACTAGCCATAAGGCCCGATCATCTTGAGTTTGAAACCTAACTATATCATCAACTGACTAAGAGTTGACAGTCGCGGGACATGGCCTCGTCACACCAGGGGTAATGTGCTTCCAAGTTTGGAATTCTCAGGTTCCTGCTACATCAGTCACTTCCTGTAACATGCCAGGCACCCAGCTTACCAGCTGTCATCAGTTATCACCAAGTGAGAAACACACCTCTCTTTTGATGGGCCCTAGCGCTCATGTATCCCTCTGTGTAGCCTGTACTGTCTAAAATCATCACGTTCTTGTTTGTGAGCGAAGTCGAGCTACGTACGTTCAGCAAGCTTTAGCTGTGCGCAAGACACGGAGGTGATTTGAGATGCACAATTGATGAGCCTAAATTGGGGAGGGAAAAGGGATTATTCAATCTGATTAAATGGGTTTGGGGTTGCCTTATGCAGCACGCAACTGTACAACCACATTGAGCATTAGTGTTGTGATTAAAAACACATAAACCGGTGGTACGCCAGCAGCCATAGCACCATGCTCCTGCTGAATGGCTGAAGCTAAGCAGGTCTGGGCTTGGTTATTACTTGGATGGGAAAATCAATTGCTGCTGGAAGTGGTGTTGGTGGGCCAGTAGGGGGCAGTCATCCCTCTGGTCAAATAAAAAAAATAATTAAAATCCCAATGCCCCAGTGCATTGATGGGGACGCTGCGCTGAAGGAGATGCTGTCTTTCGGATGAGACGTTAAACCGAGGTCCTCACTCACTGTGGTCAAAGATCCCATGACACTTTGCAAAGAGTAGGGGTTTTCCTGGTGTCCTGGCTAAACTCCCAACCCAGGCTCTTTCAATCTGCCACATAATCATCCCCCAGTGTAATTGGCTAAAAAATTCTTCACTCCCTCTACTTCAGCTGATGCGTGGTGAGCATTCTGGTGCAAAATGGCTGCCGCTGCATCACCCAGGTGGAGCTACACATTGGTAGTGGTTGAGGTGAGTTTCCCCTCATTATTGTAAGCACTTGAGAAAGGTGCTATATAAATGCAAGGTATTATTATTATTAATACAAAAACTCCTCAGGTATCTAATGTCCTAGTATACTCACACCACAAATACATTTTTTGATTCACATTCCAGTTTTTTGTTGCTTTGTTTGTTTTACATTTTATGTGGTCTGAATTGTGTAACAGGAAGGAGAACATGCTACTAGCAATTGGAACAGCCAGTGCATGATGTTGTGGATATAACGAAAATAAATACTTTTAAATTTTACACACAATTTTACTGTGAAACTGACAATCCTACAGCCCAGTCAAATTGTTTCCAGTAACAACCAGCCCACATCTTTCATCTAGAAAGTAATATACTGTAGTTACTATACAGTACTAATGTACCTGTACAATGCATAGATGGATCATTTATAGATGCAGATATTGTAGCATCAGGCCCTCAAACCCATTTAATGATGAGATAATATATTGAAAATTACTTGAAAGATTCAAAGAGAATGATACGACCTTAATTTCCAAATGAGATCAACTAGAGGCACTATAAACTTTAATCAGTGATTGTTCTAATCCTTTGCGTGAAGTTCTTATTTTTGACATAAGCTCTCACCTTTTGGTAGGAGCTCAACACCACACACTTGCCCTTTCCATATTAGGTGTTGGTGTGCTCAATTTCTCCTCGTCTTAAATTTGAAAGATAAAAACCGAAATCCCTGTGATTAAGCCCTTGATCTCTCGCCTTTTTAATTTTTCATCCACTCAACCTCAACAGCCCATGATTAAGACAATCCAAATGCTTGAGTCTGAGAGCAGAAAAATGTTATGGACTTATTAGTCATTTTCTCACAGTGGTATTTTTACAAGGGTCTGGTACTGATGGGATTTGACTGATCTTGTGAGCACCAAACAGGGGGGCAGAATTCCTAGTTGGCTGAAACAAAGAACTGTGGTATAGCTTTACCCAAAATGCAATTACACACAATAAACAAAGTGGAAAACCTTTGCCTCTTTCTACAATTCAGCAGTACTATTTCTTGTCTTTCTCAAAACAGCTGCAAGCCATATTTAAAATGTGGTATATTTATTTTGTTAACCACACACACACACACCTCTTGTCTGCTGTTTGCGACATCTTTTACATGAATCCAACATAAGCGTTTTGCTTAGATTTGCTTCAAGCATTGAAGCAAATTTGCCCATATTTGCAAGCCAATTACTGAAGCTTACCTTTCATTAGTTTGGAGGCTCAAATCTTGCCTTTCTCTCCAACTGCCATATTACAGCATTCCTACTTTCGTTTTCGCCAGAGATATCTGCATTTTATTTCCTAGTGCAAAGCGCTATTATCTGCGTTTATTGACCTGAAACAAGATGCAGGTGCTTCTCCAGTTGATTTATTGGCAGGTCTACAAACCCAACAAAGGTTCTGGAAAAGCACACACAAAAACACTGGCTTTAAAATACCAACAACAGCTTTGTTGTGCGACCATACCCACAGGCAAATTAAGATAGCAAACAGAAGTGCTTGGAAACGGCTTCTTCGTTACTTGTTGATTTTTCCACCAGTTGAAGTGAATAATGAAAACATAAAAATACTATTTTTTTTAAAATATATATTTGAAACACAATGCACAGTAGCCATTTAAACACCAGAGTATATTGAGTGGAATTAACACAATTACCCAGATAAAAATCACAGCCTGTTTTCAAGGGCGAAAAAGGTGGATCTACTTCACTATAGACAGTAGGTATTGTAATTCCATGAGCATACCTATCATTACAGTCATTTAGCAGACGCTTTTATCCAAAGCGACATACAGTAAGTGCATACAGAAACGTCATCAAAGTAACTACAGAACAGATAAGATAAAGCACATTCTTCCCATAAAGTAGCAGCTATCCGTAGTAATGAACATTGAATGCAGTTCACAGTAAACTGGGTAAATCAGCTCTACTACAATTCTATTCTAAATACTATTATAAACTTCAACACACAGTTAAACAAGAACCATGAGATGTCCTAGATAAGTGTATCAGTCCAGGTGAAGTGTGAAACAGTGTGTCTTCAGGCCACGACGGAACGCAGGCAGGGTCGGCATAGAACGTAGGGGAATGGAAAGTTTGTTCCACCACTGGGGAGCTAGGGTGGAAAAGCTCCGCAGTCGGGACGAGCGAGTGCCATTGATACGGAGGGGGGGAAGTGCGAGTCGCCCTACTGTAGACGAGCGAAGTGGTCGAGCAGGAACATAGTTAGGTAGGCGGGGCCTGTCCTATTGGCTGCAGCGTAGGCCAGGGTCAGAACTGGCAGCCAGTGGAGTGACCTCAACAGGGGGGTGACATGTGAAAATTATGGGAGATTGAACACAAGCTAGGCTGCTGCATTCTGGATCAGCTGAAGAGGCAGGATGGCGCAGGCTGGTAGTCTTGCGAGCAGGGAGTTGCAGTAGTCCAGGCATGAGGTGACCATAGTCTGGACAAGAAGCTGGGTGGAGTAGGTGGTCAGGCATGGTCGAATCCTCCTGATGTTGTACAGGAGGAACCTGCAGGACCGTGCCATCACCCTGATGTGGTTTTTGAAGTCCAGCTGGTCAGCCACTATGGTCCCGTCAACAGTGGTAGAGAGGTCATGTAGTGGGGAGGTCTTGAATGGCAGGAAGAGGAGCTCTGTCTCATCGAGGTTGAGCTTCAGGTGATGGGTAGTCGTCCACTCAGAGATGTCGGCCAGACACGCAGATATCCTCTCCTTCACCTGTTGGGTAGAGGGAGGGAAAGAGAGGAAGAGTTGAGTATCATCAGCATAACTATGGTATGATAAGCCAGGTGAATTAATTACTGAACCAAGAGACTTAGTATAAATGGAGAACAGCAGAGGACCCAGTACAGATCCTTGCAGGACTCCTGTAGACAGGGGATGGGGTGCAGAGACTGGACCCTTCCAAGAGACTTGGTAGGATCTATCAGTGAGAGTCTCAGAAATGCCCATCTCAGCGAGTGTGGAGATCAGGAGTTTGTGGTTGACCGTGTCGAACGCCGCAGACAGGTCAAGTAGAATCAGGATAGAGGAGAGGGATGAGGCTCTAGCAGTGGTGAGTACCTCCGTCACGGCCAGGAAAGCAGTTTCCGTGTCCGATTCTGAAGCCGGACTGATGCGGGTCAAGCAGGTTGTTCTGGTGGAGAAAAACATACAGTTGGTTATGGACAGCTCGTTCAAGGTGATACAGGACGGTAGTTCCTGACATCAGAGGGGTCTAAGCTAGGTTTTTTAAGAAGTGGGGTTACACGGGAAGTCTTAAAAACAGCAGGATCATGGCCACCGGTTAGGGAGGTGTTGATAATAGAGGACAGATAGAGGACAGAATAGAAGACGAGCTCACCGGATATAGACTGGAGGACTGCTGACGGGATGGGGTCCAGTGGAAAGATGGTTGTGCGATAGTGCGTCACGAGTTGGAGCACATCTGCGTCCTCCAGAGTCTTGAAGGACAACAGTGTGGCGATGAGTTTGGTATGGGGGATGTGGGGTGTCACCGGATACATGAAGGAGTTCCGGATCATGGCCACCTTCCCACTCAAAGTGTGTCATAAAGTCATCTGCAGAGAGGGAGGAGGGTGAAGGGGGTGGAGGGGGGTTAAGCAGGGAGGAGAAGGTGGAAAAGAGTTTACGTGGATTAGACACACATGCATAAATTTTAGACTGAAAAAATGTCTTAGCCGATGTAGTTGCAGCTGTGAAGGCTGCCAGCAGAGTGTGATAGGAGGCCAGGTCATCTGGGGATCTGGATTTCCTCCACTTTCTCTCAGTGGCTCGCAGCATGGTTCTGCTGGATCTGTGAGAATCTGTAAGCCACGGGGAGGGGGGTGATGGTTGAGCTGGTTTGGAGACAAGAGGACATAGTGAGTTGAGAAACTGAGAGAGGCAGTAGTTAAACATAGAGGTGGCAACATCAACATGCATATTAGCAAAGGAAGCAGGAGGAGGAAGTGCAGAGAGAGCGGAAGCAGTGAGAGAGGAGTGCGAGAGGGTGCGGAGATTTCTTCTGAACATAACAGTGGGTGGGTTGTTAGTGGGGTTGAGGGAGAGTGGGCAGGAAAGAGAGAATTAAATTAAAAAATGGTTTGATACGTGGAGCGGGGTCACCGTGAGTTCAGATGTGGCGCAGCTCCTGATGAGTACAAGGTCTAGTTGGTTACCAGCCTTGTGGGTGGCAGGCGATGGGGATCGAGTGAGGGCGAAGAACTGGAGGAGTGAGGCGACACTGGATAGCTGGGAACTCTCTGGTTGGAGGTTGAAGTCTCCCAGTAGGATTACAGGGGTGCCATCCTCAGAGAAGAAGCTCAGGAGAGTGTCCAGTTCATCCAGGAAAGCGCCGAGCGGACCTGGAGGGCGATAGAGAACAACAATGTTAAGTGTAGATGGGTGGGTTACAGTGGGTGCATGAAACTCAAAAGAGGAGAAATTCAGGCAGTGTACAGTGAGAATAGAGAATTTCCAGGATGTGAAAATGTTTATCTCAGGTTATTAATAAACATTGCCCCTAGATCTCCTGACAGTTTATTATAACCCCTTTTTTGTAATAATCATCCAAAATCCCAATGGCTACGAGTTGCAGAGTGTCCTAGAGGAATTGGTCTGCTCTACACTCCTTAGAAATTAATTATGTTCAGCAACTATGTAGTAAAGATAGTCATAAATTAGCTAATGAAACAGATTGAAACCAATCATGTCTCTCTTTATATTAACAGGAAATCTTAAGTCACTGAAGAACTGAAATTGAATCAATTATATATATTTCAATGAGAGAAGGACAGGCTAAAAAACTAAGGAATTGTTTGAAACAAAAGGAAATTGTTACTTCCTTTAGTTGTTGTATTATTGTTTTGCACTGTATTATTATATTGTTCATTTTATACATGTAGTTGCTATGTAAATATTATACAAACTACGCATTGTTCCACAATTGCAACTATGTGGACAACTTGGTCCCATCCCTTCATGCTACTATGGTCAGATGTGAACTTATCTATGTGAAGGGTATAAGACCAGGTTTATAATATAGCCAACCATTAAATTTCACAAGTGACAGTTTTGCGTAAAAGCCGACCTTTCCAGTTTTTTCTCAAAATGGAGTCTGATATATTATTTCACAGGGGTTCGGGTGTCATCAGTTAGAAAATCTCTGAAAGTGAATAAAGCAACCTGGTCCCACCACCATAAAACGTCCAGTGTTAATTCAACTCCAACAGAGTTTATATGAGTCCAATAGAGACCACATACACACTGTAAGAGTTAATTTGACTCAACATTTTAAAACAAACAACTGTCAAGCCATTCTTGTCGATAAGTTCATGTCTGTCCATAGTGACAAAAAAGGCATGTGACCAGGCAGTAAACCTTCAATACATAATGTATGTAGTAATCATAATTGAATTGTGACTGATTAATATATGGCTTTTCTGTCAAAAAGATCCTCCTCTTCAATTCATACAGTTACTCAATTATCAATATCCACATGAGACAGCCTTATGACGTAGCTTTTCCGAGGTCCCAGATGTATTTTTGAATCCCCTTACTGAGTAGTCCTATGACAATTTGACAGACAGAGAAGTGCCCAGGGATTATTTCAGCCAATTATTCTGGCCATTTTATCAACAGTTTTTTGTTGTTTGTGAGAGAACTTCACTGTGATTTATGTCAATTTCTTGTGTAACATCCATTCTGAAGCTCTTTACTCTGAAAGCTGCTCAAAATGGCACAAAGAAAATGTCAGAACACTTTACTTGAATTGTATGCCATAAAGCCTACATAATTCAGTCAGCAGCATAAAAACAACTATCATAACATTGTCATGAGGTATAGAGGAAATTTTGATTAAAAATTTTAAATAATGTATGCAAATGAACCAATGCAATAACAACATTATGACATTGGTCATATTAATGCAGTAATATGCTGTCATTACAGATGTGTGGCATGTAGTTACTAAAAAAGTAAAAATGTTCTGAAAGTCCTTACAAAGAACAAAGTACCACCATCATTGCTACACTATAACATAAAATGAATTCATACACTTGTAGCATCTTAAATAATAGGTACCAGTGCTGGTAAATGAGACATTTTACATCTTATATATTTTTATTATATTTATATAAAAATGCATTGCTAAATGTTTCATGTCACATCACAAAGTATCACATTTGTATTTTACTAATACTTTTTGCTATTTTTTATAATGCTCGATAGATTCCAGGTTCATGTCAACTGCAATGGAAAGATGCTCTAATTCATCTGCTTTATTGTCCATTTTTAGGGTGGATATATGTCTATTTACGGTACCAAAATATAGCAAAGGCTAATGACATAAATGATAGCATCCATATACAGGTATATTCTGTCCCAACTGGCCAAACAATTGGTAGTGTCAGGGGAACAATGCGTAGGAGTATAGCTAGACATCTACACTGTTGACCTTGGCCACCCTGATTAGTTAACCTAACAGAAACACAATGCAAAAAGTATTGCCGGAGTAAGGGAACTGTGTGACAGGCTAAAAGTAAGAGCAATTAGACTGTTTTCTTGTGATACTGAACAGGCGATTTTGTTTTTATAATATGATATTGCATGGGAGAATCATCAAATGTATATGTGACAAGAACTGTCAAAAAAAATTATGTGGAATATGTTTGAAATGTGATGACGAGATCAAACTAGTTTTTATTTAAAATAAATTAATTGTTAAGTTACTGAATTTTATCAAAGTAGTATTTACAGAATTTGTGAATAATTTAAAAAAAAAAAGTACTTATGTTCATTTTCACAGGAAGGATACCATAATGCATCATGTATCTAGGTATGACTAATCAATTTGGCAATTGGTATGACTAATCTTTTGTCAGAATTCAATATTGATATTTTTACTAAAATCACTTATTTTTTCTGTTATGTCCTTTGTCAGAAATGCTGCATTTGTCTGGGAATGATTACTAAAGATATTTCATAATGTTAAAGGCATTGTATGTGCTTCATAAAGGCTTCAGAAATACACTATGTAAAGTGTAAGAATCAGCAGCTTTACTGATGTGTTTATTACAATGTATAAGGGCACGATTGAACAGAAATGCCAACTGTGAAATATGTAAGACTGTGTATGGTGAGATGCCAGCCAAAAAGAAAAACTGTTTCTCTGAAAGGATGAATGTTTCCTCAGGTCAAAACTGACCTCCAGGGGCCACATGTATAAACAGTGCTGAGCAGAACAATGTCCTCAGAACTCTGCGTAAGCAAGTTTCCACATAGAAATTCAGATAAGAGAATCTGCGTACCTCTGCACACGCTGGGTACCATACGTACGCAATGTTTGCTAAACTTTGCATAAGCAGATTTCCAACTTTCTCCCTGAGCATTCTTTTACGCATTATTTTACTCCACAGTTTTATACATGTGGCCCCAGGTGTGGAAGATAACTGAGGTCAAAATATTTCCAATGCCAATGGGAACAAGCATAAATACAGCCATGTGTAAATAGGGTCATTGACTCCTTTGTTTAGCATTTATTTAGATGTTTGGTATATAAACCCTTATTTAAGGGGAGTTATTTTATCGTACCAAACTATCTTGGGGAAAATTAATATTTGAGGCATGAATACTAATGTTACATGTTAATGATATGATGCTGTTTAACACTGGATCACAGCAAGTGAAATAGGAAATGGTTATGGTCAGAGGCAATTTTGGGAATAATAAAGACAAGGAACTGATAACTGTGTGGGTTATAATAGAGATAAAGTAGAAAGGTGATACTGATAACTGTGGGTTATTATAGAGCTAAATTATAAAAGTGATACTAATATTTGTGTGGGTTATTAGAGAAATAAAGTAGAAAGGTGATACTGATAGCTGTGTGGGTTATGATAGAGATGAAGTAGAAAGGTGACACTGATAACTGTGTGGGTTATGATAGAGATAAAGTAGAAAGGTGATACTGATAACTGTGTGGGTTATGATAGAGATAAAGTAGAAAGGTGATACTGATAACTGTGTGGGTTATGATAGAGATAAAGTAGAAAGGTGATACTGATAACTGTGAGTTATGATAGAAATAAAGTAGAAAGGTGATACTGATAACTGTGTGGGTTATGATAGAGATAAAGTAGAAAGGTGATACTGATAACTGTGTGGGTTATTATAGAAATAAAGTAGAAAGGTGATTGTGGTAGGGGGGCGTGGTTTTAGGCGCAGCTAGCAAGAGAGAGAGTGAACGCGGGTGGTTTAGGGAGCCGGCACAGCTGTCGGCAATCGGGCAATTGGTGACGATTGATTATAGGATTGTTATTGTCAATTAACCAATTGCCTTGATTGTTCAACAGTGAGCCTGAGGTCTTCAAAAGGCGCTGGGACAGAAGAGAGAGGAGGAAATACTGCGAGGAAGTGCGTGTGTGTTTTAAATGGCAAAATAAAACACACAGTTCCCTGAAAACGCGGAGTCGGATTGTTTATTTAACGAGCACTATAGCTCACTTCGCTACAGTGGTGGCCAGTACGGGGAGTACGGAGAAAAAGGCGAAGAAAGTTAAATAAACCGGAGAATGGAGATGACGGAACAAGCAATGTCCACGACAACATTGGGCAGAGTGCTGGAGGGGCTAGCTGCCATGCAGGAGCGACAGGTAGCCGCGCATAGGGAGCAGATGCAAGCCCTGCGTGAGCAGTCTAGCCTCCAAGCACAGGCACTAATACAGCTGACAGCCGGAGGGGATGCCACGGGAAGGCAGAGCGTCTCCTCCCTGAAATTCAACATCCCGAAAATGACAGCGGAGGATGATGCTCAGGCCTTCCTTGAGGCATTCGAGCTGGCGGCGGAAACCTCCCGGTGGCCGATGGAGGAGTGGGCCGTGCGGCTCTTACCCCTCCTGTCAGGAGAGGCGCAGCGAGCGGCGCATAGCCTGCCGACAGCCGCGAGGACGGAGTTCCGAAACCTTAAGAAGGCGATCCTCGACCGGACGGGTCGTACCCCGGAGGAGCACCGACAGCAATTCCGGGAGTGGGACCTGACGGGATAGGACAGACCGTTCGCCTACGCCCCTGCGGCTGGCGGACACGGCGAAGCGCTGGCTCCGGCCGGAAATAAGATCCGCTACTGGAGTCGTGGAGCAGGTGGTCCTGGAGAGGTTCATCATGGGGTTGCCGGCGGAGACCGTGAGCTGGGTCCGCTGCCACAGACCCACCAACCTGGATGGCGCCGTCACCCTGGCGGAGGACCACCTGGCGCAACACCCCTTCACCCAGCAGCAGAAGCCGGAGCCGGCGCCCAGGAAGAAATTCGCCCCTCGTTCCGCCCCCCTTTCTGTTTACCGTCCCCAGAACCCCTCCTTCCCTGCTGTCAGCCCCCGTAACGCTCTGCCCTCTTTTCCCTCCTCAGGCTCAGTGGCGGTGCAGTCCGGCCCACAGGGAGTGCCTCAAACGCCTGGACCGGAGTGTTGGCGGTGTGGACAACTGGGCCACCTGCGCCGCAATTGTCCGCTCATGGAGGTGGGGCAGTTGGTCCGGGTGGTCGGACCGCCCACCTCCGCTTCCGATTCAGAAGGGGCGTACTGCATTCCGGTAAGGGTGCAAGGGAGTGAACACCGGGCGCTGTTGGATTCAGGGGCTATGCAGACCATGATTCACCAGAGCCTGGTTCGAACCGAGGCTTTGAGATCGGCACGTTGGGTGGCAATTAGGTGTGTGCATGGGGATCGACACAAATACCCAATAGTACCAGTGGAAATTCGGATAAAAGGAAAAAAGCATATCTTAGAGGCTGCGGTTAGCTCCCACCTCTCGCACCCTCTGATTTTGGGTACAGATTGGGCGGGGTTTAAACAAATAGCGGAAAAATTAATGGGGGTACGATCACGACCGGTAGGGAAGTGTGAGGTGTGTGCAGTGGAAAGTGGTGACGCGGGGTCGTCCGACACTGACGGGGGGGGGGGCGGCTCCGGGAGAGCCTCCAGTGGAGACTCCCCAGGTGCCGGTGTTCCAACCCATGGAGGATTTTCCACTCGCCCAGTCTCGAGACGATACCCTACGCTTTGCCTTCGACCAGGTGATATGTGTTGATGGTCAGCTGGTGCGCCCTGACGCTGCACGCTCTCACCCATATTTTTGCATTATTAAGGATAGGTTATATCGAGTGAGTCGTGACACTCAGACAGGTGAGGAGACGACCCAGTTGTTGGTACCGAAAAGCCGCCGTGAAATGATTTTCCAGGCAGCTCATTTCAACCCCATGGCTGGGCACTTAGGGTATGAAAAAACACTAAACCGGATAATGGCCCGATTTTATTGGCCGGGCATCTGGGCGGACGTACGTAGGTGGTGTGCATCCTGTCCAGATTGTCAGCTGGTAAATTCCCCAGCCATCCCAAAAGCCCCATTGAGGCCCCTACCATTAATTGAGGTCCTGTTCGATAGAGTGGGCATGGACCTCATCGGGCCATTTGTCAGGAGCACTCAGGGATACCGATTTGTATTAGTTCTGGTGGATTATGCAACCCGGTATCCCGAAGCGGTGCCATTGCGCAATATCTCGGCTAAGAGTGTTGCGCAGGCATTGTTTCAAATAATCTCCCGAGTTGGAATCCCGAAAGAGATTCTGACTGATCAAGGCACTTCATTTATGTCACGCACACTACGCGAACTGTATGAACTTTTGGGTGTTCAGTCAATTAAAACTAGCGTGTACCATCCACAAACAGATGGGCTCGTGGAACGTTTTAATAGGACTTTGAAATCCATGATTCGGAAGTTTGTACACGATGACAGCCGAAATTGGGATAAGTGGTTAGTTCCTCTATTATTTGCAGTGCGAGAGGTTCCCCAGGCCTCCACGGGATTTTCTCCTTTTGAATTGCTGTTCGGTAGAAAACCACGGGGTATTTTGGACCTGGTTAAAGAAAGCTGGGAGGAGGGTCCAAGCCCCAGTAAAAACGAAATTCAATACGTTATGGACCTGCGAGCAAAACTCCATACACTGGGGAGAGTATCACGAGAGAATTTGCTCGAGGCTCAGGAACGTCAGCAAAAACACTACAATAGAGGAACAAAACTACGGCAATTTTCACCGGGAGAGAAAGTCTTGGTATTACTACCGACTTCCAGCACAAAATTACTCGCCAAGTGGCAAGGACCCTTTGTGGTCACACGACGAGTGGGGGAAGTCGATTATGAGGTGGAGCGGTCTGATAGAGAGGGGGCGAAACAGATTTATCACCTCAATCTATTAAAAGTGTGGAAAGAGGTGATACCGGTCTCCTTGGTATCGGTAGATCAGGAGAGAGATGAGCTGGGACCGGAGGTGCCAAATTCGAACGATCAAACCTCCCCCCTTTGTGATAGCCATCTCTTACCGAATCAGAGAACGGATCTTGCCAAGTTGCAAAAGCAGTTCGCTGATGTGTTTTCCCCCCTACCAGGCCACACCAATCTGATAAATCACCATATTGAGACAACCCCGGGGGTGACGGTGCGTTCGCACCCCTACCGACTGCCTGAACATAAAAAGAAAGTGGTTCAGGCAGAAATTACATTACATTACATTATAGGCATTTAGCAGACGCTCTTATCCAGAGCGACTTACACAACTTCTTATTACATTTATCCATTCATACAGCTGGATATATACTGAAGCAATTCAGGTTAAGTACCTTGCTCAAGGGTACAACGGCAGTGTCCTACCTGGGAATCGAACCTGCAACCTTTCAGTTACAAGTCCAGCTCCTTAACCATTATACTAACTGCCGCCCTCGAACCAAATAAAGACAATGTTGGAGTTGGGCGTAATAGAAGAGTCTAACAGTGCGTGGAATAGCCCCATCGTGCTGGTGAGTAAGCCGGATGGATCTGTTCGCTTCTGTGTAGACTATCGAAAAGTAAACGAAGTGTCACGATTCGATGCCTATCCCATGCCTCGGGTCGATGACCTATTGGATCGGCTGGGCACAGCTCGTTTTTTTTCGACACTGGATTTGACCAAGGGCTACTGGCAGATTCCCTTGTCTCCAGAGTCCAAGGAAAAAACGTCTTTCTCCGCTCCGGACGGGTTGTACCAATTCCGGACACTTCCGTTTGGGTTATTCGGAGCCCCTGCCACTTTTCAACGTCTCATGGACAGGGTACTGCGTCCGCATGCGGCTTTCGCTGCAGCATATCTGGATGATATAATAATACATAGTGACAGCTGGGCTCAGCATGTGCGGCATGTGGGGGCGGTACTGGAGTCCCTGAGACGGCTAACCCAAAGAAGTGTGCGATTGGCAGAGCGGAGGTACGGTATTTGGGGTACCACTTGGGAAGTGGACAGGTGCGACCTCTGGTGGACAAAACCGCGGCGATCGCGACCTGTCCACGACCTAAGACTAAAAAAGAGGTGAGGAGGTTTTTGGGACTGGCCGGGTACTACAGAAGGTTCATCCCGGCTTTCTCGGACCTGACCAGTCCCCTGACCGACTTGACTCGGAAAGGTGCCTCAGATCCGGTTCAGTGGACGGAGCTGTGTCGGCAGGCGTTTGAGAGGGTAAAGGAAGCTTTGTATGGGAAACCGCTCTTGTTCACCCCTAATTTCTCTCTCCCCTTTAATTTGCAGACTGACGCATCGAACAGAGGGCTGGGGGCCGTTTTGACTCAGCAGGTGGAGGGGGTCGACCGACCAGTGCTGTACATTAGCCGAAAGCTATCACAGCGGGAAGCAAAGTACAGCACGGTCGACAAGGAGTGCCTGGCCATCAGATGGGCGGTCGGGTCCCTCCGTTATTATCTGCTGGGTCGCTCATTCACCCTCTGCTCGGACCATGCGCCCCTCCAATGGCTTCACCGCATGAAGGATACCAACGCCCGAATCACTCGGTGGTATCTGGCTTTACAGCCTTTTAATTTCAAGGTGATTCATAGGCCGGGAGCGCAGATGGTGGTGGCTGATTTTCTCTCCCGTCCGGTGGAGGAGGAGGAGGGGGGGGGGAGTTGAGCATTGGCCGGATGGCTTCCCGGCCTAAGTCGGGCGGTGGGGGTATGTGGTAGGGGGGCGTGGTTTTAGGCGCAGCGAGCAAGAGAGAGAGTGAACGCGGGTGGTTTAGGGAGCCGGCACAGCTGTCGGCAATCGGGCAATTGGTGACGATTGATTATAGGATTGTTATTGTCAATTAACCAATTGCCTTGATTGTTCAACAGTGAGCCTGAGGTCTTCAAAAGGCGCTGGGACAGAAGAGAGAGGAGGAAATACTGTGAGGAAGTGCGTGTGTGTTTTAAATGCCAAAATAAAACACACAGTTCCCTGAAAACGCGGAGTCGGATTGTTTATTTAACGAGCACTATAGCTCACTTCGCTACAGTGATACTGATACCTGTGTGGGTTATGATAGAGATGAAGTAGAAAGGTAATACTGATAACTGTGTGTGGGTTATGATAGACATAAAGTAGAAAGGTGATACTGATAACTGTGTGGGTTATGATAAAGATAAAGTAGAAAGGTAAACTGAAAACAAGATACAAAGCATGAAGAGCAGAAGAAATGAGAGATTGTGGGAAGTGCTGAGGTATAGTACAAACAGCATACCAAAACAACACACATATTACAGTATAAACACAAGCTTATTTAAGATTTCTGCGCCCTTGAAGCTTACAAGCTGCTGCCGGCGGCTTCAAAGGTAGTCCATCTTCCCATGGGCTGGTAATGTGCATCGGAACACAGAAAACACGGAATCATGAATTCACACACTCCATTTCTTTACTCAGAATGAAAGACAATGTGCAGCACATCGAATGTAGACTTTAGACACATTGCAACTAAATCTTGCAACATACGCCCTTTTCTTTTTTAGAGACCAATCTTATTTAATGATGTCAAAAGTATCACTGCCTGGAAAAGCCATCGTGTTCAGCAAAGGACAATTTGCGGTTGATTCCATTCGCGACTCTGCTTTGTGTTACAGACCAAATGAGCAGTGGAAAGGCAACCCTTCAGTTTATTTTAGGCTTCTAACCACTTCCTTGGTGGTGGGATACAGGAAATGAGATGCGCTCATTTATTTTTTCCTGTTTTTGCTATTTGGGAACCTCCAATTACATCTTTCTCAATCTCAAGGATGTCTGCTTTTTTACAAAAAACTCAAAACGATTTTAGAAAGTATAAAATAAATGTATTTATAATATATTTATTTTATTTATATGCATAATCTAATGTAATTGATGCTTTACACTGGCATGATAACATGTGTAAATGGTGTTCTTTGTTAGAAAAACAATTATATAAATGTGAGTTTGTGGCATGTTACATGCATGGCCAGAAATTGGGGGGGGGGGGGGGGTAAAGATCAACAATAAAATTTGACTACCTGCACAAATAAAAAACTGTGGCAATATTATATTATATTATCATATGCACCACTAATGCAGATCAAACTATGTTGCCCCTCTTGCTTACAAGTCTAACTCTGCCTATGGCTACATTAATTAATAATTGATGATTTCTTGAAGCACGCAAGAATATTCACATGGATTGAAGTAATTTAAATCTATGAAAAAACAACATAAACTATGTAAGATTGCGGCAGAAAGAGGTTTATACGTGTATATGTGGGTCCTGCTACTGTGCTTCAGTATGGTTGCCTCCCACACATCTATTATGCAAAACTGGTAAGTGACAGTCAGATGCACTAAAGTTATGGGCTAGACACTTGTCATCCTGTGTGATGTTGAAAACTGTCTTATCTTGCTTGGAAATGTAGCTGATTAAATCAGCCCACAGAAAGATTGGGGACCTTAACAAAAAATATTTTATATATGTATTCAGATTTTAAAACCCAAAACAATTTGTTTTTGTATGTACAACTATGGCACATGCAAATAAAACATATTTAATCCAATTTAGTGAATACCAAAATCAGATATTGTAAATTGAATTGGACCTTGTTGCTTGTTTAGGAGACATAGGTTGTAGACTGAAGGGCGCAGAACATAAAAGGACAACTGAGCTAGGTCAATTCATGAAAATGATGACAGCACATTTAATTTAGAGTATAAGGGCCTTCCATCACTTCAAAGAAGCTAAATCCGGTTTTCAGCTAAGGTCAGGGGGTGACTGACTTCAGCCACTATTCAACAACTGTTTAGCACCCATCTACTGAGCAGTACTGAAGAGAATCAGAATCAGTAGCTCACATAATTGATACATTACAAATGGGTGACTACAAATGGTAAAAGGCGACTCCCTAGCTGTCTAAATTTGTTTGCGCAGTGCACACAGTCGTGTGGGTGTACTGTGTATAAATATGCCATACTACCTTGTGAAATGGCAATTTCTTGTTTCACCACCCAGAGAAAAAAAACATGTTGATGGTAGATTAGAGATTTTTGCAGGAAACGTCAGTTCAAGTGTTCAAAATCTTGCAGTATTTTACCTGTACATCAAAATTTCCTGCAAAATTATATTAGCCACCCTCTCCAAGCCTCCGAGGAAGTAATTATGTGATCCAAGGTTCTCGTCCCAAGTTAAATCTCTTTGCTTGGTGGGAAGGAGGCAATTTAGTAACTGCTGCAATTCAGGTACAACATACACAAATCCAAAGATCCTGTAATGACGGAGTACTGGACTGGACCCTGAGACAGACTTGATGAAAACTCCACCAGGGAGTATATTTATTTAGGAAAGGCAAAGTAGTAGGCAAGCAAGCAAGCAGGGAAAACTAAGGGTGACAGGCTGGAAACAGGGTCGGCGAACTAAAGCGGGGCAGAAGAGGACACATGGCTGGTATGGGCAGAACAGGAGGCAGGCTGGGTGGGCTGGAACGAGGTAACAGAACAAACAGGTTAAGGGCAAACAGAGTAACAAGCAGAATGGCTGCGAGATCTCAAACAGAACAACAACAAAACAAAAAAAACTGGCAAAAGAGGGGAACTTAAATAGAGATGGGAACAGGTGAAAGGGCTAATTGAAAAACTAAAAAGAGTGAGGAATGTGTGCCAGAGGGAGTGTGATAGGCTAACTAATCAAGGGAAAAACCAGGAACTAAACGGGGACCACACCCAGCCTGCAACAAACACAGAAACGAGACGAACAGGGTAAACTAGAAAACACGACATAAAACACAAGGGAGATGGACTGGAGGGAAATGGCGGATGTTACAGATCCCCTACACCAGGGGTAGGCAACCCTGGTCCTGGAGAGCCGCAGGGTCTGCTGGTTTTTGTTTTCACCTTAAATATGACAATTACTCAGACCAAAGAAACCAGGTGAGGTGAGTTAACTGTGTAATCAACTGCTTTAATTGATCAATTAAGTGGCGAGTAACAACAAAAACCAGCAGACCCTGCGGCTCTCCAGGGCCAGGGTTGCCTACCCCTGCCCTACACAGTGAATATGATACAATGTAATAAATGGTATTAATAAAATTTATAAATTATCTTAATATAACATGAATACAAATGTGAAGGCTAGCTGCTGAATACAAATCGCTGAACTTTTTTTGTAATCATGGCACATCACGCTGGAAACACTCTTCAATTTATACGTTTACAACTACCTCTTAGCCATGAAAGTTACTTTTCATAACTTATTAATAGGGCCTTTGTTACAAAAGTTTAATGTTGTGGATCAAGCTTTTTGAAAGGAGACTATGTGGATTTCGGAATAGAAATGAAAAGCCTATTAAGCTACAGGTTGACAGTAAATTATCATGAGGACCAGGAGACGGCTGAGATAGCCCGTGGCAAGATATCACAATCATCTTTGCTGAATTCAAGTGGGATCTGCAGATAATAATGTGAGAAAGGCAAACACGCTGGCACCAGACATTTCCCGAGAAGTCCTTCTGAACTTGTCGACACTTTTTTGTACTTGCAAAGCTGGTGAGGACTACCCTCCCACAGGAATGGCCTTTCACTTCTGAGCACCACATACAAAATCGCAACTGAATTTACCTGAATGCATTCGCTTTCCTTGCTTTTGGAATTTGGAATGGGACATCTTATTCAATGGGACAGCTGACAGTTGCATATATTTTCAATGCACTGATTTTTTTTCCCTATTTTCTTAATGAAGAATGCTCTCTGTTTTTTTTTGCTCCTTGGATGCGTGCGTACCTGTTTATTCGAGAGGTGTGCCAGCAGCTGATAGACGATCAACCTCTCCACAAGGGTTTGGGTCCAATTATTGGTGACAGGATATAGAATTTGGTGACAGAATATAGAATCTGAATTGGAAAGAAAGCTAATGGAATTTAATTTTTTTTTTAATTCTGAAATTCCAATGCCTAATCTATTTAATTTTATTTTCAATTTTATGGTGATATCATCACCATATTGTTTCAAGGACTATGTCTAAAACATGATCCTAACATTAAATTTTTTAAACACACCATTAAATTAAAATGGATGTAGTCCGTGGTCATTTAGTTGAGTTTTCTTAATTATTCAAAAAAATTATTTTTCAAAATGTGTTAAAATTTGAATTAAGAATATTGATGGACTATGCTCTCTGTTGACATCTGACATCTAAGGTAGTATTTTATATGATATTAGCATTGTTTACAATGATAAGTGGCAGATGTCTCAGTATGCTGGCAGAGGAATATCTAAGTGGGATATTTCTATATATGAGCAGAATTTTCTAAAATGTTATTGAACTCTACTTCCTGTAATTCAAGTATTCAGCAAATTCTACTTCAAATATACTTCAAATTCTGCATACTGGAGAATTTGGTGATGGTAAGTCTTGCTTGACAGGGTTGCTTACGTCATTATTTTCTGTCATTGTTACTAGAATACAATTAGTTCATAATTTCCTTGTGATAAAAGCCAATTGAAATCAATGGGGAAAATATGACAAATATGAAATCAGACAAATCCCATTAATAAAAATAAATATTAATCAAATTTCCAGAATAAAGAACAATTCATTATAACTGCTTCTTATAACTATCTACTGTAAGTAACAAGTCTACGGAGAGGATATCATTATGTGCTAATACCCCAACTTGAAGTAAATGCTAATTATATTAGCCTGATTTGAAATGTCTTTAAATGGCTGCTTAGAACACCATTTTAAGTGAGCCTTGAACTCCACTTTTCACAGTGAACTGCAATTAATTGTGATTAATATGATTGATTATGGCTGAGCCGCATCTTCATTTGTCACGCTTAGCCCCGTGGGAATAAACGTGATGAACTGCGCAGAGCAGCGCTGATGTTCTAATTAGAGCCCCCCGAATCCATCAAAAAGAACATCTTCAAAGTCATTTCTTATAATACTAAATGTGAAAACTGACACTATTCTATGCATTTATACATTCCCCTCTTTACATTCATGGGTGTAGCCACGATGAACCCGTAGACGGTGAGGCAAGCCGTATCAATCTTAAATTCTGTAATGGAATTCTTAGTCTCCTTTTCTGGTGACTTTAAGTGGGGATCTGTAAGAGAGAGAGTTTCCAGGAGGCAAGAAAGGGGAGTGTCTTCTGGCATTGTCATCGTATTTGTCATTGTTGAAATGATGCCTGTAGTTTACCTCAGAAAACACAAGATTTCAGTTAAAATACAGGTTATATGAATATATGTCTTGCTCTGTGCAATGAGCCATTTGAATTATTAAATACATAAGAATTTTCTTCATCAACAAGGACACAACAGACTGTTATTTGTCACATCGAGATTAATTCATTTTTAATTTAAATGTTTGACTGCCTCTTAAATATTGCATATTGCGTATGTTCCTGTCATCAAGTGCTGACTAAGGTGTGGAGTTCTGACTGATTTGCCATTTAGCCAAATTGTCTGTATTTTCACCAAAAAGTGTCATGTTAATCTTGTTCTCTTTATCAAATGTTGTACAATGCTGTCTTCCCTCCAGTTATTAAAAGTCTGAGACTCTAGTTTTTAAATTAAATTGTAATGGAGTTACAAGCGCACCATAAAAAATAAGCACATGTCACTGTTGAAATGAAAGCTTTATGTCTTTATCAAAAACATAAAAAATTACACCTTCCTTGAATGCATATAGGAAGGGACCGCACACTCCTTTGCAAAAAGACACACAGACTGACTTACTTACTTGCTTCATCAAGATTTATTCTTAACTTGCACAGAGTCTGGATGTGCACGAGTGCTTCCTTATTGACTATGTCTTTATCAGTTAACATTAACAAAAACATTTCAGACAACACACAGAACAGCCGGTTAGCTTTATCCATGTTTTGTTTTGTGTCATCCGTGCTGGCCTATCAGCTTAAGATTCTGATGATAACGCTCAAGCATACCTGCCAACTTTCCTGTTTTTCCCGGGTTCTACCATATTTTAAAGCCGTATACGGGCGTCGTCACGTTTTGTTGTTTCTCTCTGGAACCTTCCGTAATTTCCCCAGCCCTCAACGTTTATCATGACAATTCATCATGAACGGATCAATCAGTCTTGTCTGTTTGTTTGACGTAAGCAAAGTTGCCAGATTTGCTTTTAAACATAATCCACACACTACACAATCTCACACCATATTTTTCAATACAACCTGGCAACCCAAAAGTATCACCCACTTCAAGGAAAATTAAGAGGCTATAGCGGTGGTCATGTGTTTCATGCCGCCCTCTCATTCTTTCTTTCTTAACTTCGTCTTAGCTTCATCTCCCCTCCCCCCGGAACAATTTTCCGTATTTCAAAACCTAAATGTTGGCAGGTATGGCTCAAGACAAGCTTACGTGCACCCTACATATTTACAGTACTATGTAATGGCAATAAGAGACAGACACCTAGTGTTGTATGAGTATTAATGTACATGCCCTTCGTGAAGGGATGCAACTTTGACTCTATTTCATCAAAATATTATCTCTGTAGCAGAGTCAATTGGCTTTTATCCATCTCAATGGAATGCTATCAACTTTGTACTATTTTCCATGTGAATATTTTATTCATGTATGCTAAGACTATACATTTTGTGGGCACTATTTTTCATTCTAGTGCTGTGTATTTTCTAAATGTATTTTATAAAATAAATCAGTACAATCATTTTACTGAACTCATAGAATTTAGGCGATAGTCATCTTCACGGTGCGAACCAATAGGGTAGAAAAAGAAACATGCTTATTTTTTGAGTCAAATTATGATTGTACACTTTAGTGTGCATTTGAGTGTGGACATTGTGTGAAAAAAACCAGTCTGAATTATTTTTAAGGCAAGCAGAAAATGATACATGCGTGGTGACAGAAACACATCCACAAACATTAATGAGTGTCTAGAGCGAGAAGAAAGTTTGCAACAATTGTGTATTAAAATTCATGGATTTTATCATTTAGAAACTGGAGAATAACAGAAATAGTAAAATTTAATTTTCATTTTTATTCAATGGAGAGTCTCTGGACATCTCTGGGGTAATAATGCTTTTATTTGGTTGTTTCTGCCTTGCTTTGTTTGTATCTATTGTCTATGACAATGTGAACTTTTGAACTTGAACTGTTTATGCTTTACAAATAAGTAAAATATATTTTAAAAGTGCCCAATTCTGCACAATGTGCTCTGCAAGAAATAACAGTTTAAATGCATCTGAAACAGGATGTCACTTCAGTTTTATTGCGCTTTTTATAATAGCATGAATAATGCAAAGGCATTCTCAAATGACTGTAGATTTGCATGCACTGAGAAAGTAGCAATAGTCTGGCCCAGAAAGTTTGTCACGGACTACATTTCTTCCGCTTTGTTTGACACAGGTAGCCAAAAACAGCCGCTTAATGGCTCTATTATTTCCTAGAATCTGACCTAGTGGGCTATAACCTTCAGAGGCAATTACTTTATTTTTTAATGTAAATAAACACGAAGGGTTATAATAAATTATATACTACATACCGTACATAAATATGGGATCATCAATCCGCAAAGCTTTTGCCGTGAGTTCTGTCAGATTAACAATGGAAGGTCCTTAATTGCTTCTCCTATTTCTGCTATCTCCTATTTCTCCATGTAGGCCTACATGCTAAGTAATGTAAAATACTTAAGGCTCTCTATGCATTCAGAAATAGTAGCGACCTCCTTCTTGTCAGGCTTAATATCATCTAAAATTTCGAGCCATGGAGGTAAGCACATACTGTAGTCTATGTTTATTTTTCCCCCCATGACCCATGAGAGGAATTACCCAGCTGGCACTTTTGAGTTGGGCTGAGGTCATGACTCTTCCCTAATACTAGGCTGATAATTGTAGAATGATAGTGGAGCTGGGGTGGCTAATTGCTGCTGAATCACACAGAGCAACATATTTTTTACCCGCTGCAACCAGTGGACATGCGTTTGTCAGCATTCTGTAGCCACGGCTGTCCTCAGATTGAGGAGGATGTACTGTACAGAGCAAAAACCCAAGGGCTATATCTGACACGCTGGCCTCCAACTTGGCTCAGCTCTGACGCTGAAGCGATAGCACGTGTCAGGCAAACCACAGAGCATACTCTTTCATGCTGGCACCTGCACATGCTCACAAGCCGCTTTAAGAGAAACCCTATGTATTAGTAATACTGCAGCCTCTCTATTGTGGCGAGTGGGGAGTTTGCAAAGAGTCGCTCAAGTCCACTATGTTGAGGGAGGGGCAAGACCTTCCCGTTGTGTCCTCTGAGTGATTTTATGTAGCTCATTAACATTGTTGCAAGTATGATATTCTAACGGTTGGCTTGTTGGCTCTTACAAATTTTCACTGTGTCAGTTTTTAAAGAACAAAAAACCCATCATTGTCATCCATGTTTGTTTTATCGAGTCGGACCGTGGATGCACATTCATTTAGAATTAAACTTTTGCTGGTGCTACTTCATATATGGAAAAATAATGCACACCTCCCAACCAATAAGAATTGAGTATTCAGCCAAAAATAACTAAGACAAAATATAGAGACAGAATGGGTGAGAGAACCTAATGAACCATTATATGAAACTATTTTATATATTTTGATGAAGTAACCACATTTAAATAAAACTGTAGTGGACAAGTGCATATTTAACCAAAACAATTCTACTGTTTGCTATCTTCTGTATTCTGCAAGACATCTGGCACTGACTCTATACTGGAGTTACTCATACCTATAATTAACTTAGCACACATTTACGTATGTTCACTGTCTTTCCATTCCTTTAACCCTGTTATCAGAAAAATGTCATTGTTATCTTTACTGCCTTCAAATGTCTGTGTACCTGGCTTGATTGAACAAGCTTGAGTTAACTAGATCAGGGAAAATATTGTGAAACAGAATAAGACCTTGAATGATCACATTAAATAAAACCAGATTACTTAACATAAACCTGCATTTGTGAAGCCACCTTTCTGAAATACCCAAGAGGATTGTGGGATGTGGTTTGCACTATAATCGGGGACTTAAAAAAATAAAAAAATGCAATGGCTAAAATTACTGAAAAGAGAGGGTATTGTTTTGTTAATCCCAGCATGCATTAAGTGCAGTTAAATAAAAAAGTAACAATAATAATTTAAGCCATTAATACACATCTCTGTTTGCTGTTATTTTCACTGTTTAAATTGTAGTGATTAAATTGCAAATTGCTAAAGGAATTATCAGAATGGAATCCAATCCAAACATCATCCAATAAATCCTAGCCAAAAACAAACACCTAAAGATTTACAAAAACATTGATAACTTCAAAGTCCATTTTTTTAAAAGATAATTTGTGAGGTGGTTTACAAGGTGTAGTACTGACCCAGTCACAATGATTAATAATTTGAGAATACTGTAATTTCATAGCATTTTATTACTGGTATATTTTGAAAGGACAGCCTGATTGGTTTCATCATCACGACATGACTGTCAGTGAATTATAAAAATGTAATCTGTGACACAATGCTTCAGTAAAATCAGACATTTGCAATTTTTTCTGAATGTTTTAAAATGTCACAAATATTACAAGCAATTTTGTTTGTAAATTGGTAAGCACTCAGTAAGTGCTGTTGTGATTCTGTAATGATTTATTGTATGTATATGGAAACTCTAAAAGATTCATTATTTCAGATTTTTCTGTCATGATCCCACTTGTTTGTACACATTTGTTCATGTTTTGTGCACATTTGTTCATCTCGCATTCTCTCTTTCTTTCTGTCTCCAGCTTTGCTTCCTTCTTGATTATTGTTAACTAACCTACTCATTTACTAACGCTAGTCAGATAATTACTAACACACTAATCTGCTAACCATGTCTCATGTGATTTACTAATGAACTAATTTATGGCCCTGTCACACTATTGCGTATCGTACTAGCGTATGCCAGCGTATGAAAAATATCACTCATACGCTGATATACGCTGACATACGCTAGGGGTACGTTAGTCATAGGTTGTATACGTTTCAAGCACGGTCGCATACGGTGGCATACGCCGGCATACGGCGAGGCACAAAAAGTTTTTTAAGCATGCTTAAGCATGCGTTTTCGGACGTATGGCTTATACGCTAAGCATACGCTAGGCATACGCTGAATACGCTAGAATTATGCCAGAAGTACGTTACTCATAGGTCGAGTACGCTGGTCATACGCTGACATACGCTGACATGAAGGTGTACCGTACAGTTATTTTATGAATTTACATACGCAACTCATACGTTTCTCTCATACGCAATAGTGTGACAGGGCCATTACTAACGCTAGGATGGGATAATTACTAACAGACTAATTGACTAATAATCTTCGTCTCATTTTCCCAAGCTGTTCCTAATTTCTCTCTGTTCTCAAGCTAAGCGTTTGCACCTGTCTACACCTGCATTTAAGCCAGTGTTTTCCTGTCTTTCTTGTGAAATTGTTGCCTTGACCTGTCTTGCACTTTTGAGCGTTTATTTCCAAGCCTGATTCCTGTGTATGACCATTGCTTGGATATTGATTACAAACTTCAATGCTCCTATTAATAAAAACCCTTGCACGTTATTTATTATTTTCCACGTTTCTGAGTCGTGCATTTTGGGTCCAAACCACCTTGTTCTGTCACAGTTCCTTTAAAGAAAAGTGGCTAAAGCATATAATCCCATTACAAATACGTGGTTATGTACCCTGAGTCGGTTTGTGTGTGAAATGGACTTTGCCTTCATCTATTTTCAAAGCTTTGAACTTTCAAAGCTACAGTGCATACCAGGTAACAACTGTTTCTATCTATGAGTAGCCCAGCAACCATCTAGTTAGCTAATATAGAGTAGTGCTTAATTCAGATTTATTTGTAAAATCATAACTCATCTCTAGAATGAAAGGGTCGGCTGTTTTTTATGATACATATGTTGACCACATCCTTAAAGGACAGTGAAATCAGCAATGAAGACCATACTTTTGCATAACAAGAACAATAGACAGTACACAGTAAAGTGTTCAGTGTTAAATTAACTCTGATAGAGTACATTTTACTCTGATCGAATACATTTGAGCCCACTTGATCTCTTTTAGTTAAACTGACAAATTCCTTTGTGCTGGTTAGCCTGATTTGTCCTTCTTTGTACGGTTTACACGCAAGCTGTTATTGTGAATTAAAAGATTTTAGTTACATTCAGTCAAATTGTTTACGAAACACAAAACCGTTACAACTAATAAAACACTTCCGAGTATATTTTTCTCCCCACTGTGCTTGCAGTCTGTCGGGGCGTCCACAACACAAGAGGTCTACGTCCAATCTTTGTGTTCTCTCCATTGTAAGCCAAGTCTTGGTACAAATCCGTTTTCTGTATCTCCCTCTGACAAACCTCTGCTTTTTATGTGGGGACTATGCTCAATGAGGATACGCTGGCACACAACGGATAGCCCTAAATGCTGCCTGCAATTTTAGCAAAGATTTCACCACCTGCTTGGAAAGTGCTTGTGGGTAACACCACAAGAGTTAGAGAATCAATTCCTGATGACTGAATGCACCTCTCTCTACTTTGAGTGCCTTGGGGAGCCTTCTGCCCAGCCCAGTTTAACAAACACACAGACTAAAGGGCTTATTCCTCCACAGATGATCTTACCACCACAGAAAGTTTGAGAATCTCCCCAAAGCTTTCTGTCTGAAGGCATTAATTGAGATGCTTCATGATGTCAATATCTGCCAGAAAATTCTGATTAATCATGTTGACTGAACATTTCTAGAATTGGTATTTTTCTGGCAGTTTCAGAGAACTTGCCTTTGATCTGATTACACTACAGACAGAATATGTTTGAGTTTGATCGATGTACGATTTAAATTAGGATACTCAGATTCTTCTGCATTGATCAGTGTGTCTGACACTGTTCCAAATGTTCAGTTTATGTAATTGGTGTTCTTACAGGATAACCTCCCTGAAAATATGATGCAGTATTTTTCCTACCTTTATCTTTAGCACATAAACATTGAAAACATATGTGTTACCAAAGCAAAAAAGCTCAATTTAAGTACTTCTGTAAATTTGAAGCAGACTTCATGCTACACATTCTTCACAAACTCACAATTGCACTGTCTACGTTAATATTTCTACTTGAAATAAAGTGGCTTTAAAAAAAAATTTTTTTTAAATAAAATAAAATAAAAAAAGTTACATTTTTTTCATTTCTGAACACTGTCACTCAATAAAAACTTGAATGTATTTTAAGGTAACAATGTATCTAATTCAGGCCTAAGCTTGTTCTTTGAATATAAACAGTTAATGTAGGATTTAATATACATCTTTCTGTCCAAATACAGTATTTAAAAAGTTTACAGAACTCAACATAAAGTATTTTTAGAATTTGTAAATAGCAAGCAGTTCACTAGTTTTTAAAGTACTGAGTGCGGTTTATGGTTCATAATGATGTGCCTTTAATTCACTCCCTTATTGCACGACTGGTTATGCTCATGTTAAATGTTCATTGTAAATGTTATGTTTAATATAGTTCAGTTTGAATTTCGATGCAGTCATTAATAACATAACATAATGTTTAATGGTGAAAATTTGAGTGCAATTGATTTATTTTATTTTAATTATTATTTATTTCACCATTTTTCTCCTTAATTTGGTATTGCTAACTGTGCGTCTGGAGTCACCACTGTATTATCTATAAAACAAATCTGTTTCAGGGGCACAGTCCCTGAAGCATAAGCACACCTTCAATACAATCACCTGCAAATCAGTTACTGTTTTAAAAACAGACCACAAAGCACTTCAGGAGGGCAAGAGACAGTTAGAGAAGAGGCATATATATCACTGTTGACAGTTCAGAGCTTATGGGCACCTAGCGTGTTATTGGTAAGCGCTAATGTAGTGCTAACCAGAGGTGTGCTGGCTGACATAAATCAGTCATACCCTTGCCAGTACAAAGTCAATTGTGTTCTGTCAGTACAGATTCCTCTCCTTCATTGGCTTACAGTATAACCTGCACTTGAACCTTCTACAACCAGGCTAGAGAACCCGCTTTGTTATTTGCATGTGCCTTTTCATACTGAGTTAGCCTACTTGGGGATGTTTAAGAAATTAAGGAAACTATATTTAACATTTTATGAGATTGCTTGTGTGGTGAATGGAAACAGGCACGCACAGACTATATAATATATTTTCACAAACTATTACTTCTTGTGAACCAAAAATAGCTTTGGAAAATTCAACACCAGTAAAAAGGGAAAGTATTTGGTTTGGTATATACACAAAATGTAATTGCGAAATGTTAACTTATGGGGACAATTTAAATAAATAAAAAACAGGGCTTTCCTCAACAGCAGATATGAAATCATAGCAGTTATATTTCTGGCTGGAAGCTTAATGATTTATTATTTGAAGAGAAGAAATCTGTTGGGGATCTCTATGCCCAGAGACACGGAGGAACTATTGGAGGTCCAGGTGCAACAGACAAGAAATCAATAAGTGTTCTAGTCGAACACCACTAAGATGGACAATAATCCGTAGTGGACGGGAAAAATAAGAAGAACAGAAAAGACCTTGCAATACAACTAAGCAAAAAGCTTGATATCCAAGCAAACCAAAGAAATAAGTGAAACACTTATCTAACTCCAGTTGTGGAGCGTACAAAAGGAAGGAGGCGAGAGCACTCGAAGGGCGAGAGCACTCGTAGGTCTGAGCAAGAAACAAAACCCATAAACCTCTGCTCTGAATAAAGAGCGAAAAGACAAGAGCACTTTACTAAATTGTAACTGCTAACAAGTCCCGTGTTGAGAAGCAAAGTGGTCGATAGCAGCACAATTTCCTATACTTTTACCGGCTAGAATGTTACCAGAAAATGACATGGAAGCGACGAGAAAAGGAGGAAGCGGGGTATAAATAGTGAGCAGAAATGCAGGACAGGTGAAAGCAAAACCCGTAGCGGAACACAGAAAAATCTGATAGATTATAGGTAAAAGAAAAAAGGAATACAAAACGCGGAGATAAAAGAAGGAAGGCGTGGTCCATGACAGAAAACTTATGTCATACAGGCAAGCTTTCCAGCACAGCAAAGCAGTTTAAAGGCATACTGAACTTTGTTTGAACATAATGTTGTATAGCTACCTGGCACCGATATTAGTCATAATATTCAAGCTCACCTTTATGACTTGCTCCAGTGGTCAGAAACTGTCCAATGAAAAATAAAAAGATTTTTCTCCATTCACTTCCATTGCATGGTGAAAAGAGTCTCAAACGCACACTTTTAGCACGAATGCAAACAATGCGGGTTATGTCGATATATAAAATTACAAAATACAGAACCGAACATTTGAAACTTTTGAACCAATTTTTGATTGGATTTGATTTTGAATAACTATTTTCTGAGAACTAGCAACTGTTGCTATAGCTTCTTTGCTGTTCGGTTTGTTTAATGATGCACGCTTCAGGAAGTGAGTGGGACCGTTACGGCGCATAAACGAAACAAGAAAGTTAATAAGCTAACGACAGAATCTTCTTCCAAACTTTTGCTTGGAAAAAGTGTCAAAAAAAAACTCCATGGCCGTAGCCAAATAATAAACAACCCACTAAAACGACTCCCAAACAGAAATACACGAGCATAACCTTGAAAAGGAGAAAACAAAGAATCACCTTGAGAACGTAGACTATAACGCACGATAAGAGGTGAAAAATAAATGAAATAAAAATAAACCTCTCATTCTCAATATAGCAGAAAGTAGAAGAGAAATAAAGAAAACAAAGATAGCGAAAAATAACTATTCCCTAAAGAGCTTCAAGAGCAGCTAAAGCCAATCTAATAGTGAAAATATAGAGCAGCTATAACCTAACCAACCCTGACTTTGTGAAGGCACAAAGTGCCAGGAAGCGGAAGTGAGGGGCTTAAATACCTAGCAGATAATAGGACAGGTGAAACAAATAATAAGCGGGAAGAAGCAAAACCCTGCTAACCGGAGAGAGAGGACGAGAGCCGTAGCGAAGAAGGAAAAAATAACCACGGACCATGACACCGTGCCTCTGTCTTCATTTCCTGATTTTCCGTTTATATGTATTTTCTGTCTTGGCAGTCCGTCCCATGTTTTCCCTTTCTCCCTCCATTTTGTGTCTCGGCATCCCCACACCTGAATTGTGTTTTCTCATGTGTTTTTGTCACCTGTTCCTCGTTGTCTCGTTAGTAATCTGGCATATAGTCTCCCCTGTTTTTTTGTTCTGTGCCAGATTGTCTTGTGCCCTGCCTTGTGCTTGTCATATCACTTTCCAGCCTTTTTGTTCCCTGCCTGTTCCCTGCCTGTTCCCTGCCTGTTCCCTGCCTGTTCCCTGCCTGTTCCCTGCCTGTTCCCTGCCTGTTCCCTGCCTGTTCCCTGCCTGTTCCCTGCCTACACCTCGTTTCTGTGTTCAGTCCTGTGTACCCATCCAGTTTGTGTTCTCCTGCCTGTCCAGCCTGCCCGAGTCCAGCCTGTTCCCATCCAGCCTAGCTCCGGTTCTTTTGCCTGCTCTGCCTGTCTCCGTCCTAGCCCTGCTCCTGTCCATCGTTCTCCATATCCCCAGCTCTGACCCCTGCCTGCTCCTGGTCCTCGCTTTTGCCCAGCCCTGTTTCCTGCCTGCCCGTTCCTGATCTCCTGCCTGCTACCTTGTGTGGGCTATTACTTGTAAATAAAGTCTCCTGCATGGAGTTCAACCAGCCGTCTATCTCTGAGTCCTGCATTTGCGTCCAATCCTACACACTGCAGTAGTCTCAAAAATACAATTTTTGAAGGTCAGTATAATGAAAAATAGAGATAAATTCGAATTATTTCGAGTGCAATCAAGTTCATGACTGAATTTTTGGACACGTCTGTGAAACCATGTTGATCCAAATATAAGCCGTGAGATTAATAATAAATGCTATCAGATGTTAAAATGGCCAAAAAGACATCGGGGGTGTTATACCATTCATGGAAACCCAGCTGCCGGGTTACACTTTGAATTGTTTTCCAGGGAGGCATAGGACATGTCCTCACTGGCATTACTGAGGTACTATGCATATGAATACACTTTCGGTGTGTGCTGATATATTACTGAAGCAATCATACTTACTAACAGTCAGTGGCTCAATGTTCTTCCTCCATACACTGTTGCAGAATGCCATTGAGATTCCACATCCACTTCAGGACCTAAGCTCTTCTTAACCTACACAAGGCAACAAGATTTTTCCTACAGTAGCTTTTTCTCATATTTACCGTTTATGACTGTTATTTGAGAATTTGTGTGTAAGCTTGATTTATTTTCACACGAGCTTCCTTTTTGGCTATATACCACAAATGAGGCAAATTTGCTTGAATCTTTGGAACCAAAAAGGCATATATCTTTCTAAAGCACAAAAATAAAAAGTTTTCATCGTTTCAAAATCTGAAAAAGTATTTAGAACAGATGATATTGCTGCTGTATAGTATTCCTCAGAAACTAGCAATGTTTTTAAAAAAATGCATTTTCTGAGTATGGATATTTTGTACATATTGCTCTCAACCATACATTTTTAGTTCAGAGTCTCCTACCAGCACTACACAGACCTCCCTTTCAGAAGTTACCAAAATCCATACAAGAAAAAATGGAAAGTATAAAAAATGAGACACAAAATGCAAAGGTTCTTTCCCAAGCATTCCCTGTGTAGAATTTAATTATCTTTATGAGAATGCACACACAGACGCAAACTTTGAATGATAAAGCCTCTGGGATTTTAGAATATTAAACAGCTGTGCACAAATGTGCAAGCTATGGTACACTGTCTGCATCACTGAAGCAAGAGCTGCCTGTGTCAAGGGACCACGCTCACCACACAAGCAAACAGGGAGAAATAAACAGTGCTGCTCTCACTCTGAATTACCCTGTGGCAGTAAAATCAGAGATGAGCATCAAGTCATAATCTATATAAAGCTGATAAATAGCAGTAGCGAGAGAATGCAGACCTTGTCTATAATGAAATACCCCTCTCATCTCCATGACCTCTCCTGGGGCCTCTCCTGCATGATGTTGTCGTACGGCTTATTCTGATGGAAAGACCCAGACTGATCAATGGCCTCCCACTACCGAGCACCCGGACTGCGCTCCAATCAATGTCACAATGCTAGACAGAAACCTTTCAAAAACAGGCCAATAAGCCATTGATAATATTAGGGCGAGGCTACACAAGCACTGAAAGTAATGGGGGGAAAGGTTAATAAGAGAACTTCAGTACCTTACATGACTTGAATGACTGGCACGATAAACTAGAACGAGAACGCAACAATGTGAAAGGGTGGAGTCATTCAGTATTCTGTTTAGAAATTTTTTTGGGAAGTTGTTGAGGAAAACGTTAACGTAAATAAATTGTTAAAAGTAAAATTTTGGAAATCAGGTATGTAGCTCATCTATCTGGACCAAACCTCAAGTAATGAACTTTACCAGGTGATCAATGTCAAATGTCAATCAATACAATATACATAGAAAAAGCACTACTTTCGAACAACTGAAAATGTTTTTATATATTACCCAGAAAACTCCCAGAGTTTATGCTTTGGGGGTCATTAAACTGTTGGTTCAGATAGTGAAGCTGACCGGTATCGGTGTTTCCTGCTGGTTCTGACCCGCCGAAGCCCTTATTTATATATGAGTAGGACAGCGACACTTCACCCCGCATTCTTTCCAGCCTAGTGGACACAGCAGGTCACCTAACACCACCTGCCCTTTGTCTGAGTGAAAACATGCGGTCTGAGCAGCGGAGGATTTAGAAAATGATCACATGTATATTCTTACAGTGTTGGAGCAGGTTGGTGTCAGATTTTGTTGCTCTCTTTGTGAATATTGTGCCCTGTTGGTGTTATTTCTGGAGTTTCTTAAAGTTCTATGATCTTGGGAATGTTTAACCCAATACGGTTTCATATTGTGAGAGCCATTTGTGTTTGACTTTGAGAAGTATACACTTGACTTGAGAAGTATACACTTCCCGAAGAGGACCGTTATATGACTTGATGAGAATGACCTACTGTAGACATCATCTCACTTTTATCCTCCACTTAAAGGTGTGGCCCTTGTAAAATTGCTTGAACAGAGAATAAAGCCAAAATAAGTGTTTTAGTGGGTTAAGGGTTATATATTTTAAATTACGTACTAAAATATATAGGTTTTATCTTTTATTACTCTTTTCAACAGTGTAATGTTGCTTGAATGTAAATAATGAGCTTTAATGTAAATACTGTCAAAAGCACAAGATAAATATGTCCAAACTGTCAAAGCCTCAAACAGTGGCCGTGACCGAATATGATCCCTTCACCCCTTTGAGGGCGCATATTTGAGTTAACTTAATCAAAAAGTTTTTGAGTGGGCGCCTTTTTCTCACAAATGGGGGCCCTTAAAATTCCAGGATGAACCCCTTATTTCCGGGGTTTTGTTGAGGGGATACAGGAGCACACTCTTCCGACAATTTCCGGAAGTAAAAACTACAACCTGTAGTACAAGAGCGGGACATATACAACTACTTTTATTTTTGTTAATTCTATCGTCATTTATAATCTACATGTTTTCACCATTCATCATCATCATCGGTTTAAAGTCCGCTTTCCAGGCACCGCTGGGTTGGACTGGATTCTCGATATGGCTTTCTTCCACCGGGAACGGTCCATGGCCATCTCGTGGTCGATGCCGAGTGCTCTCATGTCAGCCAGCACGGTCATCTGCCAGGTCTTCTTAGGTCGGCCACTGGGTCTTGTCCCCTCTAAGTTAATCGACATCACTTTCTTCACCCAGTCATTCTCTTCCTTCCTTACTACATGTCCGTACCATCGCAGTCTGCCTCTCCTCACCACATCCACTATGGCCTCCACTCCCATCCTCTGTCTCAGCTCTGCACTGGTCTTTCTCTCCCTCAGAGACACACCGCACATCCATCTAATCATCCTCATCTCCGCTCTGTTCAGTTTCTCTTCATGCTCCACCCTCAGGGCCCATGTCTCACTTCCGTACGTCATGCCACTTCTGATGCAGGCAGAGTACACTTGCCCTTTCATCTTCAGGGACGGGGCCTTGGAAGTTAAAAAGGGCATGAGTTCCCTGAACTTCTTCCATTCACTTCTCACCCTTGTGGTCACCGCTAGGTCCACCCCCCCATCAGCGTTAAGCATGTCTCCGAGGTAGCAGAAACTGTCCACCATCTCATACGTCTCCCCGTCTACTACAAGCCCCTCTTGCCCGGCTGCGTCTGCTTGTGGGACTTCTCCCCTGCACCGCTTGCACTGGAATGTTTCACTTGCCGCTTGCAGGCTGCCTTTTACTCCACTACATCTCCGATGGACCCATTTCTGACAGCCCTTGCACTGGATAGAGTTAGCTTGTACTCCCTTCCCACAGACTCCACATGGCCATGCTCCTGACTGCGGTATCACTCCCAGGCCAGCACCACCAACCATGAACTTTGACTTCTCCGCGTTCACCTTCATCCCTTTCACTTCCAAGCATGTTTTCCAGGCCGCTAGCTTCTTTGCTAGGTCTTCTCTGCTGTGGGCCATCAGTACCAGGTCATCCGCATAAAGCAGTTCCCATGGTAGTCCACCCCTTGCTTCCCTCGATACCACGTCCATCACGATAGCGAACAGCAGTGGGCTGAGTACTGATCCCTGATGCACACCCACCCTCACTTCAAACCTATCACTGTCACCTACTCCTGTTCTGACTACTGTGCATGCTCTGCTGTAGAGAGTCATCACCGCCTTGACCAGTCCCTCCTCCACACCAGACTTCCTTAGGGCCCACCTCACCACTTCTCTTGGAACCCTGTCGAATGCTTTCTCCAGGTCAACAAAAGCATAGTACAACCTCTTCCTCTTCTCCTGATGTTTCTCTTGTATCTGTCGGGTGACAAAGATTGCATCCGTTGTACCTTTACCGGGCATGAAGCCAAACTGCATCTCATCCACCTCTGCCTGTGTCCTCACCCTCCTTTCCAATACCCTCTCTAGCAGTTTCATTCCATGCTCCAGCAGCTTTATTGCCCTGTATGACCCGCATGTGAGTGGATCACCCTTCCCCTTGAATAGTGGCACCAGGATGCTTTTTGTCCAGTCTTCTGGAATGTGCCCCTCAGTAATGACACTGTTGCACAGGTCAGTCATCCACTGCACACCGACATCTCCTGCCGCCTTTAGCATCTCCGCCACCACTCCAGATGGTCCAGCTCCCTTTCCATCCTTCATGGCTTTCAGGGCTTTCACCACTTCTATTTGCATGATCGGGCAGCATTCACCTTCCACCTCCTCACATGCCACCTCTCCATCCCAGTCGTTCTCCACATTCAGCAACTTCTCCATGTACCTTCGCCATACTTCCTTCACCCCTCTGTTGTCTGTCACGATGTTGCCATCCCTCGTCTTCACACAGTTTGTGTACGGTCACATCACGCCTCTCCTTTCCATGCTGCTTCGCTATCTGAAGAAGCTCTTTTTTCCTCTCTCTCTCTCCTCTCTCTCTCGCAAATTCTTTCCTCTTGGTCTCTTGGGCTCTCCACACTGCTGCCTGCCCACCCTCACCTGCTTGCTCTGCATACCGTGTGCTCGCCTCGTCGTCTCTCTCTTTCTTCCATACTTTATATTTCACCCTCTTCTCGTTCACACTGCTCTCTCGACGCTCATTCCACACCACTCTTCTTCTCTTCTCTCTTCCCACCCCTTGACCCACACACACCACACACCTCTTCACTTCTTTCATTTTCTTCTTCACTCTTTTGCCACACTTGCCACCCAACCCACCCACTTCACTTCCTCTCCTCTTCCTCCTCCTCTCTTCTCCTCCTTCCCTTTCTCCTTCTCTTTTCTCTCTCTTCTTCTCCTTTCCACTTTTTCAGCTTTTTTTTTGCTTTTTTTTGCCCCCCCTCTTGATTCGCAGAGTTAGGTCTCCGATGACTGGGCGGTGTTGAGACACGCACTCTTCTCCAGGGATTGCCTTGACATTCCTGACCAGGACGCGGTCCTCCTTTCTGACCATGATGTAATCTATTGTGCTCTTGCAGCCGCCTGAACTGTATGTTACAAGTTTGGCTTCGTCCTTCTTGAAAAGCGTGTTGCACAACACCAGCTCCAATGCATCTCCAAACTCCAGATTCCTCTCTCCCTCCGCATTCCGTATGCCGTACCCCTGTCCACCATGTACTCCATCGAAGCCACCTGACTCCCTCCCCACATGTCCATTCAGGTCACCTCCAAGGATTATAGCCTCATCCTGGGGGATCCCTGACAACACCATGATGGCCTTGTCCCAGAACTCATCCTTCTCGTCCTGACATCTGCCAACTTGAGGGGCATAGATTGAAATTATATTTGTCAGGCGCTTCCCAATAATCATCTTCACAAAGAGGATCCGCTCATTTACCCTGCTAACACTTAGCACTTGATCTATCCACTTTTCAGCGATAAGTACTCCAACACCACCCGTCCCTTCATTGCAGCCTTGCCAAAAGAACTTGTACCTTCTGCCGATCATGCCCAGCATCCTTGCACTTCCACCCTTCCATCTCGACTCCTGAACACAACAGACATCCACTCTTCTCCTGTATAGAGCCTCTACCACCTCCCCTGATCGGCGCGACATGCTACCGATGTTCCATGTAGCCACCCTGACACACACCTCCTGCTCCTCTCTGTTCCGCTTCAGACCTCCCCGCAGTCCATCGGGCCGATGGCCGTCATCTCTTGGACGTGATCCGCCTGCGGTTTGGCCTCCTTCTTCATCATTCTTTTTGTCGTAGGCTGATGAAAATGCCCACGGAGTACCCGCCTCTTCTGTGTTTGTCTAGCCATATCAAGAATATTTTGGAGCAAACATTTTTACAGCCGGATGCCCTTCCTGACGCCAACCCTAAATGGGTGATTTTCTGTAGGGGTTAACTCCCTTAGCCTTTCCTTCTCCCAAAAGTGCCCACAAGGCAGTGGGGGGGGGGTACTATTTGACCCATAGGTGGGGCAGTGGTTGGCGGATGCCAGGGCGTGTCCACACACCGGTGGGCCTGCACACCTCGCCTCTGGGGCCCACTGCTGCTCCGAGATCCCCTGCGGTTTAGCCTGGGACCGCAAGGTCCCAGTTACCGTGTGTGGCCACGAGGAGGCACTGCAGGAGTCTTGGTGGTGGAGAGGCTGTGTACCGGCAGGAGGAGGCTTACGCACTCGGCTCCTCTTTTCACCCCCACTAGGAGGGCTAGCCGGTGGCAGTAGCTAAAATCAGAAAGTAACAAGCAGGAGCAACATGCAACATGCAACGTGCAACATGCACTAACTACACGTACCTCTACAGTGCTACTGCACTGACCCATTGTCATATGTAAACTGATTGATATTGCCAATAAAAATAAAAAGACAAATATATATTACGAACTACTTCCTCAATAGTTTGGGAAGAGTTTTGCAGGAGTGTTTTCGCACACTGCTTGCAATGTGAGGGGAGAGGGCACATAGTAGACAGGGGGCAGGGGGCAGGGAACAGGGATCATATTTGGTCACAGCCATATAGGCTGATGTTAACCCGATATTTTGGCTTGCACCAAAATGAGAAGTCTCAAGACATCCAGTCATTGATGGCTTGTTTTTCTCCTCTTGTCTCAAAACACTTAATTTGAGCTGCGCTTTGACAATGATGGACAGAGCTGTAAATATCCCACCTTTCACTTTCTCCTTACCATTTACCGGAGCTATTGAAATGACACACTCAGTGATGTGATGTATTGTATTAAAAGGGCTTTGCCTACAGAAGATACAATGGGGAGAAGAGAAGAGGGCAGATTGGGACACAGTCTAAAACTGCATAAATGAACTGAAGCTTGCCACACAAAGGAAAAACAATGGATGCACCAGCTTCTAAATTTTAATACTGTTTGCCATGAGACAATAAGGGTGCAAGCCCACACATTCAAAGCGTAGTCTACAGGTGCTCTGTCCTTCCTGGGTGAGGCGTGAAGTAAAACACTTTGCACACATTAGACAGTTGGGTGAGTTGCTTGTTTGACAACTGTGTAAATGAATGCCCGCTGCAACAGTATTGGAACAGGGGGAAAAACACAGCCTGTGTGTGTCTTTGCAAAGCTCACCATCCATGAAAATAAATTTACATTCTCAGCTATACTCCCGGCATCAAGGTCAAGCCTGAGGCACAAAACCGTGGGACCGCTATTTGAGGGGGCAACACGGAAGCCTGTCTGACAGGCCCCACCCTGAAGAACATACTCACAGGTGTCTGTTGTCAATCAGAGCTACGCTTGCTTGTGTGCTATTCTTTTTAGAATATAAGCCCTTTTCCAAAACAAAAGGGCACCATCCCATTATTTCACATTTTTGCAGTCAAAATTCTCAGAACAAGTAGCCTCTTCAAGTAGTCGGCAGCTAATGAAATGACACGCAAATTATGTGAGATCACATTTTCCAGGCCTATGTGATTAAGATCTTTTATAAAATCCACTGTAATAATTGAAAATTTCAAAAAGTAGTCTAGTTCTTCTAAATGACACATTCAGCTAAAGAAATCCAAGTCCTTGCAGTGCCACTCCACAACATTTGGAATTGTTACCATGCTGCTGATAAATGTGACCAGGAACACACAGTTAGTAGAGGTAGTGAATGGTGGCCGTAACATAATTGTAAGTGAACTGGACTTAAAAGTTGTAGGTTCAAATTTCATGTGGTGCATCATTGGTAAGGCTCGTAACCAGAAAAAAAAAAACATAATCTTTTGCTGTATATAGATGCAGGCACCACCTCACACTCACACTCACACTCACACTCACACACACACACACACTCACACACTCACACACTCACACACTCACACACTCACACACTCACACACTCACACACTCACACACACTTACACACTTACACACTCACACCACACTCACACACTTACACACTCACACACTCACACACTTACACACTCACACACTCACACACTCACACACTCACACACACACTCACACACTCACACACTCACACACACACACACACACACACACACACACACACACACACACACACACTCACACACTCACACACACACTCACACTCACACACTCACACACTCACACACTCACACACTCACACACTCACACACTCACACACACACTCACACACTCACACACTCACACACACACACACACACACACACACACACACACACACACACACACTCACACTCACACACTCACACACTCACACACTCACACACTCACACACTCACACACTCACACACACACACACACACACACACACACACACACACACACACACACAGCAAAATAAAGAAAAATATGGGATGCAGTTTGGCCCGCGTCACTCTACTGGGCCTCTACCTCCCAAAATAAAAAAAACGGAATCAAAGCTAAATCTGCCGGCTGCCCGCAGAGCCTCCAGGCCTCGTAGCAGTGGCTTACGCCTCAGTCCCTTCAGCACAGCACGTTGCCCCAGGACTGTGTCTGGACGCAGTCACAGACCTCCCCCAGCGACTGGACCAATAGTGTGGCAGGAAAACACAGCTACTCAGCCCCCCGAGCCGTGTCCCACGTTGCACTCACGCAGCCCCATCAGCTGTATTACTATGGGCACATTTCTTACATCACCCGGGAACTCGTTCTCCTCTGCAGATCACGTCAGGCCTGAAAGCACTGCTGCTGTCTCACAGCCACTGTGCACACCCTCACCGGACCAAGGACACGCCCTCCCCCATAAACCACCGCAGGATTGCTGCGAGGTGAACTGCTGTCTCACACACAATTGCAACACCGCAACAACACAACACACACACACACACACACACACACAGAGACAAAAATTAAATAAAATTGGGGAAAAAAGAGGAAAAACCCTCAAGAAAAAAAAGAGAAATTACTAACTGTTAACAAAAAGGAAATAAATAAAAAAACCTGAATGTCACCATTCAGCCACATTTATAAACAAAAAAAAAAGACAAAAAGAAACTTTTCTGCTCAATAACCCCCATCCGTTCCCTCCAGGGGTTCACCACCAACTAGCTCTTTCATTTTACCTTCCAACACTCTAAATAGCTTTCAGCCTTAGCCTGCTGCCCAGTAGAAAGATAATTCCAATCCTGCAATAAACATCCCTCATGTGCACCCCAATTTCCTCATTACCCAGCCGCTTCCAGCTCTATTAAGAAAGTCAGGAATTATACGCACGCACGCACGCACGCACGCACGCACGCACGCACGCACGCACGCACGCACGCACGCACGCACGCACACACACACACACACACACACAATATGAGAATTTCTATTACTCAACAGTGACTCCTCTGGTCAATTGGGGCCTGCAGTTTACCTGGGCCAGACATGCATGTGTAGTCCTCCAGTACCATGACTGCAGAACTCAGCTGATGGGAGCGGCAGTGTAGTACAATGGTTAAGGAACTGGGTTTGTAGCCGAAAGGTTGCAGGTTCGATTCCCAGGTAGGACACTGCCGTTGTACCCCTGAGCAAGGTACTTCACCTGCATTGCTTCAGTATATATCCAGCTGTGAATGGATACTATGTATAAATGCAAAAATGCTGTGTAAGTCGCTCTGGATAAGAGCGTCTGCTAAATGCCTGTAATGTAATGTAAATGGTCAGTAGAGTGAAAAAAAGGCAGTAATTGTTAGCACATGCTTTGGAGAAAACGTGTGACAGAGGTCTGTGTACCTGGTTTCGGACAGCACTCACCAAAATTCCACCAGCCATAGTTAATAGTGTGCTTATGTCTATTGTCTGTTTCACATATTAACAATTCATACACTGCTACCATTTTCCCCCATAGAATGCTCAGAGCTGCACACCTGATTCAGGGCTCATGTTTCTCGGTGCACACACGCCAACCAGGAAGGACAATTACATTTTACATCTTACAAGAAATACACCACTGTTACGACTGAATCGCATTTGCACTGTCCTCTTACCAATGCATTTAATTGTTCATTAAAAATGAACGCCATACCTCCATGTCTAATAAAATTGCCCATCTTCCTGCTGTGCTGTTCAGGTTAGATTGCAGGGGTCTCAAAATGTAATTCCATACTCTGGTATTCCTGTCTCTCTTGAAACCCTTTGATAACCTAGACAAGACAGTTGAATTTTTGATCACCCACAGATCTGACAAAAATTCACTGAAGGAAATGTGATTATTGTACCAATTTTAAGCAAGCACTGGAGAGAAAGGCATGGACATCTTACTATTTCTGGCAATTGATCAGATTCTATTTTGCCTATGGAGTCATAAGGTTAATGTTCCATGAAATAATCTTGCAATGCAATATGAAAACTTTTTATCTTCAACATATCTCTTTTATTTTGTAAAAAAAAAGAAAGAAAAAAAAAGGTGTTGCAGTATCCCGCTTTCTCTTACATTTCTAAGGTTTAGAATCCATTTTGACTTCCACATTGATTCAAAACTGTTTTGAAATGTTTTATTGCTGCCTTTCCCCCAGTAGACAACACATGCATTTCACAGAAATCTTTCAATACCCATCAGGCAAAGTTTAAAAGTCCTACAGCTAAGATCTACATAAAAATAACAGTTATCTTACCTGGCAGTTCTTTTTATACCTCCCAGGAACTGCATTTTTTCAGGAGACACATCACTCAACACATCAGCCAGCTCCACCTCTCTGATATAAAATCACTCACACTGTGCATAGATACACAGATGGGTTTAACGCACTGTGGCTTTAACTGGGGGATTTAATTAACAGTAACATACAGAACAAGTCAGCATGTTGACAAAGGTATCTTGAATTACCTAGATAGAGCAGCAGATAACTTGCTGCCGTTTGTATCTGAGGTATGAAAGGTTAATATTCTACAGTGCCATACATATACATTTTCTGTTTACGCGCGCCAAACTTGCACGCGCAGACACAAGCTTTATAAATACAAAATACAAAAATACAAACTGTGACGCTCCACTGGGCAGCTGCGTGACTGAGCCGTGGCATCATTCTGTCTTTTCATCAAATCGCAGACGTTCTTATACAGACAGACGTACGCATACTAGCTTTACAGTGCATTTAAACGGCGAGCAATTTTAGCAGTTCAGAGGTTAAGTACCTCGCTCAAAGTCTTCTGGCAACTGGAGGGGCTGCAAACAATATCCAGTAATGCAGCACTTTGAAGAGCCCCGGCTCTTCATCTACAGAAGAAGACCCACCTGCAGGTTGCAGAGCTTCAAGAGCACCTGCAGGCGGTCGCTCGTTAGAGGGGTTTAAAGGGCTTTCTTAGCTTTCTCCCCACTAGCACGTTTTTTAGCTCGCTTGGAATCCCTGCAGGTTCTTGCTTAGTTCTTTAAGCTTTCCATAGTGCCGCCTGGTAGTGAATAGCTTCTTTTCGGCAGAAAACCGAGTGAAAATACAGATCCTTACATCTGGTTTGACAAAGCTTATTTTTCACGCTCCATATAGTCTGGGTACGGTCCTCCACTAACCTATCTGTAATACAAAACTCATATCAAGTTTATTTCAGGGTACCTGACAACGTGACATATGGGCCATTTTAATTATATATTTTCAGTATCGCTCACAAAATCAACGTTTTTTTTCTTTTCTTCAATCACCACTATATAAAAAATACAGCTTTTCGGCAGATACCATCTACAGAAAAATGGAAAGCTGGACTATTTCGTCCTCTCCAGTAATGGTAAGTTTAAAAAAATTAAATAAAATAGCCTGCATGCTTTATTCTTCATGTCCACAATGCAAGTTAATCTATTCATGCACCAAGCGCCTTGATTATTAATCATTAAAGGTAAATCACCGAGCACAGCAGTAGGCTACCTCTCCATTTGACTCTGGCATTTCTCTAAAGCAGAAAGAACTTTCAACTCACTCGTCTTTCTTCTGACAGAATTGTCACAATGTATCTGAATGAGCGTATCTAGCTTTCCAAACGGCATGAAAACACAGACCTGGACTTTTCTCTTGCAAAGTCTGTCGCCGAATATCTCATGAATAAAATAAAACAATGAATGAATTCTTTATTTTGAATGGAGCTAGACTTTAGTTCTCAACTGTTTTCCTTATAAACCTGCTTTAAATACCCGGTATGGTAGCGGTTATTGCGTCATTGCATAATCTCAGGAGCTTTGCTCATAATGAAGTGAACAGCAGTGCTTTTTCTCACAACTGTAAGTTCTTAAAAGTATAAAAGCTTATATTTCATCAATGCAATATTAGATATCTGTGCCTCAGTTATTTGTATAATTGTGCTCTGGTGAAATATTATATATTTAAATCCAATTTTTTAATGGCAATGGCAAAAATGATGACATAATTTAAATTAAGTAATAGTAGACAAAAAAATAGCTTTTTTTAAATCAAATTGGTACCCTGCAATGACATTCAAATTATACAGATTCAGCAATGACTTCCATGTGAGCTATTGCCTGATCCTAAATTCAATTTAAAAGATACTGCTGTAAGTATAAATGATGACAGTCCATGTACTGTAGGCCTATGCATGCCTCCGTGTTCTAAATACATCTTGTTTTATTTGCAGTGACAGACAAATCCACAGTGAGTTCTAGAAATATCGACTTTGAAAACTCGATCTGCAGCACTTAATATCAATATTTTCGAAGAAGAGATATGCACTCATATCTGTAAGTTCAAAGAATAGTAGAGATCTAAAGCTTTTAGCGCCCTACTGTGACTCAAAAATCACAAGCATTCAAAAACATTTCTGCATCATAAAGCCTGAAACAAGCTCAATGTGCTCAAATTAATAAAGTAGGAAAACATGAAAACATGCAATCTCATAGCCTTAAGGCGTTAATTATTTTCTGCTGTCTGCCAATAGATTTAGCAGACACAATATTTGTTGAGTGTATTCACCAATATTGGATTCATATTTGTGTTCATGAATAACTCATACCCCATTAATTGCAGTGTATAAACTGCTCTATGATCTTGGACATCAATTACCAATATGAAAAACAACATGCCAAATTTGGGACTATTTAAAGGATAGACTACATATTTCCCAGCGGACATGTTTTAACAGAGATGCAGATTTCAGCAAACTGAAGAGCTGGCAAACCCTTTGATTTGGACCCTTTGAGAAAACATCAAAATAATAATTAAGTGTATCAATTCATAATCTCAACGTACTAATTCATAGTAATGATATCAATTCATAAAGGCTCTCACACTTACAAGTAACTATACTCAGAAGACTGATTCGTTTCCATTTTCCTGCATGCACTCTATCGGGATAAACCAGGGAAAGTGGATTTTGCATTTTGATATGGTATCACGCTTCTCTGAATGCAGCACAAACCTGTTACTCAACATACACATTCATACTCACTGGTGAAAGATAAATCTTTTTGAAATCCTGTGATGCCTACAAAAGGCCTTTTTGGGTCATTAAATGTTAGCAGCTCTGGGAATTTATGTGTTAAGCCAGGGACTGAATCCTTTAGATTGCCTTTAAAAGGAAGCGGCAAGTCAGTTCGCAGAAACAGTAGAACATGTGAAGCCTTATCCAGAGCATCCTGGACCCTTTATATAGGTATCTAACCTAGAGCTACCCTCCTAAGCAAGTGAAACATTTAAACTGTTGATGTTACAGAACTGTAACATCTCAGCAAAAAAATTATAAATATACCACTACAGTTAAATAAATTACCCAGTTAAAAGGCACCAACTTAATGGCAAAAATCTATTTCCTTACCACTTTAAATTCACATTAATTCAAAAGAAAAAACTTTTTACACAACAATTAAACATCATGCACTATGAGAATGCACCTTCTTAATACGCTTAATTCAAAATTACCCAGAAAACAGCAGTTCTGCTTTTCCTCCCTCCCCATTCCCCACTACTCCAGCTTCCATTTCATAAGGGGAATGTACACAAACTCATGCATCACACGCACACGCACACGCACACAACACACAACACACACACACGCATCCACATGCGCACACACATACATACACACGCACGTGCGCGCGCACACACACACACACACACACACACACACACACACACCATGGAAACAGGACAGCCTTGAAAACTACTCTATAGCAGTATTGAGTATTGACCTCAGTGCTTCTCATACAACAAAGTACATGCTGACTGTTGTCCCAACAGATCTCTCAAATCATTGCATTTTATGAGCTTTTGATTTAAGATCCAGTCTGTGTTAGACATGTCCTGAGTAATCTACCTTAACCCTGAGAAAGGGTGAGACTCTTATTCAGCGTCTTCAAAGACCATAGAAATACATTCATATAATTCTTATGAGCATCAATAATTATAAAAACATACATACAGAACAGCTAATAACAGTGTTGAAACAGAGTGCATCTTGCTGCGTTGTGGATCGTCTACACTCGGATTCAGATAAGCATATCTTATTTCATTGCTTTCAGCTGTTGTTAGTTAATTGAACAGATTGGAGTCACTCTGTAGCTTAGCTTATTTTGAATTGTTTGCAGTAAGTTTGTAGTTTGCGCGCTGTAATTGGGCCGGCTACCTGTGTTTTGTGTTGCTAATTAGATCTAGTTGGAACCAGTTTCACCTGTTATATTAAGCGTGTTTGCAGCTCATTGTCTACACTCGGATTCAGATAAGCGTATCTTATTTAATTGCTTTCAGCTGTTGTTAGTTAATTGAACAGATTGGAGACACTTGGTAGCTTAGCTTATTTTGAATTGTTTGCAATAAGTTTGTCCCTGTTGATCCCTCCTCCACCCCTTCCCTTTCTGCAGATGACTTCCTGATCCACTTTGAGGAGAAGGTAGCCAAGATCAGAAACTCCTTCACGCATCCGGTGACACCCCACATCCCCCATAATGAACCCACTGCTACACTTCTGTCCTTCTGACACAGATGTACTTCAACTTGTATCACACCTGCATGCAACCACCTGCCCACTGTATCCCATCCCTTTGGCAGTCCTCCAATCTATATCCGGTGAGGTCCTTCCATATCTGTCCTCCATTATTAACACATCTGTAACCTGTGGCTATGTTCCTGCTTTTTTTAAAAACTGCCTGTGTTACCCCACTCCTTACGAAACCTATACTAGCTTGGACCCCTCTGATGTCCCTCATTATCGTCCTGTGTCTCTCCTGCCCTTCCTGTCCAAAGCTTTTGAACAAGCTGCCCTTAACTAACTGTCTGTTTTTCTCCACCAGAACAACCTGCTCGACCCTCATCAGTCCGGTTTCAGAACCGGGCACTCTACTGAAACTGCGCTCCTGGCTGTGACCGAGGCACTCACCACTGCTAGAGCCTCCTCCCTCTCCTCTGTCCTGATTCTCCTTGATCTGTCTGCAGCGTTCGACACGGTCAACCACAAACTCCTGATCTCCACACTGGCTGAGATGGGCATCTCTGGAACTATGCTCTCTTGGTTTACATCCTATCTCACAGATAGATCCTACCAAGTCTCTTGGAAGGGCTCTGTCTCTGCACCTCATCCACTTTTTACAGGAGTACCGCAGGGATCTGTACTGGGTCCTCTGCTGTTCTCCATTTACACTAAGTTTCTTGGTTTGGTTATTAATTCACATGGCTTCTCTTGCCATTGTTATGCTGATGACACTCAACTCTTCCTATCTTTCCCTCCCTCTACCCCACATGTTAAGGAGAGGATATCTGCTTGCCTGGCTGATATCTCTGAGTGGATGTCTAGCCATCACCTGAAGCTCAACCTCGACAAGACTGAGCTGCTCTTCATGCCATACAAGACCTCCCCGCTTCTAGACCTGTCCATCACCGTCGACGGAACCATAGTGATCGCCTCCCGCTCTGCAAGAAACCTGGGGGTGGTCCTGGAATACCAGCTGGACTTCAAAGAACACATCAGGGCAACCGCACGGTTCTGCAGGTTCCTCCTGTACAACATCAGGAGGATTCGGCCATACCTGACCACCATGGTCACCTCACGTCTGGACTACTGCAACTCCCTTCTTGCAAGCCTACCAGCCTGCGCCATTGCTAATGGTCTAGCATGCCCAATGTTCAAAAGTGAGGAACTTGAATATATCACTAGCGATTCTCATTATTGCTAGATAAAGGAGAATGTGGAGAAGTTGCATATCAGGAGCAACTAATAGTGGTGTCTAATTAAAAATCAACTTATTAAAATCAACTTATTCAGATATTATTTTTGCCAATAAGGCTACACAACATCTAGAGCCGCAATGCATGGGTCAAGTGCATTTTTAAATATTGCCCAAATTCATTAGGCTTTTAATATTTTCACAATTAAAATGCCATCAACATTATTTCACCCTTTTTACAATCGACTACTCATTTTTAAAAAAAATCTGATTTTTAAACTCACATAACCTACGTTTTCTAAAAAGCACCTTTTTGTTTTTCACCTGTTGCTCCGAACAAAAGATTATTTTAAAAAATTATTTAGGCTGCAGAAATATTGTATCCTCGCTGTTCACTGCATGCAATGTCCCTATCTCACCACTGGAAAAAGCATCACAAGATTGTGAGATTTCTTTGTGCTGTACCGGACATTTGCATATAAATGGTCATAGACGCACTTTACGATCAGATTTGAACGTACGCACGAATGATAAATGAGGCCCAATGACATTTTAGGGAAAGCATTCAGTGTTATACTGGGCCACTACTAATAAATAATGCTCTGTGAGAGACAGTCAGAGCAGAGTGGTTTATTGTGTCACTGCTAAAGAAAAGTTCAGACAAACCGTAATGTGATCCTGGGATAAAGGAAAAGGAAGCTGTCCTCACCGATACTGATATTCAGGATGAGAGGGTTATGAGAGGATTATGGTCCAGCAGGCTGTCAAAGAGAAAATGTGGCGTTTGTAAATTCATTATGTTCATGTGTTTTGCAGCGACATGGGAGAACATAGAGAACACAATGGGCCTAATTTATCTTAAAGACCTTTAGCATGTGCAAAACCTAACACACGCAAGACCAATAACATGACCAATGATCGGTCATGGTATTTGTTTTGCACCAATCATTGGTTGTGTTATTAGTTTTGCGTGTGCTAAAAAGTTTTGCACATGCTAAATGTCTTAGTAAATCAGGCCTAATGGCTTTTATAACTATTTAGAAGAGTAGAAGGATCACAGGTTGGCTTGGAGAGATGTGATACTTGCCTGTTTTAAGTCAGCATGGTTGGTTTATGAGGCAGTCTAACCTGGGAATGGAGGAATGATATAGAGGGAAAATCAGGGAAGGGGGAATTGTGGAGGAGACTTTGAAGGCTGCACAGATGGGAAATTAAGGATGAAGAGGACTGAGAAGGTAGGGTTAGCTAGAGAACATGCTTGCATGGGTTTGTAGCTGTAACTTCAAATGTATTACTAAAATAAATATATTGTTGCATTTCAATTAGTGGACTTACAGGAAAGAAATGGAAGTAAAGTTACATTTTCTAATTTCCAAAAAATAATAATTGCATTAAGTGATTGAGAAAAGAATACATTTGATTATTATTCTAGAAAAGAATAATCATATAGTTGAACGTTCTGTTCACCCTGTTAGCCATATTTTCTTTTTAATGCAAAAATGATCTTCTGTTCGTGATTACCTTGCATAAATTAGCAAGGATTATGCAATGACTGTTTCTCTGCATTGACGAGCATTGACCTGGATGCAATGATATAGAGTCGAGAGGAGAAGTGGGCATCATCAGCAAGAATGTGAAGGTACCACAGTTAAAACACAAGAGAGGGAGTCCGATTTGAAGTTCTGCACTTTCACCATGGTGGACCAGTGGATCAGGCCTTCTAGCCTTGTGGAGCAGTGAAGCTGTTTGATCAATGGGTGGCCATCTTCTGGGAACAATCTAATTTCAACAAAGTTCAGTCCGTCTCGGAAGTTTGCCAACAGGCTCAGTGAATGTTAGAGAGCAGAAACATTGCCTTTAGACTGTTATTATGAAAATAACTGTATAACATTACAAAATGAAAGGAGGGAGTGCAAAAAAAAAAGACTCGGAGATGATTAAGCCAGTGCAACGTTGCCCCCACCACAATCAATGCATTGAGGGCAGTGAGAAAACAAGTAGCTAGAGAGTTGAGAGCACAGCAGAAATAGCAATACTGCCTGGGGTAATCCATATTTCACAGAGACTGCAAGGAGATGAAAAACAGGAAGGCATAGGCACAGATTAAATTGCCTTCGTAGTGGCTGATCGGCAGTTCTAGAGACATCCTGTAAAGGCGAGACTATCAGAGGGAGAGACTGGCGGCTCGATTGAATTGGACAGATTACCACAGCGTAATATAGTGAGGATGGGAGGGTATATGTTCTGAATGGTGGTGGGGTGACTTATTTGGAATACAAGTGGAGCCATATATTGAAAAGCATGGCAGTAATTATAGGGAGAGGTGGAAAAGGCAGAAAAGGTACGCCACAAGCAAAGCATGCTGGGAACTGTGCTTTGAGGGTTTCCGTGATGGAACAAACAACCAAACTTCCTGATATTTTCGAGGATATTTTCAGTGCACAGTATGAAAAGACTTCGTAAAATTTTCACGTACAGGGACATTTTTATTCTAACGTTGAACACCAGCTTCGACCAATTGATATAAACCGATCTACTCCCTACTCTAATAAAAAAACTATATGTAGACAGACAGGCCATATGAATAGTTACACCAGTGTAAAGCTATACCAGTGTAAATCTTGCCCAAATGTCTTGATCGGTGGGCCCTACGGGACTGCTGTAAGCTAATGACACAACAGGTGTTGTATTATTAATGTCTGCATGTAGTATGTAGGTTATATACCAGGGAACTGAAACTCCAGCCCTGAGGGCCATGAGGTTTGCCGATTTGGGGTGTGTTGCAGTTCTATAGTGCTTAAATTATCCGACGGACAAAAGAGTCCACACGCCTTGTTTCCAAGGTCTGTTGGCTGCTGATTAAAAGGACGCTATAAACACTGCACTCACTGTGGTTCTTCAGAACTGGAGTTTGAGATCACTGCTCCATATGAAATCATATTTGTAGGTATGCATTTTATCCGTAGGTACAAATTAAATATAAAATGCAAAAAAAAAAGAGATGTGGAACAAATATACTGTAGATATTGTATAGTCAAAACATTCATAGGTTCACGGTTTGATTATACTATTATCCACGTATGGGTAGATGAGAACCCAATCATGTTGTTACCCTGGGCATAGTAATGGACACTGGACTTGTGAAAGTGGTAAATAAGATATGTGCATCCACTGACCGAGACAGCCCATGCTGATCTATTTGGACTTCAATTTGGCATTTGACACTACTGATCATCAAGAGATCATGAATCTGAGTGGGAGATGTGCGCTCATGAATCAGATCATACCTACTGGAGGGTTTTAAATATGTGCCAGTTAAGGTGGGGTCTTCTTGAACATAAGAGTGATATTGTCAGGTTTGGGTTTAGAAAATAGAGAACCAAACGCGAAAGATAAGGATACAGAAAGCGTATCTAGATTAGATACGCCACAGAAGCGGAATTACACCGCACTAGTAAAATGGGAACGCAAAAGCGGAAACAACACTTCCTAGCACAAGGCTAAATCAAAACAACCTCAAACGGAGGCGGATATTCGCTAAAACAGCGAGAAACTAACAACCAAAGAAATGACCTCACGCACTAATTGATCTGCGTATATCAGAGGTCGAGAACTGAAAAGAAATAACCAAAATAGCAAGCCTGTAACTACAGCGCTTTGTTTTCTTTCTTTTCTTTTTAATAAACCCTATACGGCTTTCTGCCTACTGCAACGTCAATATAGAAGCACCGGAAAGCGGAAGTCAAGCTCTATTTATAGCCGACTGAAACCAGACACAGGTGTAGGAGATAATGACCTGGAGAGATCCAAACACCGGGACGGCGGAAGAAAAAATCCGATAGAGCTTCAAACGACGCCAAACGAAAAACAAAGGTAGAAAACAAAAAGAGACAGCCACTACCCATGACAGATATATGGTCTTGCTCAAGGTTCTGATCTGCTTTTCTGCTCGGAGATGATACTCTTCAGAGAGGTTATTTGAAACCGTGATGTAGGTTCCATGCTGAAGATGCACAATTTTCATTTTACAATAAAAGTAAGAATAATAAAGAAAAATGTAAGAATGTAGTGAAAAAATGAGCTATTTTTATATTAGAAACACTGTACTGTCCTCAACCGTGCAGAAAACATTTCCCCCTCCAGACTGGGTTTTTTTCTGACTATCTGGCAGTTATGCAATTTGTTCACAGTTTTGAAAAAATGTTTAATTCACTCTCCAATGGCAATGTGTGCTGCAGCTTAATTTACTTTCATGTTATTTTCTGGTTTCAGTTCCAAAACATTTTATTTCTTCATTAACAGGCAAGTTTTTTTTTGTTTTTTTTTTGTTTTTCAGACCATTTTTATGATACCCACTGTAACTAGGTTGGTACCTGTTCATTATTTTTGCTGTCTATCTGTGCTATTATTTTGCTATACATACAATATGGTTATTCTCAGTTAGCTTTATGCTAGCTAGCTTTTATTCTATCACTTAGCAAGTTTATTTCTCTAAAATGGGCTTTATGGGCTTTTCTTTGACTAGCTACTTTCCTGTTTGATTGTCCAACTAGCTGTCAATTATTTTCGCTTCCTGGCTATTTGTGGCGCTGAACCATCTCTCAATGGTTAGCAAGTTCAGTAGACTTTTTCATTTCCATTCTCAAATATAAAATGGAGCTATCATGCAATGATTTTGAGTGTTTTCCGGGATGAAAATGAATGTGAAGATTAGATTTGATATTACAAATTCATTCAACTGCATCATCTCTCATCGAAATCCTTTCACTGTTAAGAGCAGTTGGGAAGCACTTGGGGAATGGCACAGAGACAAATCATCTGTCAGATAGGCAATGAAATACAAAGCCTTAAAATCAGCCCTTCTGAATGAATAAAAATAACTGTAGCGCAAGACTCCCACTCCCTATATGTTCTTCTGTAGTAAATTATATATTTTGTAGCACATTTTGCGCTAGCCGAATAGACGGGTCATAGGAATGTACATAGGAATGTAAAACGGCGTGTTGTGAATGTGCCGCTGAGCTGCGATAGTCAAGTGTTCTTCTCATTTTGTTTAATCAGGAAGCATCATTGTGGAGATTGAAAACTCCTTTACAGGAGAGTCCTGTGTGGAGTAAATGCATTAGTATTGGAGAGAGATTTATTAGTGAAAGACTTCTTACATGGTGCTTTACCTTCTCAGTTATTGAGTTAGTCCGTTCATTTATTGGTAAAGAGTAAATAGGTTTTAAATCCTTTTTTTTCTTCAATAGATTCCAACTGCCTGTTTATTTCAACTGAGAAGGCCAAATTAGTATGCATATAAGACAGAGATGTACCAGACTATACGAGCATATTATGGGATACTTAAAATAAAATACTTTTATATGATTATACTTAGATATTCCCATTTGTGTTTGAGAAAGAGGTTGAATTGACAACTCTGATGGCCCCCAGCTGCAGAACTGTGAAATGGGATTGCAGTTGAAATGAATTGAAGACCCCTCCTTCAAACACAGCTCATTGCTCCTGCCATCACTCCAGTAATCCATAAAAGCCTCATGGCTCTGCTTTTCATGTTATATATCAGGGGTCTGAACTCCCGGTCCTGGAGAGCCACGCGGGTCCTGCTGGTTTTTGTTTTTAACGTAAAATCGGCAACTAGTTCAGACTCAAGAAATCAGACGAGGCGAGGCGACTTACCTTTTTAACCAATTAAGTTATGAGTACCAGCGGACCCTACAGCTCTCCAGGGCCAGCGCCGCATTCCGATCCAAATTAACACTTTCGCTTTCTTCACTCTCTTCCCTCGAGTGAGGTATTTTGTGACTAAATTTATGACGTGCAGCAAGCATACTTAACAGGTGCTCTGCAAGGGAGGATTGACGAGAAACAAACCAAAATGGGCCTGGGCCTTTCAACCGATATAGGAAGTGCTGCCTTTTCTGTGTGGAACATTTGCACTGTGGGATTACTGCTGGAAGCTTGCATTTTATACCCTCGGTGGAAGAGAGGATAAACGAGGGTGTGAAAGAATATAATTGCTTCCTCCCCTTTCTTAAATTGGAACCAAATCCCACTTTGTGTGGCTGCCATATTTCATCCTGGCATTTTGGGGAATCCCCCTTGAAACAAGGGAATGGAACGACAGGAAGAAAACTTACATTTCGGGTCCATATGCAGTCCGGGTTTGAAAACCCCCGATATTCATGCATATAGTCATGTTGCTTCTATGAATTTAACTCTGTGAAGTGCTCTGTTGGGATTTCTTAGTAACACTTTAAGTTGCACCTATACCTGGGTAGTTAAATTAACTAATTTGGTAACAAGAGGTTATTGCTGCTGAGTAATTCCAATGTAGTAAACATTGAAAAGTTCAAGGCATAACTGAATTATACATGTAAATATTTTGATATATTTTATTTACACTCATAGGCCACATCTTCATGATACACATCAAATAAATATAGCCTCTTAATTAATGTTTCTTCATAATATAAAATGATTTAATTTCAGCAGGGAATACCACTAAATGCTCTTCTATGTTACCTACGTTGGAGATACTCAGTAATAACCATTTGTCACCAATTTAGTTACAATTTAACAACACAGGTATAGGTTTAATGCAATGTAAAGTGCTACAGATGTCTTTGTGGAAGTTCTGCACTTTCACCATGGACCCATGGTGGATCAGGCCTTCTAGCCTTGTGGAGCAGTGAAGCTGTTTGATCAATGGGTGGCCATCTTCTGGGAACAATCATATATATTAAGATGAAGCTTTCCTACCAAGTAATGAGGGAAAATGTATTTCCAAAGGCAGTGTCACTGCTTGGCTGAGAGTCTTTGGATATCAGGGCCTCTTGAACTCAAGGCACTACTGAGCGCTCACACCTACAGAAAGCCCATTAGTGGCCATAGTTTAAGAAGCTCCAGCATGAGGTAAATCTCACTATACTACCTTGGCTTTGTACTCCTGGTTGCTGTGAAGCTAGTATGAAAAATACAACAAGGAGGGCACGCAGTGGGAAGACATTGACAGCTCCCTTCAGAAGGAGGTCCCTTCTTCGGTTGGCTCAAAGACTCCTTTGAGGCCGCAAAAAAATAAATAAATAAATGCACCAACGTTGGAGGGAGACATCAACGGCTGCATCTGCTGGCGCAAAGCAAGCTTCCGGCAGAGCTTTCCACTGCAGGATGCCCTGCCGCATCACACCTACCATCTCACAGCTTTCCACTGCAGGATGCCCTGCCGCATCACACCTACCATCTCAGAGCTTCCCACTGCAGGAAGACCTGCCGCATCACACCTACCATCTCGCAGCTTTCCACTGCAGGATGCCCTGCCGCATCACACCTACCATCTCGCAGCTTCCCACTGCAGGATGCCCTGCCGCATCACACCTACCATCTCGCAGCTTTCCACTGCAGGATGCCCTGCCGCATCACACCTACCATCTCACAGCTTTCCACTGCAGGATGCCCTGCCGCATCACACCTACCATCTCACAGCTTTCCACTGCAGGATGCCCTGCCGCATCACACCTACCATCTCACAGCTTTCCACTGCAGGATGCCCTGCCGCATCACACCTACCATCTCACAGCTTCCCACTGCAGGATGCCCTGCCGCATCACACCTACCATCTCACAGCTTTCCACTGCAGGATGCCCTGCCGCATCACACCTACCATCTCTGATATTTGCACAAAAATAAATATTGTTAGTGAATTCTGCATTTTTTTTTTACATTAAATAAAATGTATTTTCAATTTAAAAAGAGGCGAGATAAAAGTCGTTTATCAGGAATGAGGCGCCGACAGGTCGCTGTAATCCACCCTATGTTATCCCTCAAGACTTTCTGTAACTCCTTCAAGAGGAGATCTGGGACACCCTGTCCTCCTCCAAGAGTTGTTATTTTTTTGAGTCAGTACTTGGATGTCTCTATCTTCATACTATATTAAATCATATTTTTTTATTATTATAATATATATTTTTTTTTTTTACAGTACAGCAATTTTCTTCCAGGTTGCAATTTCGCAGGTACACCTCTTGTCACACAACTGCCTTCAGACCACATTGTTATTTTCATAACAGCCTTTCTCCTTTTTCTCTGCTGCCACATTGTTTCATTGTGGAAGGTACATTAATAATTTGTAACAGGATCAATTTACTCTGCCAGGCCCCCCTCAGAGATGATAAGTGCAATGGGGCTCTCTCCTGGATATTAAAGGATAAATAAATACAAATTGTAGGTGTGTATGGAAAATGATGGCTTGTGTGTATGGAACAGGGTTTGAAACAGTTGGAAATTATGAACAATCAACGTGTGTGTGTGTGTGTGTGTGTGTGTGTGTGTGTGTGTGTGTGTGTGTGTGTGCGTTTGTGATTGTGTGCATGCACACGTGACATGAGAATCTTTGATAAGCCACAATTTTTCTGCAAACCTTCTGCAATGTGAACATGAGAGCATGTTCTGTACTTGGTTGATGAATTAGGCTTATGCTAGCAAATTAGTCTTAGCACTTTGAATTAGATTGCCTTTTGGCAAAAAAAAAAAACATTCTCTTTCAAATTACCTACAAATGCTTTGTGAAAAACTATTTTTTTTCAATATCGGTGTATCTGTGGCTCAGCGGTGGTTTCTATTATAATCCACATCCCCTACCATTCGAAAATGTGCTTTTTTAAACCAAGCAGAAATAGAAAGGTAATGAAGCATTCGCAGTACCTTTGCTTCAGAAAGAGATGAAAGGGTCTTGATTGAGGCATAGTGCTACACTTCTTATTGCCAAGTGCCATGGATCGGTGAAATATATTTAATTTATATTTCACAAGCCCATGACAAAAACACAGTGCACTTGTGTTGATATTCTGGGGGAATTCTCAGGTAATGCAGATATAAACATCAGCTAGAGCTTGGCCCTTTTCAATGAAGCACAGCAATGCGCCTGAGCGCCAGGAGAGGTATATATGCATGTATTTCTTGCACCTGTGTTGGAGTAGGAGGTGACATGTACAGGCTCCGAGGAGATTATGGCCTGCGGGCATGGCCCAAGTCATTCAGTTGTGCCTGTGGCTCAACTGTCGGCCTCGCGCCTGTGTTAGTCCAGAAGACTAATGTCAAACTAAATATCCAAAAAGAAAAAAGGTTACAATCAGAGTTTCAGACAAAAATCAAAACACCCTTTCTCTTGTAAACAAAGGCTGTGCCAAACTCTGAACTCTAAAGACAAAACCCTCACAATCCTTTTATTTAAGTGACATCAGAGAGTGCCGGAGGTATAAACCGTCTAATTTCTCTATGGGTTCAAAAGGGGATTTTTATCTGAAGCTGCCTGATGTGATGTGTTTGAGGTGGTGACACCGATTATTTTCTGACTCACGCAGCTAGAAGAGAACGGCAGATACAAAGGCAAAACAGGTTAAACCTGTGCGTAGGAGGGCCAAAAATGTCCTGCAGGGACAACATGAATTTTCTAGCAAACTATTACATATAAAATACCATCTAAGTGACTATCATTAAACTATAATCAAAATTGTGAGAGGAGTAGATTGCATTACTGGTCGTAGAAACCATAGAAAAAAGAAGCCCTATTACTTATGTAATACATAGATGCAAATGCCATTTCAAATACATTTGAAATGCTACTCATCCCTGCCACTACAATGGGAAAGCAGAGACTGCTGGAGGACTTGGAAAACTCCATGTCCCATGGGCCTCTGTGCTTTGGCTCCGATTGACTGATGGCATGCATACATGGAGTGATGACTGATCACTCGCATAGTGCACTGCTGCCGACAGTGGAAGTGTACAATGGTAAGAGAACTGGGCTTGTAACTCAGCAGTTACCATTTTTATTCTCAGATGGGGCACTGCTGTTGTGCTCTTGAGTATACTTAAACTGGAAATCTTTAATGGTTTTGGTATAGATAGTGGTCAAAAAGTTGGAAACAACAATATGGAATCCCCATGTGCTGGCAGAACAGCTTGTATCTGCCATGGCATAGAATGTGCCAGTTTCTGGAATCCTGCGAGACGGAGATACATTACCCTCTAGGCTTCTTTAGGGTGGCACCACAAGTGCATGGGGAAGATTCATGCATAATGATGTGATTCACCGGACCATATTTAGTTATTTAATTTCTCCACAGCTTGGTAATCCATTGACTCTTTACACCGTGTGTGTGTGTGTGTGTGTGTGTGTGTGTGTGTGTGTGTGTGTGTGCGTGCGTGCGTGCGTGCGTGCGTGCGTGCGTGCGTGCGTGCGTGCGTGCGTGCGTGTGTGCGTGTGCGCACAAACATGAGGTGCTGGTTACGGCAAGGTGAGGAAGGATGAATAAAATATAGAACTAGGAGAGAAATGCTTTCTATGTCAAGCTCCATCGCACACACTCAAAATAAAAAAGTTAGTTTCATTAAATTAGGCTGTAAATTAGGCTGGTACAGTATAGAACACATGACTGGCTAAATACTATAAGCTCTCTGCATTTGAATGGATCTCTATGGGAATTGGGGGGTGAGACTAGATTCAGCTGTAAATTACACTGGTACAGTATGGAACACATGGCTGGCTAAATGGCTGTAAGTCATCAAGGGTCTGACGTATCAAACGAGCCCCAAATCAGCACTCTGCGCCCAGATATGGAGTAGATGTGGATGGATCACTTTAAGGGTTGTTTCTCCTGACATTTTTCCCCATAGAGTTCTATAGGAAAATTAGTCAGGAGAAATAACCCTTGCAGTGATCCATCCACATCTACTCCATATCTGGCAACAGAGTGATGGTTTTGGGCTTGTTCGATAGCTCAGACCCTTGATGACTTACAGCCATTTAGCCAGCCATGTGTTCCATACTGTACCAGTGTAATTTACAGCTGAATCTAGTCTCACCCCCCAATTCCCATAGAGATCCATTCAAATGCAGAGAGATTATAGTATCGGTTATAACAGTACCTGAAAATAAGATATCGAGAGTCTTTTGATGTTTATGGGTCACAGACTTCAGGAAGTAACAGCATGCAAAGGATATGCTACCAAATATTAAATATGATACTTTAAAAATGCGTTAAAGCAAAGGGTATGAATACTTATGTAAATGATAAATTTCAGTTTTAGTTTTTTTATAAAAAACATGTTTTCACTTTGTCATTATGGGTTATTGACTGTAGATTGATGGGCAAAAATGGCAATTTTGTACATTTAAAATTTAATCTACAACACAATAAAGTGTGCAAAAAGTGAAGTAGTATGAATACTTTCCGTCCCCACTGTAGATGTTTATTTATTTATTTAGCAAACAAAGAAAAGTGCCATGTGAAACAAAGAATAGCTATTTTAAATCATTAAACAGTGTCACTCAGAAGCCTAGCTTCTTCCAATAGACTGAACAAGATGTGAATTTCCCTTTGCCTCTCAAAATAGTCTTGATTTAAATGGTGATGAATAAAGGCTTTGGAGGCATACAAAACATTATTAATCCTGCAAAGTAGTGTATAAAAGGATCATCCGTTCAAAGGCAGCCTGAATATTCTAGAGGCTCTAATGCCATTTTAATGAGCTGTTTGTGTTCATTCTTAACCTTTGGCATGTAAAGAGAAGGACACTGTGTTATTCATCAGTTATATTGTATATCTTTAAAAGAAGATATCACTGTGGTTCATGTTTTAATGCATAATTAATTAATGTAGAGGGTAAATGCCTTTTGACAGTTGGCAGAACGTGACATTTTTTCCAAGAGCAGCTCAGTCTATGTTAACACAAATGTATCGGTCTTAGTGGTAGTAAAAATGCTTTTCATAATTGAACAATTCAAATCTAAATCTTCTGATGCGCTGGAAGTGACATGGTGATTTTTTCTCCAACTATATTTTGAGCTAACTTGTGTCTAAACGATAAACTTTTGAGTAATCTTGTGAGTACAAAATACTATGAATGAGCTATCTTGTGTGCACAAGATAACACCAGTGACCAGGAATACCCAGTACAGTAGGTTACAGTCCATTTTGAAACCAATAACACCATTTCACCAATGGGGATACTGTGACAGCCAGGCGGATAAGGACCCAAATGCACGACGGAATAGGTTTGAAAATAAGTTTTTATTTTCAGTAGGCTATACAACAGTTCGCTGTGGAGCCCACGACGAACTGGAATGCAAGACAGGCGAATAAATCCAGGGGAAGTCTTGCCAGGAATCAAGCAAGGATCAGGTAGAGGTAGCGTCTGGATCCACACTGGAAGTCAAGGCGTGTGGCATCCAGATCGAGGAATCAGCCAGAGTCGAAGCTATAACAAAGCACAGTTGTAGACGCGACAAAGAACACAATACTCTGACAAGGAATCACAGGAACAGCACGGTAATGTAGCTAGTGTCATCAGAGCTGATAAACTGCAGCTTGCGGGAAATGCGTGCGAGATCAATGAACTGATTGAACAATTAGCAAAACACGTGAGGAATGCGGTGAAAGCAATTAGATGTGAATTGTGTCATTACGATGTGGTGCAAGTGGTAATTGTGCAATGTAGACACAATTAGGTAATAAACGCCGACATGACACACTCAGGTTCAGGGTAAACAGAGGAAAACACCAGGAAGGGAAGGGGAGCAGGAGCGGATCGTAACAGATACATGGCTAAGGCTCTCTTATTCTTCCCTCTGCTTCTTCTTCCCTTTCTACTTGCTGCAAGGCCTCCTCAGTGAGGTGTTGTGCTGACATGAACAAGTGGGCCTGCTGAGTGAGGAGTCCAACAAAGACGGGAAGAAAAGGCAAGCGATTCCTCTTATTTGTGTTGGCTAGCAGCTTCATAAGTTCAACTTGCATTACAACATAATTTATCTGACTGCAAGTTTAAAGTAACTTCATAATTAAGTCAGTAGAAACCACCAACCACCCTCCCCCTCCAAGTTTTCCAGCTATCAGGGTGCACATTTTAATTTAAAGAACAGAAAAAGATCTATAGCCTGGTAGGTAGCCATTTACCTTGCGCAACTAACCATCACCAGGCTAAATAGACTTTCAACATTAGTTACCTCGAAAATAATTTTTATAAGGTACCTACCTAGCTAGAATATTAGCAGGGTAGGAGTCTTAATCTATTTACAACCTCATTTGATAATGTAGCCAAACAATTTTCAATAGCATGACATATACATGTTTATCTTACCTCATACAATCTACTCCAGGCAATAAAATACAACTGCAATGTTTTATGAATTGTATTTTTTACAATTTGTAGAAGACATTACAAACAGCCAGATGACAATGTATAATGTCAGTGCCCTGCTTTATCAAGAAGCTCCCCTAAAAAGTCATAATTACTCCTTATTATGTAAAACAAATGAATCCTCAGTGGAGAACTGCTCCTGTTGAATACTAAACGCTTATGCACATCAGTGTTCACTATTCATGCACTTTGACTTATTATATTTATTATAACATATGCGGTGTTGCCAACTGTTTCCCAGGGAAAGTAGCTGTTAAGCTTCATATTTGTTGCTAGAAGCCACTTTTTTTTAAGTCACTTTAGCACTTGTCTGCTAAATGACAAAATTGGCGATTGTATATTGTAATTTGCATGTTTGCGGGATGTCATTGTGCTCTTATACATAAACTGCTTATTAAATTTACTCTTCTCATAAGATGGAGCTGGATGGCACTCAGGCTAATTTAGGCAAACTATTTAGAGACAAACACAAACAAGAAAGAGGCAATGTGTACCAATGCGTTGCGCTAGCTAGCTGCCAGTGATATTATTTTTACTACTGAGAATTTGAATGAGTAGATGACTGGAGGGAAACTTTTAGCTGGGGCTGCTTTTCTCACTGAGCAAAGACTATTCCAGGGCCAGCTGTAGCCCCCCCACCTCTCCCGCATACAATATTTCTCTCATGAGGAGGGCTACTGGATTAAATGCAGGCTGCCTGGCAATAGCTGATCACCAGGCAGCTGCGGCTTCCAGCTCCCACTCCCTCCACTCATTTGCAGTGCCAGTAATTGCTGAACCCATTAAAAATCTCAATCGTTACAATGTCGCTGACAGTCCGGAGAAGTTTCTAGATTTGCTGCATGTCACTTTTGTGAAAGAAAATCGCTATGGGGACTGGAAAATGCACTAACTCTAGCAACAAATTGCCAAGTTGGCAGCACTGATCACATACGGGTACTTTTGCTTGTTAATCAAGCACGTCGGCGTGTCAGCGCAAGGCTCCTAACTTCATCTGGAAAGATATTCTACACAGTCATTTCCATGTTTTTCTTCCTTCAAGCTTCCATAGTTCATTGAAGACCCTTGGTCTGTGATGTCTATAAGATTTTGGCTGGCTAATCATTTAATTTCATACTTTAATATATCATGGAACCATTGAAGAATTAGATATTCTGTTTTAGTTTTTTTTTGTCTGACTCATTCCTGATGATATATTGGATAAGCTAAGTATGTCCTTGGATCTCTCTCATGACACAGTTATTGGCTGCTCATTAATTTAGATTGGATGAGGCAAATTGTAAATGTCCTGGCTATTCACCTGCTGACCTAGAGCAACCTGTTTAGTACACTGCCATTAAACAGAATAGCCACAAAAATGGCTGAAAAATAATTCAGACCATATCAGTTTTATAGAAAAAGAGAGCATTTACCTAGAAAAGCAGCACAAACCTTTGCATGGATATTATCCAATATCTCAAAAGTAAAAATTATCTTGATTCTTGTATCGGTGAAGAATAAACAATATAGCCACAATATCATAATGAGCATGAATTATAGTTTAAAATAGAACCAGATGAAAACGTCCATTCGCACGAATGCTGAGCTTACAGTTTAAAGGATAAGGAATAAATCACAGGATGCAGTTCATCCCCTTAGGACTCACATAGTAGTACGTCAATGAGCAATACACCTGTTTGTGTCAACATGAGCCATTGGAGGAGTGATAATAACAACATTTGGTGCAAGCAGAGGCGGGCTAATGTGTTTTGACGGCTGGAGGTCTTTATTGGGAAAAGCCCACCCTCCTCACTGCATTGAAGTCCAGTTTCAAAAGACCTGCAGTGGACAAAATCTGTGTCCTTTTATGTGTTTATGTTTTTCTAAAATTTTGTTGCATACATGTGAGCAGATATACTGTGTAGCCATGCTAGGTGAGTGCTGCTAATAAACTCTGCACTGTTTTTTGTAATATCACAGGCGATCACGTATTTTTCAGATGGTATGTGGCTTTTTTGGGTGCGTCTTGTATGCGTATGATGTGGCGACTCTACATCTCCCAGACAAGTATAGCAGACATGACGAAACTACCAGTTCACTATGGCCTTGATGGTGGTAATGGGAAAGGAAGTGGCTAATCTGGTCATAATGGAACCAAGCCTCCACTATACCCACAGCTAATTAATCACAGCTAATTAATCCTTTCAAAAAATGTCTTTCGCAACTGCACTGCAGGTGTGATACAGTCTCTCGACTGAAATGGACATGTCTTAATTCGCCACTGCTAAAGTTTGACAGTTGCCACAATAGGGCCCTGACACTTACTCGGACAGATTTCTGACGTGTTAAAAATGTTCTGCCCTCAGTGCTGCGAAATTGTAAAATGTGAGATTCCACAAGTCGATCGTTCTCCGGCTGCTCCCAATAGTCTATAGACACCAAGGGCAAATGACAAACACATAGAACAACGATGATGGTGAGCTATACCTAACAGCATATGGACCCATTTCATGGAGGTGGAAATCACTGAGCCGTAGACGAGCCGTAGCCGAGGCGTGATTGACAGCGGTGCTGAGTCATGTCAAGAGCATACAATGAAAGCCCAGAACTGGAGAGAAACTGCAGCTGTTCTTCTTCCGCCTGAAAGGAGAACAACGGCACACGGTAATGGCTGTAATGTTTAATGAAAGATATGGTGCCGCTTTGTCGATTGTGCATTTGTACGAGGTGAAAGTTTTTAGCTTAGCATTAAATGCACATTCGGATTGAAATTTGTTCTTGAAAGAACTAAAGGTATTTTTCAGTTAAATATCAACACATTCATAATATTTATTTGCTGGTCAAATACACCAAAAACTTGTGTGAGAGTGAGTGAGTGAGTGAGTGAGTGAGTGAGAGACTCATAGCACTTGACATAATACTTGGCTTCCCCCATAGCATCCCCCTTAAACCTGAGGCTTCTAATCATCCTCTTATAAATTTCTAATATAATTCCTCTGACTAGCTTTAGACAGAACTGGAAATTACTTACTTGCATAATAGGCCTACAACGCTTTTCCAGTTTTCAGAATATAAAGAGTTGCTACTTCTTTGGCATTGAAAAACTTTATATCGGTTGGAAAATGACTGTGACAAAAGGTGACAATTCCTCAGTTTGGTTCATTCATTTTTGAACAACACCCTGATGTGCTCAGATTGAATAGACCCTCTTAATCACTGGTTGAAAGTGATTGTTTTTTTTGCTTTGGGTGATTTCAGGACAGTCCACTGGCAGGGAATTCAGAGGAGAATTCACTCAGTGCATTCACTCAGAAGATGAAACACCCTCTGTCAAAACAGGAATCTCACAGCAGACAAGCTTCACATAGGGCAAACAAAGTTTCAAAAGCCTGTCAAACACATTGTTACAGAAACATCCTCCGCTACTGAAAACACAGCTATATCTTACAACACAGAGGGGTAAAAACCAATGCCTACCTCAACAGTGTGTTGCGCGTTTTTAAAATGCCCAGATAAACTGTGCCTGACGACCTCCCTTTTAGGCAACAAGTAGATCAAGGGAAGAATCTATTCTAAGTCATAAAACCTTGCCCCCCCCTGGTTTATAGCTGTATATAGCTTGACTAGTATATTTCCACTCATATAAGCACATGTCTGAAAGAACTGCACTTGTTAATGTGTACAGCCATTTAAAATATGAACAAATGCAAGAGTGGTCCTATTAGTGTATCCATCGTCTCCCTGCCAGTCCACCTCCCATTCGTTCTTCTTGTTTTCCCCATTCCATGTCATGTCTTTCTTTTTACCTCGTTTGTCTTTTCAAGTCGTGCAGGCTGGACGTGATTTTCTTGCTCGTTTTCTCATTGTCTCTCCAATCATCTCTCAGCCAATCACCCGCATTCCCCACGCGCATTCTGCATGCACTCTCATTATCTCATTACACTCGCTTGCATTCCTCATGCCCACACTCATTACTGATCTTCCACTTCAGCTGCCTCCTCCCTATATATATCGTCTGTTTTCTCTGTCACGTTGCCAGTTTGTGCAGTCAGTTTGTGGTGGTTTGATGTGTTACGTGGTTCCTGTTTTATTGTTTCTAATTTCATGGTTTGTGGGTTATTGTTTTCTTTTCTGTTGCGGTTTTCATCCTGGTTTTCCGATTGAGAATCTGTTAGATTTTTTCCACGTTCCTTTCCTAGTTTTGGTTTTCCCCCTCGTTATTTGTTTCACCTGTGCTTCTACCTGCAGGGTATTTAAGTTCCTCACTTCCACTTCCCCGGTGCTTCTTTGGCATTCAACATTTCATTGAGCCAAGTATAGCCAGGTATAGCCAGGTATAGGTGACCTCATGATATTAAATGCTGTTTATGTTCACGAGAGACTTGCTATTAGCTTTATTTCAGGTATAGGTATTATTTCTCCTGTTAGTGTTCTGCGCTATTTATTTAGTCTTTTGCTGTTCTGTTTTTTTTGTTTTGGTTTTACACTTCTGGCCGTCCGAATTTACAAAATCTCCACTGCTTCACAGAAAGAAGGTCTTGGGTTCAAATCCAGGCCAGGGGCCTTTCTGGGTATAAGTATAGTATACACGTGTCTGCGTGGGCTTCTTCTGGGTACTTTGGTTTCCTCCCTAGACATGCAGGGATTCGCTCCAGCTGCCTCCCATGACCCTAACCAGGAATTCATTAGCAGGTTAGATAATCCATGGATGGATGGACAAACATTGAAAAGCTCAAAACAGCCTTGAACAACATTAATGGTTCGCAAACACAGGTAGGTTGATCAAATCATTTCCATTTTTGTGTTTCACACATCTTTCAAACAATTAATCGCAAAGCAAGTGAATATCGCTTGACTTTATAGGGAGCTGACATTTTTAAATGTATTTTTAAACAGCCAGCTGGTGGCTTGACATGTCTGGCTTTATTTGTCGACCTTACACTTTTCCATATCTGCCCTCAACTCGAAAGGCATAGCCTCATAACCACACTGTGCTAGTAAAACCACAGAAAGGTTCTGATACTGAATGCTGACCTCATTTTGAGGAGGTTGATGCCAATGTGTTACGTGACTAGACTTGAACCTTCGCCTGCACTGTTAATGCATTGGGGATACACTGAAAACACGCATTTGCATTGACTCCAGGTTTAAGGTCTAAGTCAGTCACTGTTTACCATTCGTTGTATCCTATCCATCTATCTCAGTGCAGTACATCTATACTCTATAGTTTTTGTAGAGCACAGAGCCTTCAAGGCTTTAGATGTAAATGAAATCTTCACTAATATATTTATTTCATCAGGACAGGAAAGCGGTTGATTTACACTCGCATCCCAACAGCAAAATGTCACTTAATCTGCCACCAGTAGAACAGGTGAACCCTAAAGGATTTCATCTTGCAGCAGTAAATCTGCCCCCTGTATGTGGGAACCCAATAAGCATATGTGAGATATACTTTAGTTTTACATACAGTATCCAGTAGCACAAATGAATGTGTTTTCAGCAGGTCCTTTCGTAAGTGAAATACGAATATGCATGCCCTTCAATATTGAGGTGGGTGTTAAATAAATGTAATCAATGAAAGTGGACTAAAGCTAATTTTATCATGCGGTATTTCACTCAGTAATAAAGAGCGTGAGCCTTTGTTCATGCGGAAACTTCCAGATGACCTATGAAATTATACTGTGAGGCCCTCCCGATAAGATGACTGACTTCCAATTTGTAGCTTATTTTATGATGTATGGGGTCTGTGATATTATGATGCACTTTGTCTGAGCGCATGCTGTTATAGGATGTAAATGTACAGGCTGCCAGCAGCCATACCACCGTGCACTCTGCTCCTGCTGAATGGCTGAAGCTAGCTAAGTGTGTGTGGGTTGGTACTGGATGGGGATGGAGACTCTCTGTGGAAAAAAACAAGCTGGGCTGGGTGGTGGTGGTTTGTAGGGGGGGGGGGGGGGCCTGGTCAAAAAAAAAAAAAAAAAAAAAATGCCCCAGTGCAGTGATGGGGTGATGTGGACAGTGTGTCTTGCCGTCTTTCGGATGAGACGTTAACCCCTGTCCGAGGATGACACTCACTTGTAAAGAAAAGATCCATGACACTTCTCGTAAAAGAGTAGGGGTTCCCCCGGTGTCCTGCCCAATCCAATCTCTTCTCCTCCTTTCAAATCCATCCAATCTCCCCCCCAAAAAATTAAAAAAAAAAAAAATCTCCTCTCTCTCTCTCTCTGTGTCCTCAGCTGATGTTGGTGCGCAGCATGGTGGCGCAATATGTGCATGTGGTGGGTGCTCTGGGGTGGTGTGTAGTTGGTGGGTGACGAGTTTCAAAAAAAAATGAAATCAAAAAAATCTTTAAAAAAAAAAAATAAAAAAAAAAAAAAAATATTATAAATACTTTTTGAAGGTGTCATTGCATCCATGCATTGGAGTGACTGATTCCAAATGGAGGGGATACTTTTTTGGGAATTATTTTTCCTCCACATCCGATGTCCACTGGCTTACAGCTTATATTACACTAACGTTAACTGATAAGGCCATACACAAATAAAAGTATCATTTAGTGAAACTGAAAAAAAATAAAATAATTGTAACTACTTTGTTATATACGCATACAAAGATCACCTTGTGCCCTCATAGTTATTTTTCATAAAATTTGAACTTTACATAATGAAAATAGAATAATGACAATGACAGGCCATTTAGTGTGTATAGACTTCTTATTTTTCTGCAGAGTATCCACCGCTAGGTCAAGTCCGGACTTTGACAACCCAACGGCACGAGCTGTTCCATGCGGTATTCCTCTTTAAAAATTGAACGCACTTGTAACTGTACACCAATCATAGCAGCACTGTAGCCATGAAGAGAAACTCGAAGGCAGAAGTGTAGTTGGGAATTTCATCATCATCCTCATCACCCCTTGTTCAGATTTTCAGGAGCTGCTGTAAATGTACGGCTGTCTCATCCAATTCTCTAGGTGTTCCAGAAAAAACAACTGAATCCAACTTTTTTCCTTGTGCTCGTCCTCATTTTATGTGTCTTAGTACAACTATGATAAAAAATGACTGCAGAGAACTGATTGGAGGACAGACTTCATAGTTCATAAGAAGCCATACATAGCACTCACTTTGTCCACTACTTCAGCGTTCATCGAGGCAAAATTTCAGCCCTGTAAGCACACGCAAAAAATCATTATAAACAAAAGTGTACTACTTCAATATCTATGTGATTCGATAGAGGAACTTCTCAGTGACAATGTGTAATACTTTAAAAACAATTTTTGGCCTATTTTGCCATTAGATGTAATTTACCAGATCTGTATAAAAGCTTAGTCGAGCTGGCTCATTTACTTTTTTTGTCAACATTTTTTGAACGTTTTGTTTTTATCATTGTTTAAGATGACGTTTAAAAAAAACCTGTGTAAATTTGGACAACAAGTAATAGTATTGTCAATGTGAAATTGGTTAGATCTTTATTTTTGACAAGATAGATGGATTTTTTCTCTTGGTTTTGGTTTTTTTTTTTTAGATGGAAAAAAGTGCATGTGAGGACAACACAACAGCATTGCTGTAGCAGTACGTCTCCATCATTGTTCTGGAGTTAGAGAAGAAATGAAAGAGGAGGTGTCACCTTTTATCCTCCCTTCCTGCTTACACTTCAAAGCTCCACGTTATCTTCCACCGGATCCAAAAACCTTTTTCTCAAACAAAAAGGAACAGCAGAGAAGTGACAAGCAACACATTCATGGACAGCAGGGCATTCATGGACAGCAGGGCATTCATGTTGTGGCCATCAATGGTGCTGGTCATGTATATAGACACTTGATCACAGATGCCTTATGTCCTCAAAAATGACCATGAATTTAAAGGTCAGCATAAGGACAGAGTTTTGTTTTGTTTCCTGGTTTAGATTTTTTTTCACGCAAATATTGTATTCTCCGCACAAAATGGATAATTGAAAAGTAATTGTACCTGTCACCGTGAAACATGAATTAAAAAAAAAAAATTCCTTTGATACAAGACATAATTATTTCAACTTAAGCACTGAAGGGCATCATCGACCAAAAAGAAGCTTCCAAACTACTTGAGGCATATGAAATGCAACATTAATTACAGAGAGCCTTTTCTCTGTTGAGGTTTATTTTATCTCAATACGCACATGAGATTCAAGGTCCCTTAAGCAATGAAACCTGTTTTTTTGAACAAGTGAACTAATGCATTTTCTCTACAAGCATGCCAGTGGAAAGGAAGTGAATATCCTAAGAACAGAACATGATGGTTTTACTTTAAACATCACAGTTCTCATAACCAAAAGGGCTGGCCCAGAAAACATGGTATAACAATGATTTATTTATGTATTTGTTTGGAAAGACCTGTGAGTCCTTGACCCAATCTCTCCCACTTCCAGAACATTTTCCCAATATGGATGTGACCTCCTTCCTTCCATTTTCCATAAGTGCACTAATGCAGTGTGTTGCAGTGAGGTACAACTGAACCAGCATCTTCAAACACACGTTGTGATTTTTACTTTATTTATTTATTTTTACAAAAATTGTCACACAGCCCTTGCATCCGCGAAAAGGCTGGACACAGCTTTTTTTTTCATTTTCTAATGAGCAACTACGTGTTATTTATGTGAATAGAAGAAGCATTTCGGCCTCATAAAATGTGTTTAATGTCCCCATGAAAATGATTTACGCTATTCTTAACAATCGCTAGTGCTCTGCTTTGCTGGGAATATAAAGTGATTGCAGCATCATTTGTGGTAAATGATTAAAGTAATTATTGGTGGATAAATTTTTATTTCCACGTGTGTATTTATACCGTTTCTCACCCACAATAGGGAAACAATACACTTGCTGCCATGGCCTGCTCAGCAAATATGTAATGAAATCATGAAAGCGAATTATACAATTTTGAAAATGTGCATAGAAGAACCCAGAGGAAACTGCAGAATAGTTATACAACCGCAGTGGTAAAGTAGCACTGACGGACGAATGAATCAGTGGAAGATTCTACATTGTAAGCACCAAGATAAACTCACTATTCGTTTCGAAGAAAGAAATTACTATTGTATGTAAATCCAAGAACAAATGTTGAGAACTTGTTCATGCCAACAATATTGTCACGCTTTCCATTCCCTCTCAGTCCCCATCCCTGTTTGGGCTTCGTGTTTTCCCCTTTTCCTCACGTCTCTTGTTATGTTTTAAGTTTCCCTGTTTGTCTTCCGTGTTGTTCAGGTTTGGCATGGTTTTCCTTCTTGTTTGTTCATTTCACCCTCGCTAATTCCCCAGCCAATCCTTCCCCGTTTGCATTTCTCACGCCCTCATTACCGCTCAATGACTCTCGCATACATTCTCACGCTGCAATCACTCATTATCTAATTTACCACACTATATATTCTCCCGTTGTTTTTTGTCTTGTTGCCAGTTCTTGTTCATTATTACCTCGGTCATGTCAAGTTTGAAACTCGGTCTAAGACTTGTCTTGTCTTGCTGAATGAACGCCTAATCTTGCCTTTCTATTTGTACCCGCCAGCCTGCAGCTTCATGCTTCCCACATCCCGCTCTGCCCCTGCTGTGCCCTAACCCAGGATTCAGTCACCATCCAGCTCCTTGCCTGCTTCTCTCTCCTGCTCTGCCCTCCGGTTCTACCCTACCCAGAATTCAGTCCCTTCCCCTCTCTCGCTACAAGAGTTTGCTGTAGCAAATAAGCACTCTTTGTGTGCTTATTGTGAGTTCTGTCTCTGAGTTGTGCATTTGAGTCCAGTTCTGATCAGGAACCTTAACAAACATGCTTATTTTTTCAGTATGTTGAAAGACGTATATTGGTATATGAGTATAAGAAAGTTTTATTGAAATAAAAAATAATAAATTATCCTTATGCATGCCTATCGAGCAACAATATTTTACAATAGCTTCCCCATGAATATTAATTGGTCCACATGACAGTGTGAATCCGAATATGCTTTCTGAAATATACATAACTTTAGGACATTTTCAGGACACCAGGAACAGATAATACACTATATTTTAGTTTAGTCCCCATATCTATAATATAGCCTAGAGTTATGGAGATGTGGTATTTGAAAACTATGAAAAATTTGATTCCAATTTTTTTTTAAACCCACTGCAAATATAATATGCAGTGCAATCTAAATGGAAAATTAAAACCAATCCATGGTGTAGGATTTACATGGTGTTTGGAAATTTGTGCTGCTGCCAGTAAATGTACAAAATTACAGATTTTAACTTAAGTCAGATCTTAACAAATAAACTTCTGGTCTTGTTTGCTTTCCAGAGACAGGTGGTCAATGCACACACGCTGCACTGTTCAGTTGAGCTTGCCACCTGGGGCATTGATCACTCACAAACACGGTTCTGTAATGGCACAGTGCTGCCTATATGCACTTGATATTTGACAGCTTAGAACTAGAAAAATTGTTATTTTGGGGAAACAAATCAAATAAAGCAGTGGTGCGATAAATTGGAAATCATTACCATTAAACTTTTCAAAAAGAAGTAGAGTATTTTTAAATGATGGTATGTCGATACAATATTATTTTGCAGAGATTCAATTAATTATTGTAAATCACGTATTACTTAAAGTATTCATATTGAGATTTACTTCTAGATATAATTTATATGACATGGGTTTGACCACGTAAAGGGTAAGAGTAAAATTAAGCTCACTGTACTATATGAAGACTTGGCTGTCTGTGAGTGTTATTTAATTTTTGGCTGAGTTCGGGCAATGTAAGTACCGATCACAGATGGGGGGTGGGGTGGTGGATGGGTGGTGGGGGGGATGGGAGGAGGGTTTTAAGCGATCATAGACCCGGGGAGGGATTTCACTGACTATCATTAACGCAACACATTCCCATTTTTCCATTTCTTTCCTTTTCATTTGCCACCCCCAGATGGTTAGCGCCCCCTCCATACAGATGGCCCCGGTTTGGAATACCCCGCTGACACAGCTGTACACGTGAGAAACTGTATATGTGTGCACATGTCCGCCAAAAAGGCTGCTACCATCCTCCAGTTCTTAGCTTACAGCATCTGGGCAGCACAGTCATTATGGCAAAAGGCTTCTGATCTCTGGCACAGGAAGACAACAGGCACCCACTTGAATGATCAATCAAAAATGGTTTATTGATTCTGGTCTGTGAACATCAGGGATGCATTTCTGAGGCTAAATAAAAGATTACTCTGTTTTCACAGTATTCATTGATTAATTGGTATTGTTTTTTTTATTACATTTTTTTACAAAAAAGTTAAAATGCTTATACTTCTGTTAATTGGCAAAGTCTTGAGAACTTCCATTAGAAAAGCAATAATTCATATTGGGTAGTGTGGGTACTGGATTGTAGACAGGAGGCAGTAACTACTCTCAGTGGGCCTCATGTATAACCATACGTGCATACGTACAATAAAATGTGTATGCCACTTTCCCCACGGATTTCTGATTTATAAAAACAAACTTGATGTCAAAACATGCGCACATTTACGCGGAGTATGACTCATGCATACACACATTTTTGAGACTTTGGGAATTGGTGACTCCGATGGTGGGGAAACTGGCATACACATATGTACGTATTTTTTTGTACATACGCACCATTTATACATGAGGCCCATTGTGTGTATAATATGGCATAATAATTATGTTAGACAAAGCAGACCAGTGCCCAGACAGTTTCTTCCCTTCCTAAAATCTCCCTTTACGTGTCCCAGTTTTATACAGGTATGTAAGCTACCTACCACCATCATTTATAAAAGTGCAGCTCATTCCGATTTCAAATATAAGTACAAGTAATGTTGAGTCCCAAGAAAAACATTTTGATTAAAATGAGTCCTGTTTTTCTTATTCCATTGTGACATGTGTGGCAGACTAACTGTGAAATTACTACCCGAAAAAATGTTGGAAGGTAAAAAAAAAAAAAAAACGCACCTTTGAGAAGTTCAACTCCGCCCTGTTCGAGATCAGGGACAGTGGACAAAAACCTTAAAAATATTTCCCAGAAATTTAAAAAATAATTTTTCATGGAAAAAGATTTGAACCGTGGATATCAAAAGACACTGATGGAGAAAGCTGATATCCCAATTTCTAAGGCAACTAGCACTTCTCTTAGCCTATTACAGGCTTTAATACTTGATGATCTTATGAAGAGTTGTGTGATTGTGTTGTAATTCTCAGCAGGCCAAAACGGGTCACAGTGTTGATTCACAGTGTTGATTCTGCACCGCTCTGGTTCTCACCAAGACGATTACAGTTGGAGGAAGTGTTACTACTTCTATTCCCCATGGCTGGGAACCATCTTCAGCACAGGCCACTGCCTCTTAATGGTAAAGCGCCGATGTGAATTACACAGGAATCAATGTACCCAGTGTGGGAAACCCCATTTAGCCTGACCTCTGCACCATTAGAAAATGAAACTCAAATATTTACTGTTGTTCATACCTCCAGGCACCCAAGTTGCGTCCGCTATCCCCTTGATTATGAAATGCCCTGTATAAAACGGGCCATGTAAGCACTTCGGTTTTTTGAACCTGATCTAAAAACTGAAAGAGCAAAAAAATTGTTTCAGACTTCTACCTCTACGAAATTGAGCTGTCAGTCAAACATGGATTAGAGATGTGCGCTCAAGTCACAGTGTTCATGTATTTATTGACAGCAGTGTTATCCAATTACTATGCAATTACAAATGACTTGCTGATTTCCCCATAGATAGTGGTATGTTCATTTATTTCCAAATGGTCTGCACCATCCCTATCTTACATCTATATTTATATTAAGTATTAATGTATTTATTTATTATATGTTTCTGTCATAAACAATAAACAATAAAGTACATAATAATATAAAAATATACAAATATAACAATTGCATTTAGCTGACGCTGATGTAAAATAGATTGGATTCAAATATGGAATCGCCATTTTGTTATAAGTTTGACACATCACTTATTTTGGAAGGAGACGCAAAGGCCAATTAGGCCATGAAGCTCTGACTTTTCATACAGTTCTTAAAGAAAAGTTTTAACGTTTCCTTGAACTGCTGTTCAGTTCTCCTTGGAGTAAATTTTTTCAAATACCAACTGGAAAAAAACTACCTTATGAACTGCATACGAGATACTAGGTCCAATTATACATCCAGAGAACCCTGCTGTGTCACTGCCTTCATGGGGATCTGAGTCCCTCTTCATCAACAAACGCTGTCATTTTAATAATCTTTCAGCTTTGCTTGCACTTAAAACTTGCTATATCAACCAAATTTCCATTAACACTTAACCTGCGGGCCAGCACGTTAAAAACCTTTGAAGAGCCTTGTAAAACAAAAGGAAATGACAAGTCATCCGATTTGTGTCTGTTTTTAAAAGTTAATTTTAAAAAGGTGCTAAACTTTGCTCATTAACACTCCATCCATTTCAGCTACTTTGATTGCTTTGGTTATTGTGTTTCACTAGAGGATAAAGTACTTCAGATAATTTTTTTCTTCAGTGAACATTTTTTTATAAAAATTTTTTATACCATCTCCTGCACAGTTGGTCAGCATTCTGGTGAGGAGAGATTGTGAAAAAACAGTTCAATTGTTTTATGGATGACAAGCAAATTGGACAAAAACTGTGAAAATAAAACCAAACAAATGGACTTAAAACAGGCAGCCATGTTGGAAAGTTTTTATGTAGACAAAGGTTTACATCATTTAAATATTGAAGATAATTGACTTATACGTGAAACTATAGAGGACCAGAAATTCCAAAATTAAGAATTTATAAATAAATAAATAAATAAATAAATAAATAAAGGTATAAGGAAATAAATAAATAAATATGTAAATTGGCGCATAAATTAAGAAATGAATAGATAAGATCAGAATACATTATTTTTTTTATTTTTTTTATTTCTGTATTTATTTTTTTCTGTATTTATTCTTTTCTGTATTTCTTCATCCATATGGTAATTAGAAGGCGTGGCTTTGATATTTAGGTAGCCTACTTCAGTTCAGGGTGGTGCTAGGCCTACTATGGGTTCAAAACAGGTCCAGGAAAACCAGCACTCACAAAAAACTAAAATTTTAGATGGACAGCGTGTCGGTTCGAAGTTTCGGCTTAATCAGACGCTGATGAAGGCTTTGTAGCTGAAACGTTCAAACTGACACGCCACCTATTCTAACAAATAGCTCAAGAAGATTTTTGTGAATGCTGTTTTTCTTTATCTGTGTACATTTTTAGTCGATCACCAGTGCAACCAATGCAAAATATCACCACCAGTTGGACATTCTACAGCATCTTATGGTAATATAGGGCTTGTAGAAAAATATGTTGTAAAAAAAAAACATAGCCTCCTGGAGCAGTAATTCCCTCTGCTTGCATATTTTTCTACCCTCTCCTGTTTTCATTAGCGCTCTAAGCCTGCTGTAGAATAGCATGCTTCGGTCAGATTTATCACTGCTTAGGCAACCCTGCCCAAATGAAAACAAGTTAAATGCACTTGCTGAGTAGGGGAGAGATGGGGAAATATGGGCTGGGCGCTATAGCTTAGAGTTTTCTATCTCTCACCATCCTGTCTCTTAGCACTTAGGTACAGCAAACTGAGGGCAAGAGGAGGGGGAGAGCGGAGATGGGGGGGGAGGGTGGGTGGCCAACAAATTGACATAAAATACATACCTCCTGCATGCATATTTGCATTTCTTAATTATGAACACATATTGACACGTCAATTTATATCTTCACAGCAATCAAGATACGCACGTGTCTCCTCCTAATCCAAGGTGTGCATATTATAGAGCACGTCTTGTGGGGCATCGTTACGACGGAGATTGTATTTCTCGTTTAAGGGGTAAAACCCAAGTTTGAAAAAAAAAGCAATCCACAGCCCCCCTCTTAATTCTGGTCTTAACAGAGTTTAGAGAATCTATTTTTACATGTCGTACTTCTGGAGAAGAGCGCTTGTGTGGCTCCCGCGTTGGTGTTCCTTTGTCAGCTAACCTTTAGGCAATGTAAACAACATGTCTCCTCTCCTTCTGCTCAAAGCAAATAGCACAATAGAATTAGCTGAACTTCCAGACAAAGCCGGTTCGAAAATGATAACCATAGTTCGAAATATGACAATTAAAATATATTAGGATGATGGTTATCATGATTATGAAAATTATTTGTGGGGCCAACAATGGGCATGAAGGCATCCTACTGTTACTGTAAAAATATCCATCTTATCAATGTGATTATAAAAAACATATAAATATATTTCATTAAAAAAACTCACCAACCTTGGCAGGGGCAGTCAATTTGGGAAAATAACATGTCTTGGATTCACCCTTATCGTAGTGCTATAGCAGTTCATTTGTTAATTAGTTTTGTTTTGACAGGCTGTAAGCCTCTAAAATCACGCTGCAAGCAAAATAGTAATTGAGGCATAAATAATGATAAACATATGTATCTACTCAACTACAAAAATGTTCAGATGAGGAGATACATGCGTGCATCATTATTTATGCCTCAATTATGTTTTTGCTTGCATTATGGGTTTTTTTTTAAGCTTAAACCCTGTCAAAACAAACTAACACTACTGTAGTAGTTAAGCTCACAGACAAAAGCCCAAGCCTTAAAGAACAGTGCCACTCAGCCTATGACAACAAGAGCCATCAGAGGAAACACCGTAAGTAGCAATAATAAAACTATTTTTTATTTCTAAAAAGGGAGTAAAGCTTAAAAAATATATATATAATAATAATAACAATAATAATAACTCATTATTAGCCAGGGAGGACAGTCTTCCTGCTCTCACCACCACCATTTTGGTTGAAGTACAAGCTCCTATCCTGCAATCGCTAATGAATTGTCCCCACGCAAAACCATTTGCAACAAAATACAACAAAACATTAATTATGCCCCCAAATAAGCACGCCCACAAATATTTAAACTGGGCATGACCTAAGTAGTTTGCCAAGAGAAGGAATTAATCCAAAATTAATTGTCTAAATCCCATTTTTGGAAATGTTTATGACAGGGCATCACAAGCATGATTGCGCACATGATTAAAACGGCGGTGTGAAAAGGATGTGGTCTGACTGTGCCATGACAGCACAGAGGAGTCTGCTTTTCAAGCTACATTCAGAGGACGACAGTCAGACACAACATGTAACGGTGGTATATAACAATGCAGCCAAATTGGCATAAAGCTGATCATCGTGCACCACAGGGATCATCACAGTATGCGCGTCGATCAGAAGTGTGTTTATCCTTAATGATGTGCACATAAGTACCTGAAACATGTTTAAGCAGTTTGGTATGGGGCCATTTTAGGTATAGGGTTAGGATTAAAGGGTTAGGGTTAGGCTTTTTTATTTCATCGTGCATCATATTCCTTCAGTTATCAATCAGAGTTTGTAAGTTTTAAGTTACTTATACTTCACTTTGTATGTATGGCTTTAAGATTGTTTCATTTATGTGTTGGATTCCGTCTAAATTTTGTTGTGGACAAAAGGGGAATGAGCAGGCATTTCCGTGTGTTCGTAAAACAGCCATAACAACATGAAAACCTTTTTTTTTTTTTTTTTGATGAGATGAGTATCAAGAACAGGTATATTTTGGTTGTTTGTCATTGTGTTTGAAGTCAGATGTCAAAGCAACAGGGAATGCAGGGAATAATAAGCCTTCATGAGTCGCTAAACAATGGTTCCTGTGTTTCTGTCATGTTTTGCATCACAATAAACCTTTATGCGCACACCCTCATAGATGTTATTCATCTGAGGTTTATCAAAATTCTGAGCTGAAACCGACAAGATCACTTGTCATAAATATGCATTAAAGGGCTGTTTCCACTGTCCCAGAATAACTTTTTTGCAACAAATCCTTCATTCACTTCATTCAGTGTGGCCTCTCATTAAAAACTCCCAGCAAATAGATAAAAACATGGCTCACCTGCAGCAACAATTTAAATATATCAGTCCGATTATATCAGACACTAACTATCTGGAGTACCTTTTCCTTTGTTCCAACATGAGAACAAATTTTAATTGCCAAAAGCATTTAGTGGAACATTAACTGAGTCTGTTTGAATACCATATACACTGAAATAAGGGGCACTGAATTCTACCTCACTTCTCAAAGTTCAAATGGTGCTCTAGAAAGTGTTTATTAGAAGCTCATTGTGAAAAGAGCCAACCCCTGTGATCCGTTTTATGAATTCCGTAAGTGTCAGCCAGTACTCAGAATTCAAAGCATGCATGCCTGTATGCTGAAAACGGCTCTGGGTACACACATTAATTTTTACAAACAAACTCCTAGATTGGCTCTGGAGCTCAACAGTGAGGAAATCTGTTCCTGGGCAGGCCCTGCCACGCCACCCGTCCGCTCTGCTCAGAACACATGCCTGCTGCCACCTGTGTCAGCGCAGATCAAATCCCTGAGGAGACAAGCTTTGTTTTGACACCAGACACCCCAGGTGAAGCATCTGGTTCGTAGTCTGCCGACAAGGGCTTGTTCCTTGAGTGACCTCATAAGAGGGTAAAGATCATTTATCACAGAACAGCGACAGAAAAGATATTGAAAAGTTAAAGCCAATCCCATTGAGTAAGCCTTTTGAACAACTCTGCCCCCCACCACTGTCACCCAACCTATACAACCCCGAACCCCCTCTGGAATAGCATCAAACTTTGTTTGAGCCTTTCTTCATGTCTGAGTTACCATCATACAGCAACAACAAAGTGTTTTCAAGAAGTAAATGGTTAATTATTTCTTCCAATTTGTTTGTAAGAATTAAAAAAAGAACTCACACACTGTCTGCTTGTGAGTGTATTTACGTTAACTTCATCCGAACTGATCCTATCACTGAAACATTAACATGAATAGAGTCAAAATATTGCAAAATACTCGTTTTTATTATTATTATTTTTCACATTTATACATTTTACAGCAGTTAGTAGGCAAAAAAATTCAAGAGATATTACACAATATGAAATGACGAAATACATAAATGGCCTATGGTCCACTTGCAAGAGGGATTAGTTTTGTTGTTGGCATATTAATTGATGTGGCGCAGTGATGTATGTGTGCTATGTGTGCTATGTGTGCTATGTGTCAAAAGTTGCCAGATTATAATGATGGAATCACTAACAAAACAAAGCGATCTTTGTTGGATGATCTCGTTGCAGTAGACAGCATGAGGATGTTAAAAGCCTCTATGTTCCCCAGGGAAATATCAGGGGTTAGGGTGGCATGCTGTTTTCTGACCTCCCTCATTCGGCTCATCTCTTAGCCTGAGCTGACACTGGGGACAAACTGCTACCATGCAGCCTGAAAATATAGACCTATTAAGTGTCCTTCTGTAAGTCTTTACTCATCTCATCTTTTCCCGAGGAGTAGTAGTTCTGGGGATTGTGAGCCTTTAGCCAGCCTAAGATAGGTGGGCCTGTCCTATGTTATCTGTGTCTCACTGATTAGAAAGTGTGCCGACAGGGCTCTAAACTATTGGATGCCCAAGGCAAGATTTTTTTTGAATGCCCCCGTTTGAGTTATGTCCTACCCGGATACGCACTCGGGGTGGGGGCGGTTTGCGAACGCGAATGGTGGGGAGGTTGGTGGGTTGCGTTTTCAGGGTGGCGGAGGTTGCCTTCCGCCTGGCAGATGGGGCCCCTCCAGACAGACGGGGCCCTATAGGCGATCACCTATGTCACCTACAGTATGTCTAGAACCTGGTCTGGGTGGATTGGTTCATGAGTCATTGAATGGTAGCACCTGGTAGGAGTGGTAGTACTTTTTTTAGGCTGACAAAAAAATGACACGGAATAAGATTGTTATGCTGCTGTCTTTATACTGAAGTTGTTTGTTAATAATGCAATGTAATCCATTTCCCAGTTTTACATGGAAAAGGTTCATTTCCTCATGAAATTCAAGCATCCGCCATTGCAGCTATACTCCACTGTGAGAGAAATGAGATAGTACCCCTTTGAGACATGACACTGTACGGAGGAAGATATGAAGGATCCTGTTAGGTAGGCTTCTGTCATTTGGTCACATGGGCGAAGAATTTAATTGTCTCCACTTAAAAAAAATGAAAAAAGCAAGACAAAGAATTAATGCCTGAAAAATCTAATAAACAGCAGGAATGAAGAGGTGTAAGCATTTTAACAGTACATTAGTAAAATATTAAACCAGGCCAGGGGCCTTTCTATGTGGAGTTTGCTTGTTCTCCTTGTGTCCCTGTACGTTTCCACTGGGTACTCAGGTTTCCTCCCTCAGTTCAAAGACATGCAAGTTTGGCTAATTGGGGGCTCTAAATTGCCCGTAGATATGAGTGTGTGAGTGAATTGTGTGTGGGCCCTGTGATGGATTGGTGTGCTGTCCAGGGGGTATTCCTGCCTCTCACCCAATGCATGCTGGGATGGGCTCCAGGAATTGACGGGTTAGATAATGTATGGATAGTAGAGTATTCAGTATGTAATCATTTACGTTAAAAAGGAACATTCAATTTTCAGCTCTAGCAAGTTAGGTTTTTGTGTTGTCTGCACCTCAGGGCCTTTTAATCTTCCACACAGAATTTACCTGTACTCGGTTTATCTAATTGCATGTTTGTGAAGTGCTGTTGTTCTAGTGACAACAGGACATTTGCTTATTGCAAATTGGTGTGCCAAGCTATTGGTGTACAATTATTTCCAGTAAGCTGAAAGAAGCAGACTGGGCATGAGCCAGCAATGTTAGCAATGAAAAAATTGCATTCAAAACTCAATAAAAAATTATTAGGTTTTTAAGCCTGTGTTAGGATGGTATGAATGTATATTTTAAAAATCATAGATAATAAACAGCAATATCCATGGATGATTTATAATGAGTTTGAATCAGACAATTGCACTTTTATTTTAATACTGAATCAATTATTCATTATAATGCATAAAATTGCATTTTTAATCATTCATAATTAAGAGTTTATATTCTTTGTGAGGGATTACAGCTTGTTAAGTATGAGTCACTTGAAAAAAAAACAGATAATGCAAAGACTGGAATTGTCACCCGTCATCATATCTGCTCTTCAAATGAGCTATGTTTAAAAGTTTCTTTTTTCTTTGGTTGTTGTTTATACTCTGACTTTAAGGACTCCCACTGTGTCCCACAGCCCCTCCCACCACCACCACCTTTTCAACCTTTTAACACACACACACACACACACACACAAATGGAAACATAAAAAACACATTTACTTTTTATGGAATTTAATGCAGATACATTTTTTTGATGATTGAAAAAACAGTTTTTTAAATGCCAGCACAGCTGCCTTCAAGAGGAATCAGAAGAGCTCATATCCCTGGAATACATTTCACACGATGTCACATTGAATGTAGGGTTCTCTTTTCACTGCGTTGAAGTCATACAGGTGTTTCCACTTCCCCTCTGCCCTGCTGTGGAGAGTGCATTACCTCTGCAGTGTGCAGCATTGTGCAAATATTCTTCACTGCCCTTTGCAATCAATTGGGCGGTCGCTGGGGACTTGTTTTGCCACTCGGGGTCCAGTAAAGTTCTCATTGCTTTGGCGTTCGTTTATCGCACCGTGACGGCCGGCTCTGGATCACCCCCATGCTTTTGCACTCAGATGCACTGACAGATGGCGTTGCGGGGCGGCGTATGCTCAGATTTGGCCCGGAGTTGTGTACTTATTTTGTGTTGTACTTGCCAGAAATTAATTACATGAAACATTAAGGGCTGCTGTTCATCAGGCAGAATTAAAGGCATGGAAAGTGATGTAGAAACAAAGAACTGTAGCGGAAGTAAGAACCTGATTCTTATTTAAGTGATATGCTACCCTTCCAATGAATCTTCAATACTCACATACAATCTTCCAACACTACTACACTAATATTCACTCTGTAAAATGTCCAGTGTTAATTCAACTCTAACAGAGTTTATATGTCTCATATGGACTACATGTACTTTATAAGATTTTATTTAACACCGAACATTTTACTGTGTACTTTGCTTTGTTTCGTGTGTATGCTTGTGTGTGTGTGTGTGTGTGTGTGTGTACGGTATGGACACACGCATTACAGTTTTGGACGATGGATTTTATGATCCGTGGTTTAAATAGTCTACTTTCACAAGATTGCAATAGCTTGCTGATAATATTTTATTTCAAAAACAAGTATAGAGCATGTAGAAAACCAGGCGATTAAATGTCTGATACCGCATTAACCTACTAAACGAAAGAACTGTTTACCCATCAATGCTCATGGGCGTCCTTATATAAAACGCTATTTTACAATCCATTAATCATATCTCAGGATTTTAATTGTGCCATCAATATTAAGCCCAAAACCAACTCAACACAGTTTCGCATTGCCGTTATTTCCCCGTTTCAAAGCATTCTTCCTTCTCTAATGAGTTCACAACAGCGTTTTCAGGCGCAATTAGCCTAACGTTTCCCCCATTCAACATGAATAAAAGGATGTTCAGCATGTGTAATTAAAAAGCCAAGGTTGACACTGTGCGGCTTCCACGCTAGCACTCTCACTTGCAGACTGAACTTGGGATGCAATGAATGCTCTGGCAATAGATCCAGACTCTTCTTTCACCTCGTCGTGCCTGACAGTCCCAGGAAAGGCACGTCTGCTCACGGAAGGTGCTACCTCCAATGCAGAGCGCGCGCTACTCGCCGCCTTTTCATCAGTAAAGCTAGTGCAGCGAGACTATCACAAAAGGGAACTAAAGGGAACCCGCTGTGCCTCCACTCAAATTTGATACATGGCCTACAGCACCAATACGATTTATGTTACCGAATTAGAGCTGAGAATGAAGCGGCTTCGATGATGATAGCTTTAAAGTGGGGTCTGCTGTTGCGAAGAGAAAAAAAAACATGCTTCACAAATATCTAGACATTGATTTTATTTGCGTCAGAGAACGGTGACAACGTCAAAAATAATTGGAGCAAAGCCTCAGCATGACGGATGGACAAACTTAATAGATTGAGATGTTAGCGCTCTTCTTTATCTTCTTATTCTTCTTCTTCAAAACCTTCTTCTTCAAGTCTGCCAGCATAATGTGTGAATTATTCCAACCTTGACTAACACTTCAAAGGTGGACATATTTCTAAATAGCAAGATGTTCATTTGAAAAATTGTTATTTGTTATTAAACTTAAAAACTTGACAAACTAAAATGAAATCTAGGAATGTTGGAGATGTATTTTAGTGCATTGAAGTAGGCAGGGTCCATTGAAACAAACTTTAAAAGTTTAACAATACATTCAAATGTGCATGGACAAAATATCTACATGGGAATTACATATTTTGTTGCAGAACAAACTTTTCCAATTTTTCCCATTTTTGGATGTGCTGTGTAATAAAGAACAGCAGAACAGGATTTCCCATCTGAGAGGGAATAAATCTGAACCACAGTTAAAAGTCATGAAAGTAAGAACTGAACGAGAACTGTTCTGAATAAATTGTTGCTCATGGTAAAACACTGTTCTGGAATAAAGTTTTTACTCTGAATAAATTGTTGCTCATGGTAAAACACTGTTCTGGAATAAAGTTTTTACTCTAGAACAGTATTTAAGTACTTTTTACTATCAAAATTTTTGTGTTGTGGTGCTGGAACCAGTGAACTTCCACGGATGTTTAAAGACATGTACGATAACATACAAAAGCCACCCCTTGTATGTTTTTTTTCCTTTTTATTTGATGCTAAGAGCAAAGATGAAAAGCATAGAGTGATGCATTGTCAAGTCTGTTCATTTCCCATGTGCAAGAAACAAGCGAGACAGCGTTGTCTTGATTGGTTGAGCCCACAATACAAACTGGGCTTTGATTCAAAGCACAGGGTCTGTCTTGGAATAGTGCCTCTAATTCCCCAGGGAGCCTTTTTCACACTTTATTGGTGCCTGGTCTTCATTACTGCAACACTCAAAAAATCAATACTGTTCAACAGCAGTAGCTACATGTGCGAGACATACCAGATTCTAATGGCATTTCAACAAGTTGATTTAATTATTTGTATTTTCCCACCCACCAAGTTCTTCGCAGCGGTTTTTCAAATTGGGTAAACAGGGGCACAAACAGATATATAACTCCAGAGAGCCCTCAGTGGGCCGACCTCTAGGGAAAGCGCAAAATGACGAAGTACTAAAACCTTACGGTATATAATGTGCAACTACCAGCACTTTTGCATCTGAAGAATTTGCTAGAAAGTGTGGTTTCCGCACACTTCCAGCCATTTGAATAGCCTGCTATGTCCAAGTTCTAAAGAATTCTCGTCATTATTTTTTCATTTTGATGTCATTCCACGAAATACTTTTTTACTGATTTGCTCAGTATTGCTAAGAAACAGCATCCTAAGGCATCGCTGTATTACTTATATATGCATTAAAAAGCAAAACATTTTTGTTATTTTTTATTGCTGTTGTTATTATTTGTTATTGTTATAATTTACCAGATGATATAATCTGGAGTGACTATCAACGCATCAAGCAATTACAACACAATAGCAAACAACACATAGCTTTAAATTATACATTTGGATACATCCAAACTTTACACATCTGAAATAGGCCTACTTTCTGCAACAACAACAAAAAAGCCTAGAAGCACCAGGCAAATGCAGGCAGCTCAGTTAGTTTGACTCGGCCAAACACACTGTTAGCAATTTCCACTGCCAGCGGGGGCAACATAGCCCTCCTATAAATAGGAAGTCAATTTGTGAGCTGCTCAGTTCCTGGCTGTATTCCAGAGCAGGAGGACCAACGTGTTTCTGTGCTTCTTCTACAGCACGCTTCTTTGACAGCTCAAAAATTACAATAAACGCCCAAGTCAAGGAAGCCGATCCACATGTCATATTGTGTAGCATGCCTGACTGCACGTTAGGGGATGTGGAAATTCAACAATAAATGGATGACAAAGTTAGACCTCTTGTGTTCAACCCCTGTTCTTACTGACACCAACATGATCACTACTATCCCCTCAATTCTACCCCTGCAGGGGCACTTAGTCACTAAACGAGAACAGGAGATGGTGCCGCCAGCTCCTAAATTTTATCCAGTGACTGAGCGCCTCCATTTTACCCACAATGGATATAGACAAAGACAAAAATATGTAAAAATTTGTTAGATCAGGCATGGGAAATTGTTATAGAATTGTCATTGAGAGAAGCTTATTTATTTATTTATCTTACCGGGAATTGAGACCTGCTGTGCTTGAGCCCTGATGTACATCAAAACTGACAAAAGTTTTGAGGGATATCTGCTATAAATGGCTTGTCTAAAATAATAATTTTATATGTGGTATTAGTTTTGATTATCACAGAGGCTCTGCCATAAATTATTAATTAACTACTGAAACACCATCAATCATTGAAATGTTAGTGTCATCTCAGAAAAAAAATAATTCAGTAGCAGGAATAAAATATTTTGAAGATCAAAAAAATTGACGGCTTTAAAAGTGTAAAGTTTTCAACAACTGCAGTAAAAAAGTAAAAAAGTTTTGTTACTTTTTCACTATAAAAATGATAACTTATAAAAACAAGCAATGAATAGGGAAATATATCAAACATTGATTCGTCACAAAATGAGTACTGCAGTATATTGTTCAAGTGTTCAAAGAGCACCAATGGCTGAAGATCTTTTTAACGAACCTGTTTTTAACCCAGGTTTTCTCTTGTCTTCCAAATGCATTTGCATGTCGGCCTCATTTTTACGACATCCTCTGCCTGCTACGTCCAACCAAATGTTTTCCCTGGGTTTTTTCTTCTTCTTATGTGGCTATTTATAGGTACCCTTTAAAGACCAATAGTATTGAAGGGGACTTTTCACTGTTTAAATAAGATGTTAAAACAAGGTCGGCTGATTTTGGAATCCTATTGTTGGTTGGCGCTTTGTCTGCTGTTCAGTGAAGCATTATCACAGGCCTAGATGAACACAGATTGGCTTTGTAAGAGTTCATATTGAGCCATCGTTTAAAGGCCCTCCATATTCTAATTTTCCATGTTCATATCTGTAAGGATCGTCTAATGACTGAAGAATAAGGACATAAGGAAGAAATTAACCGTCCGTGCTTTTCTAATAGCGCAATCGTCATGGAGTGCTTCAGCCGGCACTGGGTTTTAAACAAACCAAAATTGGTATGAATCGGTTCCCTCGGGTAGATTTCACTGGATCAAATTTTCTGTCTTCAGCAGCTCATTAGGCCCTGGGTCCAATGCGAACCGTATCTTACGAGAAGAGGATTATTTCACGGAGCGCTTACTTTCAGGTACTGTGTCTTCATTGTGAGGTGACGAAACGTGCCCTCGGGTTTTCATGAGTGATTTTGTTTGCCGTTAATCCATTCTGATTCCCCTGTTGTTTTCCCAGCACCAACACTTTAAAAATGATACACTTTAGAACGCCTGCCCCAAGCCTTACCTGATACGACGAAAGGCTGAAAAAGACTAGCTCATAGTTCTAAAGCTCTTAATGATAAATTAAAGTCCTGGGGCGACGAAGGGATTGTAATGTATGGGTGAACTTTAGAAGAAGCCATTTTGTATGGTAAGGATCCAAATCTTCCAACTTAAGTGGTCACTTGAGATGCATCAGTATGAGGAAGAGTGGCATAGAGAAGATATACTTTCAATGGACACAACTCATGCATGGAGGCTGAATCAATAACACAAATTAATCTGCACAGCTGCCAATGTTTGGCTCCTGTCCAGGTTTGTTTTTTAAGCAAAGCACCAGCAAATTATCATGTTAATGTATTTTCAATTCTTCCAGTTCAACAGCAACTTTTCTTGCCTCTCCTGTCTTTTAATATGTTGGGATGAATGAAAGGCTTTGATTTGTAATGCCAAGAAAGTCGACTACGGGGTCAAAACATTGCAGACAGCTTAAAATGAATGGTCTAGAAAGGTGTTTCTATTTTAGTGCAGGTAAGGCCAATACTCTTCCAAAACATATGGTATTTCACCCATAAATTAGCAACACCAGTTCAGACAGTTATACACTGTTTTAATAATAACAAATTCATATAGAAAAATAACTGAGGTGATATGGACATAGTCTTAAAAACAGTAGACCAACCAGAAGAATGAAATGGTGTCATGGTTTTCCTTCTCTTTCCTCTAAATTCCACGCTTTACATATTTTCTGTCTATCGGATTTGTTCCCCGCATTCCCCTGCGGGATTTTCCTTTCGCCAGGTGATTAGTTGGTTCACCTGTCGTCCGCGTCAGGAGGTACTTATATCCCTGAGTTCCGCTTCCTGATGCTTCGTTATCACTTCGTAGCTGCACGAATGTTTTAGGTCGTTGTTTGTTCCTCTACACGCAAGTATCAAAAGATTTTGTTCTTTATTCGCGTAGCAGAGCTTTTGCAAATAATCACTTAGAAGCTCAGGGAGTATTGTTTTGTATTTCTCCCTTTCCTCTTCTCCTTTCTACTCCCGCTCTCTGTGTTGTTTGAGGGTGTGAGTGTTATTTTATTTTCATTTCTTTCACCAGTTATCGGGCGTTCTAGTCAAGTTCCGAGGGTGTCTTTCGTTTTTGCTGTACTATCCCTATCAGTATTAGTTCGCCCGTGTTTACGTGGCGATCCCGTTTATCAAGGGTGTTTTTGATTTTCGGCTACGGCTGGGAAGTTCTTCCACATTGTTTATTCTCTGTTCGCATTTGGCTCATCGTTGTACCACTACAACGCCCTGACAGTATAACGAAGCCATTATGGATGAGTCAGCGAATTTATCTCCTGGTCAACAAGGAGATAATCCCTCTGAGGAGAGTATCTCCGCTCTCCGCATACAGCAGCAGGCACTTACCGGTCAAGTGCAAAGTCTGACAAACCAGTTGCGGGTCCAGGAGGGTTGGTTTCGGGAATTGGCGGAGAGTATGCGGCTGCTCACGGGCGCACAACAAACGCCTCCTCCGGCAGTCCAAGTCTCTCTCCCCCCAGGTTCCGCTATTCTTAAAGAACCGAAATTACAGCTGCCCCTCCGTTATGACGGTCGGGTTGGCAAGTGTCGGGGGTTTCTCGCGCAGTGCATTATATTTTTTAAAGCCCAGTCAACACGGTTTGTTACCCAAGAGTCCCGGGTGGCTTTTATTTTATCTCTTCTCACCGGTCCCGCTCTTGACTGGGCTACCCCCTTAATCATGAACAGCTCTCCCACGCTTAGCACGGCCAAATCGCTAATGGACGTTATGGAGACAGTGTTCGACCAGCAGATTTCGGGCCAGGAGGCAGCAAGGCGCCTGGTTCGCTTCCGTCAGGGTAACGAAACAGTGGCTGATTTTTCCATCAGGTTTCGTGCCCTGGCGGGCGAGACAGGTTGGCCAGAGGCTCCTCTTATCACTCAGTTCATTGAATCTTTGAGTGATCCTATTCAGGATGCCCTGGCGGTATTAGAGCCTTGTGAAACACTGGATGCGTTAGTAGCCACGGCTATCCGTATTGATAACCGTGTTAGAGATCGGGCTCGCATTAAGACAGGCAAGAGAGAGTGCACCGCTACTGCTCCCTTTACACCGTTTACCGTGCCCATTCCGCCTCTAGCCGCTTCCACTTCGCGTGGCTATGAGGAGCCTATGCAGGTAGATGGTGCGTCCTACTGTTCTCCCAGAGATTCCTCGTCCACGGTGGGTTGGTGTCGCTACTGTAAGCGCCAGGGACATACCATCAACCATTGTCCTAAGCGATCGGGAAAAGGTCCGTCTCGTTAGAGGAACCGGGACCCCTAGCGAGACAAAATGACATTACATCTCGGACTCTACTCCCAGTGAGGATAATGAGGCAACAGCGCCCTCTACTGGCAGAAGCTTTTATTGACTCTGGGGCGGTTGGGTGTTTTATGGATTCACGGTGGGCTAGAGAACATCGCTTTCCCATCCGCAAACTCTCCCATTCGCGCCACATCACCGCTCTTGATGGCCGACCGTTGGGAGGAGGTGTGATTAAAGAGATCACCGCTCCTCTCACGATGATCATTGCTCATGAAAATCACACCGAGACTATTCAGTTCTTTCTAGTGGATTCGCCCTCTTATCCCATTGTATTGGGCCATACTTGGTTGGTGGAGCACAATCCACATATTAAATGGGGGAGGGGCGAATTTAGTGTCCTTCAGTGGGGGTCTCGGTGCACTACCCAGGGCCACGTTCCTCTATCTGTGGGGTCGAGGGGAGATTCAGGAGCTACTGACTGCAGCTCCGACTCAGAGACAGAGGAGAGTATTATTGTCTCGGATTCTCAAGACTCCGTCCTGGGATCGGAGGTTGGGGATGAGAGTCTGGAATGGGACTCTCGCGCTGATAGTCTGTCTGGTTGGGAGGAGAGTTCCCAGGAGGAGTTTTCAGACACTGATATTCGGTGGTCACCTTCTCTCTCTCCCTCTTCCAAGACGGGGAGGGTTAGCTTGGCAGGGTCGTTAGAATTCCCATTACCTCCTAACGTTCCTTCCAATTACGCTAGCCTGGCTGAGGTTTTCAGCAAACAAAGAGCCACCACCCTCCCCCTTCACCGCCCGTACGATTGCGCCATTGAACTGCATCCTGGCACCAGCCCTACCAGAGGCAGTTTATACTCCTTGTCTGCTCCCGAGAGCGCGGCCATGAAGGAGTATGTCGAGGAGGCGCTGGCTAATGGCTTCATCAGACCCTCCACCTCTCCTGCTGGGGCGGGGTTTTTTTTTGTAAAGAAAAAGGATGGGGGTCTGAGACCATGTATCGATTACCGCTCGCTTAACGCCATCACTATAAAAAATAGGTACCCACTTCCCCTGATGAATTCGGCATTTGAACGCCTCCAGGGGGCAGTGATTTTTTCTAAACTCGACCTCCGCAACGCCTATAACCTGGTGCGTATGCGTGAGGGCGATGAGTGGAAAACCGCGTTTAACACGCATAGCGGCCACTACGAGTACCAGGTCATGCCTTTCGGTCTCTCTAGCGCCCCCTCTGTGTTTCAGGCATTGGTAAACGACGTACTACGGGAGATGCTAGACAAATTTGTTTTCGTCTACTTAGACGATATTCTAATTTTTTCCGCAGACCTGCAAACGCACATTGAGCACGTTAAACAGGTTCTGTAGGCTCTCCTACAGGCAAAACTGTTTGTGAAAGCGGAGAAGTGCTCGTTTCACGCCAGCACCATCTCCTTTTTAGGGTTTATCGTGTCGGAGGGTAAGGTTCACATGGATCCTGATAAAGTCTCTGCAGTGCTTGATTGGCCTACTCCTCGTTCTGTGAAGCAGGTTCAGCGCTTTCTAGGGTTCGCCAATTTTTATCGGCGGTTCATTAGGAATTTTAGCAAGCTCGCCGCACCCATTACCACCCTTACCAAAAAGACGACTGCAGGGCAATTTCAGTGGAGTTCCAGAGCGGATTCCGCATTTAGGGAGTTAAAGGGGAGGTTCAGTTCTCAGCCCATTTTGGTCACGCCCAATCCCTCCCTTCCGTTTGTCGTGGAGGTTGACGCCTCCGAGTTGGGAGCAGGCGCCATTCTGTCCCAGCACTCTCCCATCGATCGCAAGATGCACCCCTGTGCATATTTCTCTCGGTCCCTTACTCCGGCTGAGAGGAATTACGATGTAGGGGATCGGGAGCTGCTGGCTGTCAAATTAGCTCTGGAGGAGTGGCGGCATTGGTTAGAGGGGGCTGAACACCCTTTTACGGTCTGGACTGACCACAAAAATTTGGAATACATCCAGCAGGCCAAAAGACGCAATTCTCGGCAGGCGCGCTGGTCATTGTTTTTCACCCGTTTTAATTTTCTACTCACTTATCGGCCCGGGTCTAAAAACATTAAACCTGATGCACTTTCCCGTATTTTTGATCAGTCCGACAGTTCCGTCTCCCCTGAGTCCATTTTGCCAGGCGCTCAGATTGTAGCCCCGGTATTTTGGGACATCGAAGTAGCGGTTCAGAACGCTTTGCGACGGAATCCGGATCCTGGTGGTGGCCCTGCCAGTTGCCTTTTCGTGGCGCCCACGGTGAGGTCTCAAGTGCTCCAGTGGGGTCATTCCTCACAAATCACCGCTCACCCAGGCGTTCACCGCACCAAGGAGTTTCTCTCCAGACGTTTCTGGTGGCCTGGTATGGAGAGAGATGTCCGCAAGTTTGTCGCTGCTTGTCCCATTTGTGCTCGGAACAAAGGTTCTCGGCGTTCACCCGCGGGGTTGTTACGTCCTCTGCCTGTTCCCAGTCGACCATGGAGTCACATCGCTCTTGATTTTGTGACTGGGTTACCCGCTTCTCAGGGCAACACTGTTATCCTGGTAATTGTGGACAGATTTTCTAAGGCGGCACATTTCCTAGCCTTGGCTAAACTGCCTTCTGCACCTGAGATGGCCCAGTTATTAGTAGAGCACGTGTTTAGGCTTCACGGGTTGCCTCGCGACGTGGTTTCTGACCGTGGCCCCCAGTTCATCGCCAAGTTTTGGCGGTCTTTTTGCACACAGTTGGGGGCGTCCGTTAGTCTGTCTTCTGGGTTCCATCCACAGACTAACGGACAAACTGAACGCACTAACCAAACGCTGGAGAACACTCTGCGCTGCTTGGCAGCCTCTAACCCCACTTCGTGGAGTCGGTACCTCCCTTGGGCTGAATACGCCCACAATACCCTGCGCAATGCCTCCACGGGTCTTTCTCCGTTTGAGGCCCAGGTAGAGTATCTGCCTCCGCTTTTTCCGGAGCTGGAGAAGAATGTGGAGGTCCCGTCTGCCGGCTCATTTGTCCGGAGGTGTCGTGCAGTGTGGAGGAGAGTGCGCAATTCCCTTTTGAAAGCATCTGCCACCCAGAAAATTTCCGCCGACAAGCATCGTCGCGCGGCTCCCTCTTATCGGGTGGGCCAGCGGGTCTGGCTTTCCACGCAGGATTTGCCTCTGCGGGTCGAGTCTAAAAAACTCGCCCCACGCTACATTGGCCCTTTCAAGATTGTTCACAAGATTAATCCCGTTACTGTTCGTCTCCAGTTGCCGCGCATGCGCGTTCACCCCACCTTCCACGTCTCTCGACTAAAGCCGGTACTAGTCAGTGCTTTGTCTCCGGCCGAGAGACCCCCCCCCCCTCCTCGGATTGTAGGGGGGGGCCCGGTTTACACGGTTCACCGCATTCTGGCGGAGAGACGGGTAGGCCGTGGTTTCCAGTTTTTGGTGGATTGGGAGGGCTATGGTCCTGAGGAGCGTTGCTGGGTTCCTTCTAGAGATATCTTGGATCCCCAGCTTATCAGGAATTTCCGCAGTAATCGGGCTGAGGGATCGCCTGGAGTCGTCCCTTAGGGAGGGGGTCCTGTCATGGTTTTCCTTCTCTTTCCTCTAAATTCCACGCTTTACATATTTTCTGTCTATCGGATTTGTTCCCCGCATTCCCCTGCGGGATTTTCCTTTCGCCAGGTGATTAGTTGGTTCACCTGTCGTCCGCGTCAGGAGGTACTTATATCCCTGAGTTCCGCTTCCTGATGCTTCGTTATCACTTCGTAGCTGCACGAATGTTTTAGGTCGTTGTTTGTTCCTCTACACGCAAGTATCAAAAGATTTTGTTCTTTATTCGCGTAGCAGAGCTTTTGCAAATAATCACTTAGAAGCTCAGGGAGTATTGTTTTGTATTTCTCCCTTTCCTCTTCTCCTTTCTACTCCCGCTCTCTGTGTTGTTTGAGGGTGTGAGTGTTATTTTATTTTCATTTCTTTCACCAGTTATCGGGCGTTCTAGTCAAGTTCCGAGGGTGTCTTTCGTTTTTGCTGTACTATCCCTATCAGTATTAGTTCGCCCGTGTTTACGTGGCGATCCCGTTTATCAAGGGTGTTTTTGGTTTTCGGCTACGGCTGGGAAGTTCTTCCACATTGTTTATTCTCTGTTCGCATTTGGCTCATCGTTGTACCACTACAACGCCCTGACAAATGGATCTTAAGAAAAAGATTGGAATGACATTTTCAAGTTGATAATTATTATTATTAAATATGTATGAGGGACATCATCCCTGCTGACCTGACTGGCTGCTGATAAACTACTTTGAATAAATTCTGCATTGATTTTGAATATGAATGAAATATAGACTTCTGTACTTCTTGGTGCCTCCTGAATGGCATATATAGCAAGGTGACCTTAACTGTCCAAATATAGATTTGAAACACCATCCTATAGCAGTGCATGCATCAAATGTATTAGAACCCATTACACTGAGTTCAGATGGAGGTACAGTCAAAATGACAGACATCACATTTTCTTGATGCCTATAACTGCTCCGTCAAAAATCAAAATAATACAAATTCATATTTATTAATGTCACATTCACTGAATACATCATATATTTGATTCCATAGCAGCATAATCAAAAAATAATTGGAATTAATTATTGGAATAATGCAACTTGGATTTATTGTCGCACTGTAAATTTCTCTGTCTGCTGGTTTTGTAAGTGTTGTCATTTTTCTATCCTGGTGAACTGAGAAATGAATATATAATAGACCCCTGTTCATTTATACTTTAAAAGTTCTTTGCATTAATTTGCCCTTGCACTTGTAGTCGCTTCTTAGCAATGGTGATTTTTGTCATGCACTGTTGTCTATGATTCTTATAAATCTTAATTTCAAGGTCGTTAATTCTTGATTGTTTCTGGCTAGCCTACATTGTTCTAATACTACTGTTCCTGTAGTAATTTTTTTTAAAGATTCATCTTCCTCTGTTGACTGCAAACTGCGACTGAATTTCATGAAACATAATAAAGTTTGGGCTTCAGAGTCAAAAATTTGATATAATTATTCTCAGCATAGAAAGCAGCCGAGAAAAGCCTATTCGCAGCACAGAAAGGCCAATTTGGTACCACTGCTATGCCTTTTTTATGGATTTTGTTTGTTTGTTAGGAATTGTAATGGTGAGGAGGAAGCTCTCTATCTTATTTGTGTTGCTGCACAATATAATATTAATTATCCAACACTTTAGGTAGCAACAACAATGACAGCAACCAACAAAAACATTTATCCGACCAGAACACCCCTCTGTCAAAAAGCCTCACACTTGAGAGAGGCTGTTAATCACTTAGGATAGGATAGAAAAAATATCCCTGGGTCCACATCTGGCATGGCTCTGCTGTGACCAGTGGAGCATGTCTCATCCAGTCTGCCCTACAGGGAGGATTTCATATTAATTCCATGCCAAGTCTATTTTGTCCCACATGAAAAAAAACAAGCTGAAGGTATAGTCTTTTGAAACCATTCTGTGAATTTGATACATGTGGTCGGCCATTTTGTGCAACCTAGCATGTTATTATTTGTGGGTGGGGGTGGGGAGGGGGATTAGTTAATGAGGAATCTGTCCTAAAGTCATATTTGCGAGACCTTTTTATTAATAGTGAAAAAACTCAATATAATTAGCAGGATACTGAATTGTCTCTCATATTGGTATCTGGTTGCTCTCTTTTATCATGCTGTAAAACACATTTTTTCAGACTCCACCTTGAATAACTACATATATAAGGCCAAATATATATGTTCTTTCTGTTTATTTTCTATTTGGTTTTGCTATTTCATAGCTTAGAATGTATAGCCGATTGTATTCTGTATTCTGTTGACTACTAGCGATAGCTCCTACGTTGTGAGAAAGTTGTGCTTTGTTGGATTTGCTTTGTAGATTGTGTCTATGACCTTCAATATGCACTTATTGTACGTCGCTTTGGATAAAAGCGTCTGCCAAATAACTGTAATGTAATGTAATGTATTTGCCGTGGTTTATCATTGTTGATGCTACACGGTGGTCGTATTTAACATGCTTTATATTTTTATTTTGATGGATTCATTTTTCAGCGATATTCAATCATGTGATTCCTATATGATGTCACAGGGCTGATGCGCTGCCTGTTTCAAGTGTGTGTCTCATACACCCTTGAGGTCCTTTAGGCCTAGCATTCCTGGACTCGTAAACAGCCTAAAAATTTTATTATTAGAACCTTCCGGTTAACTGCGACATTGTGAAGTAAAATAATTACTTTTTCTCTGGAGCGTAAATAATTGTGCAAATTAATTTTGATTTGATTTTTTTAAGCATGAAAAGACAAATGACTACCCCCTGCAGTTATTTCCGTATGCACATGAAAATGTTTGCAATGTTCAAACACCCAAAAAGTCTGATGAGGAACAAAACGGACATGCAGCACTGTAAGTGAGTTTTATTTTATGATATCAATCACTGTAAAGTCACTCACACAGGCCCTTAAAAGTGTCAGGTAATATACAGTATGTCACTTATGTCTGCTGGCTAGAATTGTGACTAGAAGTGTTTGTTTCTGTCAGAAAAAACACATGATATATATTTTACTCTTGGCACAGCAATGGAGACATAGCTCCAAGAACATTATGTGGCCTATCAGAAAAGAGGATAATAATTATAACATATAATGTATAATTATGCGAAAGATCTAAGAAAATAAAAGGTATTTGGTGTTCAGGACTAATACAGATGATCACAAAAAGTGAGCAATTGCCCTCCATTGCATGGTTTGTGATTGTGGTTGAGTCTGGATGATTTCTCTTAGCTAACGCTAACATGCCGCCCTGAGGAGCATTAGTATGTTAATGGTTTAATGGTGATGGTGCCCCTGAATGCGATGTGCTTCCTTAATACCCAAACATTTGACAGAGGGTAATAAATAAAATAAAATAAAGATGTATTGAAAATTCTGGGAAGCCTACCAGAGACCTCATGTTGCATGCATCATGCATGAGACTCCCACTTTAAAGGCCAATGTTCACAAGCCCAGCTCTTAAGATCTCACGCATATCACTCAAGTCAACCATGTTAGCTGTTCTGCTGCATTGAATTGGTTGGTTTTTCAGCATGGGTGCTTTTTAAAGGTGGCCACGGGTCATAAACCCGCTCTCTCATCCCGCTCAAGATTACCATCACACCCGGCAGCCTTATAGCGATGCTGCACGCTGCAGCTACAAGCCAACATGGTGGGTGAAACAGACCCAACACGAGTGAAGTTTACTCACATTTGCTGGGGTTGCAGACATTCATTTAAGACCCAGTAAATCAGCCCTGAAATCCCAGACAGAAGGGGGATTTGGGCATGGGCTTGGCCACCCCCTCGTTTGAGCCTCGGATATGTCATTAGATCACTACGGCCACAGAATCAGTGTACATTGGCCATGCCCCACCAGGGGTAGGATAAGTTGAAGTTGGCCGGGGTTAGCACTTTGTTATTATCTCCCAGCAATGGGAAATTCACCCACAGGCTAACAGCTGTTGTCACTGAGAGATGCACTTTTCTTCCAAACCAAGCTAGCGGTCTTGAAAGACTGTGTGATCTGCAGTGCATAAAATGGTCACTGGCTCATGGGACTGTGCATGGAAGGAGGGCGCACGCTTCAGCTGCAGTGCTCCTGGCAGGCAGAGGGACACAGTGACACAGCGGTTGCTTGAACGACAGAATTCGTGAGGAAGATTGTTTAAATCCAGAAGCACATTCAGGCCAGTTGTGTACAAGGTCAGATCCAGGGCATCTGCGGCAAATATTGTTTCCTTTATCCCATTGAGAACATATGCAAATTACGTGCAGAATCGAAGGTCGCTGCAAAAGTGCAGTATTGATATTCAGATTTCTCCTTTCCTTTTGCTGTGAGAGCTGTTCCACTACTGTTTGTGCCATTGTCAGAGCACACAGTCTGCCCGTAATCTTATAGCTGCTGTTTCCATGGGGAAATCATTCTGCAGTCTTCAAAGCCCAGAGTCAACTTTTGAATCTCATTGGGTCACCCACTCACGCTGAAGTTAACAAGTTATCAACTCTGCCTTTATGTTCTTGCAGGTTCTTCATATTGACATTCAGATATATTTGATTAAATCTGATTAGCCTCTTTTTTTTCAGATAACAAACTGACATCTCTTTTTTGGTTTTCTACTGTAGCCACGGCAACATACATTCTCCTAAAGCGGGCACTACGCCATGTACATGGTCAACAGCTTCTGAATAGAGACAGAAAGGCAATACGTCAAAAAGCCCTCTCCCATTAAAAAAGTACTGCCGCATACCGAAAAAGAACCGGTTAAAAATGCATCTTGACTCAATAAAGCTCTGAACATTTATTGTGGGTTGAATGCCCCTAATTATTCTACATTTACCACTATACCCTCATACCCATTGGCTATTTAAAGTATTATTTTCGGAAATCCCCACTTGCATTTATTATGGTGCTTAATGTTGTGTCGCATGTTTATGTATGACTAATGACTGGTTGTGACGCTGATAGTACATAGTACTGTCTGTGCTTTGTGCTTAACCTTTTGTGATTCACTGTGGATAAATGCAAAGAGACAGAATACTATATTTAAACAGATTCTTTTTCATTTTTACCATCGTACTGTTTCACATAGTTCCTATAATTTGTACCATAAACTTATTTTAGAGTAATATTTTGCCTGTAGCAAATAGCTGCCTGTTGTATACAATATATAAAATATAGTGTAACTCCTGTGCCCACTCCATAGCGAATCTTATGAATAACAGTGTAGTGCTGTATGTCCTTATTTTTAGTAGTTCAACCACAAATCAATTTCTATTCCAATTCCAAATTTTTATACTACTGCTTTATATTTGTCTCCAACAATAAATCATTACTTCCCGCACATTCATAGCTCCGGAATATGTCATTAACCTCCGGATGCAGACTTCACGCCGAACAGAGGACTGTTTATTAGCTAATCTTTAAGCAGGCTGCTTCAAATGCCCTCACATTGATTGTTTTCACTTTGATAAAAAGAAATTACTGTGCAAAGCATATTCTTTCTCTGTAATGAAGGTGACAGCGTGGTCATCGATCTAAATAACTGATGTATTCTATTATCTCCGCCGGCATAGGATGCATGTTAATTTTTTTTTCTTCATAAAACAAATATACAGGTCTATATCAATAGTCTATTTGATCCCCCTCTTGATTGTAAAATTCCAGTTTGTTTTTGCTATTGCTATATCAACTGTTTGCAGCCCACCAAGTCCACTGAACAATGACTCAACCTATCTGAGCCGTGATCTGCTTAAACAAGAAAGAACTTCAGTTAGTCTTTAGAAATGTCATCATTCTCTCAAAAATATGTGTACTTTTCACATTAAAAAGAGATCGATAGACCTGTACAATTTAGCTATTTAATCTACGGTTTGGCAACTCATCCTTGTTATTGTAAGCTTATCACACCGAAACAAACATACATTAGAGTCAGACATTTGTAGAAGTGCATGTATTTTAATTTGTTCACAGAGACATCTTATTGCCCTCTGCACTTGAGGAAATATTTATTAATGAAATATTAGTATTCAAAAAATCTTGTAATCATCAGCCTCCAATGCACCTTAATTTTCTTCTTTACTGAATATTACAGCAAATGTGTTAAGTGCAAGGAGCAGAGTGGACTACTGCAGGGTGTTTTTGTGCAGAAAATAACAGTGAATCTCTTTGCTGTGAGGAATACTGATAGGTTCTGTCAAGCAGGTTTGCCTCACTAGAAGATTCGATTCTGCCTCTTGAGAACGTAGCACTCTAAATGTGACAGGCTACTTTTTCAATGCACCGAGGAGGCATGATTAAATGTGACAATTATAATATGAATCAAAGTGATTCTCAGATATTTACTCTCATCATTCATGGAGTGTTACTATCAGGAGGTGATAACAAGGATAGAAAACTAAAGGGTTCTGGGTGTGGACAGAGCTTCACTCCAGTGTGCATAAGTTGTTTATCACCTGTCTGAAAGTTTGCACACATGTGGGCGCACACACACATGAACATACACGCACATACACGTGCAAACACACGCGCACGCACGCACACACACAAACACATACACATACACAAACACACACAAATTCATACAGTACATACATGCGTCCATGTTTACTGTGCAGTTTTTACTTAACTGTGATATTTTGAGAACAGTGTTTCACAAAGAACTGCTGACTATATTCTAATCATATCTTGGATTAATTATATCACATAATTATACCATGAAATCAGTTAGTTTAATAAATCAACTGCTCATAATTAGATTAAATTTGATACCTCTGGGGTCAATTGAGCGGATGTGCCCAGAAGGGTCAAACATTATGAGCTATTTATACATGGAACAAAAAGTAGGATTTGTTTCACTGCGTAACCATTCACCATTCGGAGGTTTCCACCGGTAGCCTGGGTTCGCAATCCTGGTCCAGAAGGTTTCAATCCTAGCTCTCTCTCTGTCTCTCTCTTTCTCTCTTTTTCTTTCTCTTTCTCTCTCTCTCTCTCTCTCTCTCTCACTCTCTCTCTCTCTCTCTCTCTCTCAGTAAAACACTAGCAAACTCAGAAGAAGGAGGGGTGGAACAATTGGGCCAATTCAGGCAGCAATCGATTGTATAAACAGATTTAAAGCCTCTGTTCTGAATGATTCAAACCAGGTACAGTCGTGTGAATCTGTACTGATGTCCAGCTCACCACAGCACAGAGAGACTGCCTCAAACTGATTCTAAAGACATGTTTGTGTTTTATTTTTCTACCCCTCACTCCTGGCCTAAAGAATGAGTCACATGAAAGTATTCCCATTCGAGTGTGTGTGCTAAAACATGGGCTGCCAGGCTGATCAAGCCAGCCTGCATTGTTTCTGATTTGGCGTTCGGCGTTCTAGGCTCAGCATGGAGCCGAGGAGTCATGACAACACGACAATGGAGATAATGCAGGGGTTTGAGAGTCTGGCTCTTATTTTGGTATCGCAAGACAGCAGAGTTTGACTTTGTTGGCCTAGCGCTGACAACATTTGTCTTTTCACACTTGCACGGATCAAAAGACAGTGGGTGGGATTGCTGTCTTGGATGTTCGGGTGAGCTAGCGTGGGCAGAGGAAGAAAGTTTGTGCCTGTCTGATATACAGTCAGAGGAAAATGGGGGTGAAGGTTTCGAGTGAGGGGAATGGGTAGGTGGGTGACCAGTTACCTTTGTGGTAAATCAGTTACATAAAATACAGAAAACTGTCTACCCGGAATGAGAGAGATTGCACAATATAAAGTATACAACAGTACTGCGCCTTAATTATAAAGGCAGACAACTACCCAAACAGCTCAGTTAGCTCACTCCCTGCAGCTGAGAAGACTTAAAGTGGGATATACTGCATGATTATTTCACCTTTAGATCTTTCATTTGCCAGTCACCAAAATCAATTCAGATAAATAGTAAATAATGGAAATCAGTCACACTGAAAAAAGAAGAGAAGAAAAATAAGAATAAGAAGGACTAAGCATAGTCCCCCAACACCATGCTATTATTATGATTTATTATCAACCCCTTCCAGATATGCAGATTATGGAATGTTAACATTCAGGGTTCTATCTTCTGGCCAGTGACGAAGTGGGAGGAGAGCTGCTGTTGGGGGTGTGTCAGTCCAAAATCCAGCAGCGCAGTAAAATGTTGGTGCAACTGCTTGCAATTTTGGGGTCAGATTAGTCTACGAATCGTCCCTGCACTGCCCGCCTGCTCACACCAGGTCTGTGGCGTAAGTCGCAGCCAGGCATATGACGAGTTGCTCAGGGTTTTCACGCAATGCATGCACGATCATAAGCTGTTCAAAAGCCAATCAACCATTTCCGTGGATCTTATACTGTCCAATTTTACTTTGATATAAATATCCCAATTCTTTGCATTTAATGTTCATTGTCTTTCTTGTAATGTTCATTCCTGTATATATTTCTGTTTTTAATAGTTTATGACTGCACTGTAAATCATTTTCCCCCACATTTGTGCACTTGAGAAATCACCTGATAAAATCTCAATAAAAAAACTGTATTTTATTTCCCATCCATGTCTCCAAATAAGATGATGTGAGCTCTCAGGATCTCAGTTAGTTTGAATATAAACCACCAATAGGCAACATCGAAGGATTACGTTTTGAGGTGCTAAGACAGCTTGACTTGAAAACTAGAGCATAAATATCTGCAATTGAAAAGCATTTTATGAAATTAATGTGAGAACAAAAACATTCTGACATTGCTATCTGAGGAAAAATGTAATTGGACATAAATTGCCCTGCAATTTTTCAGCTTTGGACAGTTTATGGGTAAAAGTTTATTGACCTATCAATATTGTTTTGGTTATTCTAAAACATATCCATGTTGTTCTATAAATAATGCTGAAATTATAAAAGTGCACAAAAAAGTACAATGTGTCTTCTGGTATTGCTTTATTTTCCTCTGGTATCATTGTAACATTATTTTTTCTCTACGAAGTCAAGAATGTGAATTACTTCAATCACAGTCTTTCCTGTTGGGTGTTTCTCATGTTCATTATTTAAAGGTAACACACTCCTGACCTATTGTCTGAGGTGAAAAAATGTGTGTGTTATTCAGCTGAAGGCAAATACACATAGAGCAACTGTCCAGTTGGCCAGTAACATTACTGTCATTTTTTAAAGGCTATTTGTTGCATTAATGCACCATTTTTAGAAAGCATTCTCAAATAGCCTGCTCCTCCAAACAAATACATGTGGCTCAATATACTGTATAAAGCATGCAGACGTGGTGATGAGGATCAGTTGTTCGGCCAAACATTAAAATGTGCAAGATTCTAAGATTGAACTTGAATCTTGCATGCAATTAGTCAAGATCTGTAAGTGCAAAATAGTGCATTCTGTTTATGCACTGCACACCCATTTTACCCCTCTGTGCAGGGATTACGGATTAGTTTTACATTTTCATCTTCAAAATATGACAAACAAATGCATGTTGACAGTGGAAGACTTGACAAGGTGCATTTGAAGTGTCAAGAAGTGTTTCCAAAATGATTGAGCGTCGTTCTGGCATGTCAGTCAGCTGAAATGTAGAGTAAAATATTGAAAGATTCAAAGTAAACTGCTGAGTTCTACACAATCTGAATCTTGGTCTGTAGATCTTAGACTTTAACCTTAGATGTTAGTCTGTACGTACAACATGTAAATGTTACATCCAAAATTAGTTACTGAATGGTAGTATTTATTAGGTGTTGACCAAGATTTATGTATCAATAATATCCCACCAGTTAAAAATGTTAGCTGTTTATCAAGTTTCGAAAACCAAGATTTGACCTATGTGCAATTTTTACAAATGTGCCTAGATGTGCAGTCTACTATTTTGAGTACTCCCTTTATCAAAATTGCTCCCCTGGATTGAATTAAGCAACAATATATTGAATTGGGGTCAAAACTACAAACAAATTCAGTGTGAGTCATGTACAGTCATCTAAAGAACATTGCAATGACTCTCCTGTTGTAAACTGTAATAGTATTTCCTGTTGCTTCCAGTTCAATTTCACAGTCAATTGTAGAATAATGTTGAATATTTTAATTTTAAATGTTTATTTTTTCATCAGCATATTCTTTATTCAGCTGTGTTTGATTAAATATTTGGAGGTACATTACAAAGTCATTATTGCTCGATATAGCAGCTGTAACAAGTTCCGCTAGTCACAATGTACCGTTCCATCACGGATAATCTATTGTTCAATGAGCCAGTGACGATAGCCATCAATTAGCAGGCCCACTGCACTACTGGAGCCTGAATGGGACTTAGGTTGATGCTTGGACTTATCATTGTATCTCTTGTCATATCCAGTTGAGAGACAGCTTAGGGGTGCCTTAAACACATCAGTGAAGCTTGCTTCCTGTTTTGAGTGGAGCATTTGTTTGATTGAATGTACAGTTCCAAATGACAATGGAAAATGATTGTTGGAAGGTTTTTGTGTTGTACCATAAATATTTACGCACCTCTGGCTACAGATAAATGAATCAATAGTTGGTCCTCTTTCAGCTATACATTTTCACATTCACCTGGGCTTCAATTCAGCATGACAAGGCAAAAAGAGACAAGCTCACCTTGAGCTATGTGACATTCAGAAGTGGGCATCTTTTGAACATTTGCTCATTCTATTCCTGCCTACTGCTTTTTTTCATTATCATAGCTGACAGCCCCTCTAGGTGAAGGCTACCAGTTTTACCTCATATTGATATATATATATATATATATATATATATTTTTTTTTTTTTCTTTTCTTTGTTTTACACATTCTTGACCTCATCAATAGCGCTGGCTATGCAGGTGAAAGGTCAGTCAGGTATAGCATAAATGTTGATATGCCCAGTCCAGATTCCTGTTGTTAAAAAAGCAACCCATTTGAGCAAGTAATTTTTGTTATTCAGAAATGTTGTGGAAGAACTGAAAATGTGTCAAACTTGCTTTAACTTGTCACATAAAGTTAAGTGCAAGCCATATTGCTGCCTGCATCTGAGCCGTCAACGTGTTCTCAGCATGACGGAAAGATTTCAAGATTCCAAGACTTGAGTATGCGGCGTAAATGGTACAATACTCTGACAATCTTGACAAGCTGAAGACACATTTACTTGCTTTGGTTTTAAAGTCTAAACAGCATTAATGGGGTTCTCCGTCTAGAAATGACTATCCCCACGGTACCTCGTCAATCATAGTTGTGTCTGAGTACAGAGGGGGCGCAGCTTGTACACAGTAATGAAAACCTCTGTGGTGAGATTAATCTACCTCACGGTGTCTGTTTTCTCTTTGGAAATATCTGAGTTCTGGGGACCCCAGTGAACAAATTAATTCAGTTAATCCAATGTGAGTGAAACAAAAATATTCTATAAAATAATGCTGTGGTCTAAATGACCTGTGACGGTGACCCAGCAATGGAACTTCCCATTATCATTCGCATTCAATATGTCAAACCTTTAGCTTTGCATGCTATTAAAGAGCAGCAAATGCCAGGGGTAATGTTGTCTGTGATTGATTCGGCAGTCATAGTCACAGTCACAGTCAATGGTAACAGTGTTTCACATTGCACCACTGGCACGTTTTCTGGCAGCTGAGCGACTGCGCTGATTTTAGGCAACTGCGTTGTCTTCTACAATCACACAGAAGTGTTGCAATGGAAACACAAAAACATGCTAAGATTGCCAATAACCTCTGTAAACAAGGCGACAGGGGGTATTCCACAGAGCAGGATAAGCAAGTTAGCCAGATAACTCCACGATAATACCATGAAATAACCGCAGAAAACTTCAGCAGCGAACAGTGCGTATGACTGAATCACACTCCTAAACCAGATTCCAGTGCATTTTCATCAACTGAAATTTCACCAATGTGACGATACAGCCTTATCTGAATAAGTTGATAATACTGTTTTGTGGAATACCCCCTACACACTCAGAAAAAAAAGGTACAAAAAGTACCTAAAAAGGTACAAAAGCTTGTCGCTGGGGTGGTGCGCTATAGGTTCATACGGCGTATGTAGAAATTAATATAGGTACGGGGCGGCAGTGTAGTATAATGGTTAAAGAATTGGCCTTGTAACCGAAAGGTTGCAGGTTCGATTCCCAGGTAGGACACTGCCGTTGTACCCTTGAGCAAGGTACTTAACCTGAATCACTTCAGTATGTATCCTGATGTGTAAATGGATAATATGTCAAAAATGCTAAAAAGTTGTGTAAGTTGCTCTGGATAAGAGTGTCTGCTAAATGCTTGTAATGTAATGGACATAAAATTGTACCCCTTGCTAACAATACATAATTAATTTGTACCTCTTTTTTGAAAAGGTACTTATTAGTACCCAAAGAGAACATTATTGTCCACTGTACCTTTATTTTTGAGAGTGTAGGTACAGAAGCTAAAATGGCCATATAAATAAGTAATTGAGTGTCACCCCGTTCTCCATGAGCTGGTGTGAACGGCTTGGGCTGTGGTGTCTTGTGGGTAATGTGTACCACATTCAAAAGCACCGAAAGCGCAATAATAATTGAAATCAATAAGAAATTTAAAGCTTTATTAATCTACTTTTTTAAGGCAATGGCACATTCTTTCTCATGTTGTTAGGGGCTCGTTTTGAACTATTTTAAATTTATCTGAAAGCAGCTAGAACTGATGTGGTCCCACCTGACCTAGGAGCTGCTGAGGGATTTCCCTGTTCATTTCAAGCATGTAATTTGTATGAACAGATGGCTTTTCATATTTGTCAGAGAGAACTCTGTAGACAAGTATGACAAGCTGGAAAAAAAACTGGTTGGAGATTTAGCTGATTCCTAAGTCCAGCATGCAGCAGTATATAGTATTATATATATATAGTTTTGTAATATATATTTTTTATTTTATTTTATTTTTTTAATTTTATATTCACAGTGAGTATTCCATATACAGTATATAGTTGCATGCACATTATTTTCATTCAGACAAACCTCAGTGTCTTAATTTGGTGTTATGTATTATGTGCATAGTGTAGCTATGTGCGATTTTTTAACAGATTCACTGCAAATATGTCAATAAAACCCATTTTTTACTAGTTTCAATCTAATATACGAAGCATTGGTATGATAGTAGAAAAACATTATTGTGACTGAGCTGTTTTATCCACCTAAATGAATATGATGGATAATTTATATCACTGTTAATCTAACCTGTTGTTACTACAGAGTTTGGTTTGATCTTGCAAGTACTGTCAGCAGTTGTATTGTGGTAAAATGCATAAATACTTTTCATTTTCAAAACATGTTCCCTTTTTTTACTGTTTTGCAGGCCCATTGGAAGTTGTTTAAGGAGAATGTGTCTTCCTAGGTTTTTTGCATTCCTGGAGGATAGAATCATTATCCGTGTTATTTATGCTCTGTTCAATTAGTCACATGGTGGAATTGCTTAATAAGCACTTGGATAATGAACAGAAGGCATGTCCAGAAACTAGGAGGAAAAAACGCCCTAGGCATAGCAATTGGGAACCTGTTTCAGAGAAAAAGAGAGAATACACTATTTCATCTCATAAAGCTAATATGGGATATGGGAGTTAGTATTTAATGCTTATCAATGTTCTGAGCTGCGTGATTGCAAAGTTTATTTTCAGCAGACAGATTTATGTATCCTTTTTATTCCTGTACTTAACTGTCATTTGTACCTGGGATGTGAGAGAATTTAGAGTTTCAGATAAGTGCTTTGAATGAAAATGATAGTTTCTAAAAAGAGGTGGAGCAGGTGTCATTGTTTTCTCCCAAGTAACCTTGAAGTCGCGAATGCAGGTTGCCTTCTGGAAACAATATGCATACAAATAGGATTCTTGCCTGCAGCTTGAGATGACCTAAAAGAACGTGTAAATCTGATCATTTTGTCACCTCATTTAGATGTCTCTCTGATTGCCATGGATCTCTTCATCTGCTGATATATCCTATTACCGTTTCTTTTCAAGTCGCACAATGTCACCGACAGGAACTATATCTGCTGTAGATACAAAGCCGGTGAATAAGATGAAGCATTTCAACACCACCGTGAGAGTGGAATTCCAATAGCTCGTCTCGCAAACAACATAAATTAATAATTCTGCCTTGATTTGTGCTTTTGATAAAAACGCCTTAAAGGGACAGTAGCTTATGGTATTTGATCTGCCACAGATTGCATCTGCTTCGCGCCGAATGATTTACAGCTCATGCACACGAGGCCGTTAGAAAGGCGCACGAGTTGCATAGCTCTCCGGTGTCGCGGCGAAAGAAAGAAAAAAGAAAAGGAAAATGAATACTAGACTAGCTGTAACGTTTTTTCTTTTACGAGCAGGGACAATTTGTTGAGCTGGCTGGGGTGTAATTCTAATGAAAAGCGTAGAAACGGCCCATGTTCTGATTGCACAGCTGGAATACTTTTCTCTCTCCGTCAAGCAAGCTATTGCGTCTCAGTCAGCTGCAGAGAGTGAGCTGGCGTAAGCCGCAAGACGGCGGGGGATTGCATTTTACTGCAAGAACCCCCTCTCGCTGAGGACGTCCATAAGTGCTGAGCTTACATGTTTAGCGCATGGTGCCGCAGAATCCTGCATACTCCGTTTGCAGTGTTGCCTCTTTTTTTTATCTTTCGATAAATCATCCGCCTTTGATGTTATTGGTTTTTACTTCATTAGTTCGGGCCCATTACGTCCTCACGAGCACGGACTCCGGAATTAATGCAAACGTTAAATCTGCTGTTCATAATTAAAACCTCACTGCCATGAAAGGATCTGATAAAAAGGTTTTAATCTTTGCTCTTTTTTGGAAAGCCGCAATAAAGCGGAATTGCAGTGAAAGTAATTACAGGGATGTGCAAACGAAGCAACAAGAAGGAGAGCGCCCTCAGAGACTGCCGATCAGATTCGCCGGCGTGCTCGCTTGCTTATCTATTATTATTTCCCTGTGTGTTGTACTTATCTGGGAAATAATAGCCTAATTCATTGTACCTGATGCAATCATCCATTTCATATTTTTTTATTTCTTTTTTTAGTTACATGGATTCTCAGGTATTGTTTTTAATTTGTGAAAGATTAATATTTACAAGTTCTCTTTGAGACAGCTTTGCTGCATTCACCTCTGATAGTTGAGGTGCAGGACGTCTTCACGAAGCATAGCGTGCTTTTGTCAAGCATTGCTTTATGGTCTGAAATGCAATTGTAGTCGCTCATTGGACTTGGCTTGCGCTTAGCCGATCTGTAGCTCTCAGCTGTTATGAATATTCAGTCTGCCTGATGAACATAAGCCTAGAGGCGAATGCATGGGCCTCCTGAGCTTAGTCAGCGTGTCTAACTAATACCCCTTTCACACCGAAGCAATGACCCGGGAAAACCCCCTGTTTGCCGTTGGTGTGAATGGGTCAACCCGCGTTTTCCGACCCGGCACCGTGGCCCTGTTCACGACCTGTTTACGCCCCCGCCAGAAGTAATCTATGGCTGCATAGCTATGAAGACAGAGTTTGAGAACTCATCCAGTCATGAGAAGGAAAACAATCCACCTATCAAGAGCCAGCCCAGGAAGATAGGTGACAGTAAGGAAAGGATGCCACTCCACATTACTCTACGGCTAAAGGCTTCTCTGGTCCTGTCTCCAGACTACAACTCATTATAAACATGATCATAAAGGTTTTTAATCAAAATATCGAGACTGTCTGATTCCCTTATACATTTTGGCAGGGTGTTCCACAGTGGTGGCACTCTGTAGGAGAAAGCTCTACCACCCGTCAAGTTTTTAGATATTCTAGGGACTACTAAGTAGCCTGCGTCTAGTAGTGATCTTTTTGGCTTATATGGTAAAAGCAGATAACATATATACACTGGCGGAAGTGCATTTAAAGCTTTAAAGGTCAGAAGCAAAACCTTAAAGTATATCCTATACTTAATTGGTAGCCAATGAAGTGATGCTAGTACTGGGGTAATATGCTCATATTTTTTAGTTGTAGTTAAAAGCAGATATGGAGTAGATGTGGATGGATGCCTTTAAGGGTTGTTTCTCCTGACTTTTTTCCCCATAGAGTTCTATAGGAAAATGAGTCAGGAGAAATAACCCTTGCAGTGATCCATCCACATCTACTCCATATCTGGCAACAGAGTGATGGTTTGGGGCTCGTTCGATAGCTCAGACCCTTGATGACTTACAGCCATTTAGCCAGCCATGTGTTCCATACTGTACCAGTGTAATTTACAGCTGAATCTAGTCTCACCCCCCAATTCCCATAGAGATCAGTTCAAATGCAGAGAGGTTATAGTATCGCTTGTAACAGTACCTGCAAATAAGATATTGAGAGTCTTTTGATGTTGATTGGTCACAGACTTCAGGAAGTAACAGCATGCAAAGGATATGCGACCAAATATTAAATATGATACTTTAAAAATATGTTAAAGCAAAATATTCTAATTTTCTGAGACACTGAATTTTGGGTTTCATTAGCTGTAAGCCATTATCATCAAAATTACAAGAAATAAAGGCTTGAAATATTTCACTCTATGTGTAATGAATCTATATAATATATGAGTTTCACTTTCTGAAATGAGTGACAAAAAATATTGAACTTTTTCACGATATTAAAATTTTTTGAGCTGCACCTGTATATCTGCGTATCATCCGCATAGCAGTGAAAATGAAATAATAACTGAATGATTACAAATTTTGCTATAGATTCACAGCTAGAATCACGCAAGAAGAGGATCGCTCAGTTGTCACAGGTAAATTTGATCATTTTCTAACACCATTAGATAGCCTATTAAGTAACAAATAATATGTTACTTAAAACTTTTTGTTGACAGTTTTTACATTAAAGCATTTGCCAGATGGGTTACTGATTCAGGAGTTAACATACTATATACTACAACATACATATTACCTGGGAAAAATGTAACCTGTACAGAAGTAAACATGCGGACCTAGAAACGTCTAGGACCCGGTACTTACCCATAGTGTTGTGTGAATGAGACAAAAGCGGGTTGAGCCTGTGCTCAGTGTCCCGGGTTGTGTCATTCCCGGGTTTTCTGTGTGAAAGGGGTATAAGTTCACATCTGACCGGCCTTAGGTAAGGTAAGAAAGCCTTGGGTACCCCACCGGGGGAAACATTGTTGCAGAAAACCACTCTGTACTGATGAATCCATCATCCACACCGCTATCAATGAAGAGCGAAGTCACAAAATGGAGGTAGTCTTCTCCAAGAACCCAGGCAACTCCCCCCCCCCCCTCTTGAAATGATGAATAGCCTAGAGATGCCCAAGCAACAGACAACAAGGTGATTGCTGCACCTGCCGTAGTTGGAGCCCAGCACGGACCCTGGCTACGGGTTGCCTACGCATCCTAAATGATTAATAGTTGGAGAGGAGAAAAGTTTGCCTGCTAGGAGGGCCCTGACAGCCAAGACACTGTCATCAGCCCTGTTTTCTCCACCTGAGCGAGCCTCTCCTGTACAAGTTATTGATAGGCACACTCGGCTGCCGTGAGGCCCTGGCAGAAAGAGAGCCATCAGAGCGAGATTGTTCTATATGCAGAGAGAAGGAGAAATAGAGAGAGTAGGGAGAGATGGGACAGGGTGTTTGCCAATTATTCGCCCTAAAATATCTATAGGCCCAAAATGGAATAAGAGCTCTGACAGTAAATTGACTGAGTAATAATAGGATTTCAGCCCCCCCCCCCCCCCCCATAAACTCAAAGTGAAAAACCCAATACTTTTACATGCATATCAAGTAATGCACACACATCAACACATACTATATTATATTCCTTAACAAAGCTTCGCTCTCAACCTTGAATATCAAGAACAAATTTAAAAAGGCTGGGCTGGGTTATGCTGGGTCTGAGCTTCTGAAAAACCTTTGAAATATCAGGTTACATCTTCTTCGAGACAATTTTATTTCTCGTTTTTATCATTCGTAATAAAAGGGACGGAACAAAATCCTGTGCCTTTTCCAGCTCAAGGAAAACATATCCTGTCGATAAGAATGCAGCTCCTAATACAATTACCCAACTGCAATTATCCACAAGGTCTTTTTAAAATGGCAACTTAAAAGTTTTATCGTTTCATAAATGTAAAACAAACACAAATAAAAAGCGGCAGAGTAATTGTTAGCCCATTCCCTTAAAAAAAGTTGAGCTGCTGCTGCTAATTAGAGCTTTGTGATAGCGTGGAAGAGTTAAAATCTTTCTTCCGCCATCTGTCTTTCGGTGCTTGCAGATGTCAGAACACACAAATGATTTGTAAGTAGTCATTCCTCATTACAAAAGACCGGTAGAGAATTGTTCTTGCAGAAAAAAAGGGCTCAGCTGAAATATACTGAAAATGTATCTCCTTAAGACAATAGGTCCGCGTTAATAAAGGCCACAAGACTGTGATGAGCACCACCCAGTCCACTGAGCTTTCTGAGAAGAACTCTGATAGTCTGTGGTTAGGACCATCAGTGTTTCTACAACATTGGATTCAATCTCTTTTTCTCAAATTTTTTGTCATTTTCTTTATTTCCTCTCAAAGAATCATGTTCTTCCAGACAAGCCCAGAGCGATGCCTGCCATTACCCTTTGGACGTACACGGTATAAGAAGCGATTGCCTAAGATAAGAAGGGCTTATTGATTTTTGATCATACTTACATTGCCATTCTACATTCAAAGGTGTCAGGGGAAATTCCAGCAGCTATTGATTTGAAAATATCATTAATTTTTTTACAAAGGGGTAAAATATTCTTTCAATCATAAAACTTAATAAATATTTCACTTTTAACTGACAATGAATGATGAATTCAGTCTTAGCAGGAATAGTGTTATAATAAGTAGCCTATGTCATTTAGAACAGAAGTTTCTACACAGGGGTCTGAGGACCCGTGGGGGTCTGCAAAAAAGCCAGATAGAAAATGTACAAAAATATATAAATTAATAATAAATAAATACAATGCCTTATGAAACTATTCACCCTATGAGTTATGCACATACTGTACATCTGATATACGATCAGATGTACAGTAAACCGCGTGATAATCCATTAGAGACTAAACAAACAGCTACTGCATTGCAGCCTGTGGTTAAACATTTACCACTTTCTTGAGGTGGAAGGGTGGCTAGGGGGATGGTTTTAGGGGGCCTTTAGATAAAAAGGTTGGAGAACTGTTGATTTAGTACACGCTATTGATAATGACATTTGGAAAACAATAGAGGGGAATGGTGGCTCAGTGCACTGCGATGATATTATCTTTGCTTGCTCACCGTTGACCTCAAAATCTTCCCTCGACTTTTATTCAGTTGTAATGTTCCACAAGAAGTAGGTTGGATTTAAACCTGAATTTCACATCATTTATTCATATTCACCACTGTAATGATACACACTCACTTCACAGCAAATAACTGTTCATATGCTTATATATTTGCACATTGTAATAGCTCGTGCTCATCTCAAGACACACGTATACACAGGCACCGACATACACACAGTCACACATGCACATATTCACATACATACATACGTACATACACAGGGGGCACATACTCTTGCATATACAGCCAACTCAAAAATTACTGGTGCCCTTGATAAAAATGAGAAAAAATGAGCTAATAATACATTATGTAATGAGCTATATTTTATGCTCAAAATGCAAAAACTGTATTCTACCCTTCTTTCAAAACTATTGCCAACCCTGTTTTCAATACTGATCACCCTCCCTTCATGGCATAACACTAATTAACTTCTTCTTTTTTTATGAGATTGGTGAATATACTGGTGGTGGAGGTGGTGGCGGGGAGATCTCCAGAAACTCTCAAGATCATTCAGTCTGTTTGTGAGCCACCCTCCTCAATTCTAACCATACATTTTAAGTTATATTCAGTCAGTTAACCATATATTGGTTTATTTTGAGCTATTCATGGGAACACTGTCTTGTAGAAAGCATTGCATCTGATTTGAATCGAGTGTTATTGTAAGATGAAACCAAACTTTTTGGCCACGCACACCAGCAGTGGGTTTTTTGTCAGAAGAAGAATACTTATGTTGAAAATGACATCATGCCTATGATGAGATATGGTGGTGGATGTTATCTGGTGGTTTGATACATATTTTGTGATTGTTTTGCATCTACTGTTTGGGGCTTTTGCTAAGGTCAACGGAGTAATGAACTCTAGCAAGGACCCAGACATTTTGGCTAAAAACCACCCAGTTTCCCTCTCAGGAAGCTCAATGCCTGTTTTATTTATTTTACACATCTCATATTTTTGGAGGTGACTGTAAATGCAAGCACAAACACACACACACACACACACAAACACAAGGACACATACATGCACGGACACGCGCACACACACACACACACACACGCACACGCATACACATTTACAAGCATACACAATGTTGGTATTCCAGGAGAAACTGACAGCTCTTTATTCTTATCCAGCTGCATGGACACGCGCACACACACAATGTTGGTATTCCAGGAGAAACTGACAGCTCTTTATTCTTATCCAGCTGCTGAGGTACTGCTGTTCTCTAAGGACTGCAACTCAGGGGCAGATTTTCTGAGTTTCATGACTGTAGTAATTCATTAATAAATATGATTGCATTTATAGTTCATACTGTTGAGCCCACCAATCGGTGATAACAAATAATGACATGTTGTTAGAATGAATAAGGTTTATTCATAGTTTAGAGCAAGAAGATCAATATAAAACAGAATGATAACAATGAACAGAACATAAATATACACTTAGAAAAAGCGAGAATGAAAGTGACAGAATGAAAGCCAGATAAAGATAATAGCAGATAAATAAGATAATAACAGATAAAATAACAGAAAACAGAGCATAAAAATAGCTAAATTTTTTATTTAAACAGTTTGAACAAACAGAATCAGGGAACAAAAACGACATGTAATGCTCATGACTGACATCTACAAAATTGGCTGTTTTTTAATCAGAGATAAAACATTGTAGCAGAATTGAAATGTATTGCCTGTTACACAGTTAATTTCTATCCTTTCCCCATTTGGTTGTTAGCAGTTTGGGGTTCAGGCTAATTGAATTTGTCCACCTTGTTATTATTTCTAATGTTAAGCCACAGCAAGGTTTTGTGCCCACACCTCTCCAAACAGGGAGTCTATTTCTGTGCACTGCTTGTGGACGACGACTGCACTGAACTCAATAGACAATAGAATACATGGGCCTGTTACTCAACCATACTGCTGACCCACAATAACAGTGAATAATGGCCTTGTCACACTATTGCATATCGTACTAGCGTATGCCAGCGTATAAAAAATATCACTCATACGCTGATATACGCTGACATACGCTAGGGGTACGTTAGGCATAGGTTGTATACGTTTCAAGCACGGTCGCATACGGTGGCATACGCTGGCATACGGCGAGGCACAATTTTTTTTTTAAGCATGCTTAAAAATCTTGTGCGTATTCGGACGTATGGTTTATACGCTAAGCATACGCTAGGCATACACTAGGCATACGCTAGCCATACGCTGGCCATACGCTATTTTCAAGGGCTTTTTGTGCGTATGAAAATTATTTAATGAATTTACATACGCAACTCATACGTTTCTCTCATACGCAATAGTGTGACAGGGCCATAAGTGAGCTATACTTACTGAACTGTTTGTATATATAGGCATAGCGCATGTGTGTGATTGCATATCTCAGGGAGGCGTATCCCAGAGAAGGCCTTGTTCTTATCGTAGTGAAAGAGCATCTGTGCACCTGTTGTTTCTTAGTTTCAAAAAGCTAGTCTTCATGATGGGATTCATAAACTACCCGCTTACAATGGGAAGATGTGCCTCGTGTTTGCAGGTCATCTAAAGTTAATTTTGCGTATTTCAAAAGGTAGCATTTTCACAACACATGGTCTCACATGGTAGCAGAGTATTAAATACCAACACTGCCATATATGGTCTTTGAGGGGGAAAAATAGTTTTTTATGCCAAAAGACAGTTAAAAATACCAGAAAATCTGACCATGTCACACCATTAGTTTGGCACTGAGATTTATGCTGTCCTCCAAGTACTTTGTCAATTGATATCGTTTGCTTTTAACGACAGATTAAAATGATAACTGTTGCGCTGACCTTCTATTGACATTTCATTGAGTTTCAGTCTTAACTGAAAAACATGAAATTAATTTGAATACGTGGCTAAGAAGCAGAGGAATGGAGAAGCAATTTTAAGAAGTTCACACATTAAGCTGGCATTTCACCACTTCAAGCCACCATTTTTTTTAATCTGGAGAGAGTATTAAATATTGTGGACATGCTAAAACTCTAATTCTGCCCTGTCACCCACCGAGGAGAATCAGATCTGCATCCATAATTCAGGAATGTGATTTTCATGTTCACCTGACCTGACCCACAGTACAAGCTTGTCAGAAATGAATCAAGACACCTGGAGGAGGGAATTCCATTCTCCTAATAGTGAAAAAATAGACTTACAGGTTATATGTGTATATATGAAATACAGATTATAAATGTGCCAATGTGGGGCATAAGTCATGATTGAGACTGTTGCACAATTCCACTGGTATTTTGTGGACTATAATGCAAAATATTTATTACATATTGAGAACAGAAGATGTGCGTGTATTCTGTTCCTTCACTCTCAAAAAAAAGTTATGAAAAAGCGCCTAAAATGGTACAAACGCTTGTTACTGGGGTGGTGCCCGAAAGGTACATATATGCCTAGCCATCAATACATAATTAATTTGTACCTTTTTTTACTTAAAAGGTACTTATTAGTACCCAAATAGAACATTGTTCTTTCAGGGTACATTTTGGAAATGAGTTCCATTAAGAACATGCATCGGGTGTGCTGTCGCTCCTTGCTCTGTATGTATATGCCTAATTATTCTATTCCATGGTTGTTACTCTTTGAGGGTTTTTATCTATTTTCAAATCCTCTGTTGCAGAGATTCAGGTGATTATTCACTAATCAGCATCACCTGTGTAGCCCTGTAACTTACAGGTAAAGGTGAGTCTGTTTGTTCATTGATGACACTGAGGATGATCTTGTGATCGAAACGTTTGTCAGCACCATTTTGCACTGAGCACTCACATTTTTTCGAGCATGGTTTAATAAAGGATATATTTTTTTAGCCTCGTCTTAAGGAGCTTTTCCTTTTTCCAGTTTGTGGTGTGCGAGTCTACCTCGTTTAACCCTCATTTTGCATTAATAACAAAAATGTGCCTCTACTGTACCATCATTTATGAGAGTGTATTTGTCTCCAGCGGATTGGATTGGATTGAAGGTGCTGTATGATCTACACAAAAACAGTCTGAACTGGGTGCTGGTCACTGGATGCTGGAGAGTTGTTGCGGTTTGGCTGGAAGGGAACCAAAAGCCACTACGGAAAGAGTGCAGTTGTTGTGCAGTCAGCAGGTCTTGTGCGTGAACCACAGCCAGACGACTGACAGATCGGATTTGCCGCGCAGGGGAAATAATGATCCGCTTCCACCTAAAGGGGAGGGAAATAAAACAGCGAAAAGGCGGACCTTTCGGATGTCACCTTCGCCTTTCCATATCAACTAATTGAGCACCGTAACACTGATGGATTAGACAGGTCGCGGAACGAAGGCAAGATCAATAAATATTGAAGTTGATGGCTTGTTTTTGTAAGCCCGAGAACGGCTTACTGTATGAAAGACCATCATTCCTCGGATTAAATTTGTTTTCTGCACCACATCAAGAGCACAAAGACAGAGGGCAATGAATCACAGCACCGCTGAGAGTCCATAGTGGTACAGTAACGCGGGGGGGCGGGGGGGGCGGAGCGCTCACTCATGCGGTCTCAGTGGGAGCTTCTATTCTTTTGTGCAGCTTCAATAATACAAACAAGCCGTCATCATCCCCGAGTCTCTAAACAGAGCACGTATGCAGTGACTCAGAAAAACGTCTGCGCTAACTGTCGACTGCGACGTTAGGTCTTCCTCCGTTAGACTGTTGATTTTCTTTTTTTAATTAACTTGTTTTTTTGTCACTCTGTGGTTTCCGTCGCGTTTATGGATTTTCGTGTTAGGGAACCGATCGGAACCACATGCAGACATCAAGATGGAGTACTGGCAGGCTTTAATCAGAGTCGACAGAAAAGGGTCAAAGTCCAGCAAACCGCAGAATCGTAGTTAAGTCCAGGCAGGGGTCAGAGTCCAAGCAACCAGAGCAATGCGGAGAAGGCAGGGAGAAGTCCCAGAACAGACAGAGGTCAGAACCGGGAGATTAATCAGTGGGGGCTGGAGAACAGGAGGGTGAAGAGCTGGAGCAGGGCTTGGACGGAGAAGGGTAGGTGGGCAGGAGGGCTGGAGCAGGGCTGGATGGGAACAGGCAATGCAGGCATGAGAACAGGAGCGGTACGGAACAGGCAAGGAACAGGCAAGGAACAAAGGAACAGGCAAGGAACAAACGCGGGAAAGTAATGAGACAAGCAGGAATGCAGGGCACAAGACAATCTGCCACAGAACAGAAAAACAGGTGAGCTTATATGCCAGATTGATGACGAGACAAGGAGGAACAGGTGAGACGGTACAACATGAGGAAACACATAACAGATGTGGGAGGCAGAGGCATGAAATGGGGAAAAGGGAAAACGTGAAACGGAGTACAAACACAAAAAACACATAGAAACCAGGAAATCCTGACACAGAGGCACAGAACGTGACACGTTTGACGTTTTAGCATCGGCGTTTATTATTAACGGCGCATGAGTTGCGAACAAAACCTTTTGTTTTCAAAATACGACGTCTTTATGGTATGAAATTCCAAGAAGTTTTCTATGCGTCAGCTGTCTGATTTTGCTCTAGGATAAAGAGCAATTACAAAGGACTGTAATTACATTACAGTGTACTGAAACTGTTCAAACAAGAACAGCACAAACTGTTTATCTACAAGCTTTTTAATTTCTGGTTCATGTTTCTTTCAAATAAATGTCAGATCAAATTAAGCTAATTTTTTGATGGCTATTGAACATATTTAAAGTGGCACTTGGAACACAATAGTGGTGCAGCAAGCTATCTCCGAACCTGCTCACTCCGTGGTTGTTGCCTCCTCATTTCCCTGAGTGGGCCCATAAAGGGCTTCTACCCATGCAGGTACCCAGACATACATGTTTTAAATATTAATGTGAGTCTCTACCCTTTCATGTACTGGGAGAAAGCCAGTGTCCTGTGTAATTGCAGACCCATGTACATGGATACATCATCAGCCAGCTTGGTAAGATGGCAACAATACATTGGCTGTTATCTTACCACAAATAAATGATAGGGGGGCTTAGGGCTGCTCCAATTGATTGGATTTTAATTGTGATATCAATATTTGCTTTCTACGATTACTAAACAAGAATAACAGAGAATGCCGGGTTTTTTAAGGCAGAGTCTGTTTACAAATTAAAACTTCTCTAGTGTTCTCTGTCAAATAAAGCATTATTCTGTTCATTCAAAATGTAGAAGTGCAATAAAAGTATTACGTTCCGAAAACCAATTAACTGTCGTGTTAAATAATCGTGATCTCAATATTGACTAAAATAATTATGATTATAATTTTTGCCATAATCCTGCAGCCCTAAAGGAATCATCAACCTTGTGAGTGCCCAGCAATTGCAATGTATGTTTTCCAATGATACACAATAAAAGGTAAAATTGTTCAGTCAGCAAGAGTTGCCGTAGGTGCGTATAAAAATAACCAATGATAACGCTCATCACTGAAGAAATCACATAGCTTGCTCTAGCTCTCGCCACCTGCAATTTCTCTTTTTGAACTATGTACATACTAATAACACATATGTTTTTACATTACATTACAGGCATTTAGCAGACGCACTTATCCAGAGCGACTTACACAACTTCTTATTACGTTTATCCATTCATACAGCTGGATATATACTGAAGCAATTCAGGTTAAGTACCTTGCTCAAGGGTACAACCTGGGAATCGAACCTGCAATCTTACGGTTACAAGCACAGCTCCTTCACCATTATACTACACTGCCGCCCAGTTTTTGCTAGACATCTGAGTGCAACCGTATATGCAGAGAGCGCATAGCGTATTTTTCTCTTTCAATAATACATAAGTCATCGTCTCTCTTAATGCTATTCTGTATAAGGCAAATGTGGGATGGGAGAAAATATGGCATACAGCAATGCCTCTGTATATTGAGTTATGAGATTAACCAAACCTGTAATTCAATTATTCCACCTTTTACTGTTTTGTTATGAATTTAACAGGCATTTTAGAAACATGTTTTATGCTTCCAATTTGTTTTCTTTGTTTCTTGTTCGTTGTGGAATCCTTATGAATCAAACTAAGTGTTCTAGTTCAGTCATGAAACAAAGCCTTTGTTGGTTTTTTAATAGAAAATTGGTATCCAGGGAATAAGGAAAGTGTTACTCACAAATGCATTTTGTATGCTTTTACCCTTACACGCCAAGCTCAGTGATTAACCTTATCAATAGAAAAGAAATGTTGACAATTTAAATTGTGCGCTGTTTTACTTTCACCCAAAAACAAAGTTCTGATAGAGCAGGAGGTATAAATAAATGAAATAATTTGAGGAACATTATTCTAAGTGCACACATCTTTCTTCCCTAGGTGAATAATTAATAACAGTCTTTTTTTAAAGTCGAGCAGGGAATGCACACTTATTATATCACTGAGCATGTGCAGGAGAATACATTGCAGGAGTGCTTTGCCTCAGAAGTCTTCTTTTATGTACCTGCGGTAATGCTGAATGTAAAAAATGACTCAGCCTACACATCACAATATATAGCCTGCCACAAAGATGTATCATTACACTGGCCATTCTGCTTCAAAATCCAATGCGGTTTCACAGACTTTTTCATGTGCGTTGAAGGCCCCTCGAGTGAAGTCCTGTACCTAGGCATATTTTGTTCTCTGTTTTGAGGATTATGTTGCCTTAATAACAAAGATGTCAGCCGTGTCGGCATGGGGCCTGTAGACCCCGCTAACGCTCTTTGACTGTAACCACGGCGGCATTGACTTATTTCTAAAGGTAGCTCACATCTGCCTCTCCGTGTGTTTCTGCCGCTTACACGCGCTCTCCCATCGCGGGGGGCCCGTTGGCATGCCAGCAAAGGCCCGCCCAAAGGCGACGGCGGCCCGTCGGCTGCGTCTGTTTCTGCTATCGTCTATTATGCCGCACACCTGTGCATCCTGTCCCCTAGGTGAGTGTTTAAGTCCAGCCCGAGCATGTGAATGTCACCCATGTGCTTCCCTAAGCTTCTCTAAGCAGACTCTCATCTGTCCTTTCCCACTTACAGTGCTGTGAAAAAGTTTTTGCCCCCTTCCTGATTTCCTCTATTCTTGCATATTTCTCACACTGGATGTTTTCAGATCTTTAGACAAAATATAATATTGATTTTAGGGAACCTGAGTAAACAAATGACACATTTGTTTTTTACTTATTAAATGTATTTAATGAACAATAAATCCCAACACCCATTTCCCTTGTGTGAAAAAGTAATTGCCCCCTTACAATAACTGCAGCCAATGTATAATAAAGTAATCATTTGTAATATTTGGTCACATATCCTTTGCATGCCATGACTTCCTGATGTCTGTGACCCAAAAATATCAAAAGACTCTTGATATCTTATGTTCTGGTACTCCTACAAGCGATACTATAACCTCTCTGCATTTGAATGGATCTCTATGGGAATTGGGGGGTGGGACTAGATTTAGTTGTAAATTACACTGGAATAGTATGGAACACATGGTTGGCTAAATGGCTCTAAGTCATCAAGGGTCTGATGTATCAAACGAGCCTCAAACCATCACTCTGCTGCCAGATATGCAGTAGATATGGATGGTTCACTTTAAGGGTTGTTTCTCCTGACAAATTTTCCATAGAGTTCAATAGGACAATTTGTCACACAAGGGAAATGGGTGTTGGGATTTATTGTTCATTAAATAAATTTAATAAGTAAAAAACAAATGTGTCATTTGTTTACTCAGGTTCCCTAAAATCAATGTTATATTTTGTCTAAAGATCTGAAAACATCCAGTGTGAGAAATATGCAAGAATAGAGGAAATCAGGAAGGGGGCAAAAACTTTTTCACGGCACTGTAGCTGCATGGGGGAAGACCAACATTGTATCAAAGTCATATTGGGCCCTGTTTAATATGACGCTATTAAAATGTACATTTGTGATTATTGTTGGTTTTGTAGTTGCTTTACACATGGACACAGCATATTGACGAGTTGTTATGAAGGCATTTAAAGGAAATTTCTGTTGTTCTCAATGTTAAAACTTGATTTTCCATAAATACGTTTCCAAGGTTTTATTTGCATTGTGGCAATACTTGCAAGATATAATCCCTCTGTATAAAGAACATAAGATTGCACGGCATAGTCGAAAAGCCAACTTAGGTTTCCAAAATACTGAAACAGGATTTGATTAAGCCTCTTTTATGAAATAGGGCATGTTACAACAGCTTGTATTACCCCAACATCTCTAGCAGCACCCTGATTTTTTTCACAGTGTCCCATTCATATATGACCTACGTCAAGCTGTGCTTTTTCAATATAAAGAAGGTGACAAGAGCAATGATTTCAGTTTCACGGATTATACCTTAGAACCTTAGCATTTACAAAAAAAATGGTTTAGAGCCACAATGGATCTCAAAGACTCGCTCTAGACCACTTTTTTTGAAAATGCCAAAATTCATTATGAATACACATCACATGCAACTCGTGGTGCCTATTTTATAAGTGTGGAAATCGTTCAAATTCCAAAAACTGCACCGTGGGCGAGCTACCCAAAGCATTGCAATTGCCACCTGCTTTATCAGTTAGCCCGGTAGTAAATTAGAATGGCTCTGCTGGCCTTCATACATTTTTCATGAAGCCTGTTATTGCCAAGGGACAGCGCAGTACAGCAAAAAAAAAAGGAATTTTATATAGTATATATATATGGTAAGGAACATGTCAGATAAGCAGATCAGTGGAGCATTGAGAGGTTTCACTGTGGCAGCACTTATCCTGAATCACGGCAGCCAAGTGAACACTTTTCTGATGTCATTGGCTATCGCCGCTTGCGTGTCCAGTTTGGAAATGTGTCACAGCTGCTCTGCTGGTTCCTCTCGTGCGAGCCTTGTTACCCACTACTACTTAAATTAGTCTGCTTTTCATCGGACGGTGTTGCTTGGTCGATGAAGTGCCGATTTATTTCCATCGCTTCGTGGGCTGTAACCGACGATGCCAAAGTGATACAGAGCACAGATCTAGCCTTGGCAGGCGCTATGCAGCTTGCACCACACAGTTCTCTTTGTGCAACATGCTTCTCCTCAGAAAACCTCATAATTGGAGGTCCTGGTTCTGGGTGCTGAAGAATGAGTCGGCTTTCTTTGCTACTCAGCACTCTGTTGACTTATGAATGCAGGTCATTGTACAGTTAACTCACCTGACCTGCTTTCCTGAGTCTGAACTGATTTAAAGACAAAAACAGAAATCAGCACACATAACAGCCCTCCAAGACCTGAGTTGGGGACCCCTGAAATGAAATATTGTTACGTTCCCTAGGAAGACCCAGACGCAGACCACAGAATAATTCCAAAGGGGTAGTTTATTGTCCGTTCCTTAAATCAAGCCAGGTAGTCAGAGATAGCGAGGTACAAAAATGACAGGCAATAGAATAGTGAGACAATCCAAAAATCAGTAAACCAAAAAATCAAAAAGCTAAAGTACAAAAGGGCTAGGCAGGAGAATAGTCAAAAACAAAAACTAGGTCGTAAACGGTAATCAAAACAAGGCAGGCAAGGGCAAGGCAAAAGAATGGTCGGAATGCAAGGTTGTCTCAGGAAAAACTATCAAATCACTGGCTAGGAAAAAGGCGTAGACACAGGATGAGTAGATCAACGTTCTGACAAAGGACTGAAGAGAACACAGGGATTAAATACACAGGTAACTAATGACACAAGAGGAATCAGGTGTGTGAGAGGGAGGGACTCCAAACGAGAAACAATGAGGATACATTGGGCGGATAATCAATCACGTAGACAACTAGGGAAAACGCGGACTGGATTGCAAACATATACACGATAACAGATGACCTGGAGTTTCAGGAAATCGTGCAAAGATTAAGAGAACAGGGAGAGTAGATTAGATGCAGCTGCGAATGATTAGCAGAGAAAGAACAGCGTGAAAAATGTGCGCTCTAATATGTTAGTGAGATTTAGTAACTATACACACACCCCTGCCGTTAGTATGATTAGTAAGTATATACAAATTAGTCTGTTAGTGGAGTTAGTAGATCTAATCTTATCGTTAGTCTGTTAGTGGTAATTAGTAAATCTAATTGCTCAGAGATAGGTAAGAAGCAAGAGGGAAACCGAACACCAATGAAAACACCGGAAAAGTACAGAGACGTAAACTGGGAGTGACAGATCGAATGTAAACAAGCAGACACAAGACAACTAAGAAAAAACCGGAAAGTAAACAAGATGCTGGAAAATAACAAATACATAACAGACAGATCACAGATCCTTACAAATATAGTAATGCACATGCCATACATGTTAATGGAAAAGATGGAAAAATTGTTCCATGAGTGTTGTGTGTTGCATCAGTACACTGGTAATCAGTCTTAGTGGGGACAGAAACAGAAGAGGAAAATGCTCTGTGTTTCTCAGTGAATGCATGCATTGTGATTGGTCTGGAAATGGCCAGATGAGCGCAGTGAGCATTTGCATTGGAAAGATCTATTCCGGTCGTGGCCATAGTGATTAATGTTTATAGCATTCCAGTTCATTAGTAGTATGTTCATTGACATTTCTAAACCACAAATTAAATAGTAAATTGGACCTTTTTGAAATTTTAATGCTTTAATATAATCCCCCCGCCACCCCCCCTCCCTCCGACAGTTGTCGACAGTTGTTTATGAAAAATTGTGCAGCAGCATGCAAAATGCAGTCTGTTCAGTCTATCAATCAGCCAGCCAGTCAATCATATTTTTGTGGGCCTTTTCTGTCATTACAGAAGAATTTAAACGTACCCGAATATCCAATTATTCAAAATTATTTTCATACTAATCACAATCAAAAATAAAATGATTACATGAGTCCAATCAGATAAAAATGTATTTGAATATACGTATATTTGTACATAGAACGTATGTATAAACAGCATATTATTATGCTATGTCGCAATACAACCCGGGTTTGACCCGACATAGACACCAGGGGCTCTACTTACACTCTGCGCTAAGCATTTGGCAGTAAACCAAATGCAAGTGTCATGCTGTTTCAGACCGACGCAGTTGTCATTTTAACATCCAGCGCTCATGGTGTTTAAATAGCAAGTGAACTTGCGCCCAACTGGGCGGGTTGGTCTTAAGCTAACATACTGATGTAGCTAACATACTGAGTGTTATTTTACTCAGTATGTTGGTTGGTCATCCCAAGAATACTGCCAGTTCTTCAAATCACTCAAGTTGACTGATACAACTGATGCCTGTGGAAGGTCACTCCAACTTGTGACCATAGCAACTGCCATGTCTCCAAATACGACTGACTTCAAAGACATAATTACGACCAACAGATTGACTACCTACTTTGGTTAAAATACCTTCTAAAACATATTTTAACTGAAAACATATTTAATATCCAGATTTATGTGCATTGTATATTCCTGTATGCTTCCTGGAAGCACCTTGTCCAAGGTTACAATGGCAGTGCAGCAGTCTGGGATATGAACCTCCGGGTTACAATGGCAGTGTAGCAGTCTGGGATATGAACCTTCGGGTTACAATGGCAGTGTAGCAGTCTGGGATATGAATCCCCAGGTTACAATGGCAGTGTAGCAGTCTGGGATATGAACCTCCGGGTTACAATGGCAGTGCAGCAGTCTGGGATATGAACCTCCGGGTTACAATGGCAGTGCAGCAGTCTGGGATATGAACCTCCGGGTTACAATGGCAGTGTAGCAGTCTGGGATATGAACCTTCGGGTTACAATGGCAGTGAAGCAGTCTGGGATATGAACCTCCGGGTTACAATGACAGTGTAGCAGTCTGGGATATGAACCTTCGGGTTACAATGGCAGTGTAGCAGTCTGGGATATGAATCCCCAGGTTACAATGGCAGTGTAGCAGTCTGGGATATGAACCTCCGGGTTACAATGGCAGTGCAGCAGTCTGGGATATGAACCTCCGGGTTACAATGGCAGTGCAGCAGTCTGGGATATGAACCTCCGGGTTACAATGGCAGTGTAGCAGTCTGGGATATGAACCTTCGGGTTACAATGGCAGTGAAGCAGTCTGGGATATGAACCTCCGGGTTACAATGGCAGTGCAGCAGTCTGGGATATGAACCTTCGGGTTACAATGGCAGTGAAGCAGTCTGGGATATGAACCTCCGGGTTACAATGGCAGTGTAGCAGTCTGGGATATGAACCTCCGGGTTACAATGGCAGTGCAGCAGTCTGGGGTATGAACCTCCGGGTTACAATGGCAGTGCAGCAGTCTGGGATATGAACCTCCGGGTTACAATGGCAGTGTAGCAGTCTGGGATATGAACCTCCGGGTTACAATGGCAGTGCAGCAGTCTGGGATATGAACCTTCGGGTTACAATGGCAGTGAAGCAGTCTGGGATATGAACCTTCGGGTTACAATGGCAGTGAAGCAGTCTGGGATATGAACCTCCGGGTTACAATGGCAGTGTAGCAGTCTGGGATATGAACCTCCGGGTTACAATGGCAGTGTAGCAGTCTGGTATATGAACCTCCGGGTTACAATGCCAGTGCAACAGTCTGGGATATGAACCTCCGGGTTACAATGGCAGTGTAGCAGTCTAGGATATGAACCTCCGGGTTACAATGGCAGTGTAGCAGTCTGGTATATGAACCTCCGGGTTACAATGCCAGTGCAGCAGTCTGGGATATGAACCTCCAGGTTACAATGGCAGTGTAGCAGTCTGGGATATGAACCTCCAGGTTACAATGGCAATGTAGCAGTCTGGGATATGAACCTCCGGGTTACAATGGCAATGTAGCAGTCTGGGATATGAACCTCCAGGTTACAATGGCAGTGTAGCAGTCTGGGATATGAACCTTCGGGTTACAATGGCAGTGAAGCAGTCTGGGATATGAATCCCCAGGTTACAATGGCAGTGCAGCAGTCTATAAACCCCCAGGATCCAAGCCACACTACTGACTTGCTACATTATGCTCCATCGCTCCATGATATATTTTTTTCAGCTCCCCCCAGAAATTCCCAGCAATATTATTATCATAGTCCTCTGGGACACTTTCTGGCGTGCATTGGATTATTTGCCCTGTCATGACTGTTACAAAGTATAGTTTGACTATTAATGATTTGCCCTCATTTTTTTTATTCAGGAATGTTTACATTGACACGAACAGAGCTGTCTACTTTTCTTGTTATTATTATGTATTTATGGTATCGTAATGTGATTTATGGGCAGAGCTTACCTGGAGACGTGATTTATGTATGTGGAAATGAAACTACGACAGAGGTTAGTGTGGATCGGGTTTTTGAATTGATTTTAAATTAGAATCATGCTGATGTGAATACAATGGGCTCAGCAGAATTCCTTCAGGTACATGTAACTTTGCACACCTTGTTCAAGACATATGGTCAGGGGAAAGGGAACATTTGCAACATTGTAATAACAAAATGTTTTCTGACAATGTATCTACTTAGCATGTATTATATGACAATCCGTAGCATATCAGCTGTTAAAAAGCGACATGGTGAAAGAAGGAATACCATCAGAAAGCGCAAGCTTTAGAATCAGTCATTACTGATTGAGTTCCTCTGAGCATCGATCAGCCTATGAACACCTGGAGCACATTCAATACACAAAACAGTTCAGTGAAGCAGTTTAAAGCTGAACCTAGCTGCAGAATTAATAACTCTACTCTGCCATGTAGAGTTATTAATTCTGCATATTGTTATTACGAGAATATATCACGTAATTATAAGAGAACGTTTTATTAGGAAATAACCAGTTATCTCATTATTAGTAGAACAAATCACCTTATTACGACATAATTTACTGACTGGTTATTATGAAATAGCCAATTATTTTGTAATAATGAGGAAAGATGCACGTTAGCCTGAACGACATTGACCCTGTGTGGGTTTACATAATGGGAAGTATTCTCCAATTAATCCAGGTTTATTTTATGTTTCTCATGGCGCTTTGAGTCTTGATTATGCTATGTGGATACAACACATTTCAAACGCGTTGTATACACAAAGCACCTGATGTTGTCTGAGTTAATTAAGGTGGAATAAAAGTAGGCCTACCCCAAGGAAGTTTATTGTTTGCACATCCATACAGCCATAAAGTCAATCACAATCTTTCTCAATGTATGCAAATAAACAATGACACCCTCTGCATTGTTTAAGGAAGCTAACATTCCCCATTGCTTAAAAACAAGCATGCAATAAAAATGTATTAATTTGAGAATACCTGCCATGATGTCACAGTTCAATGGCATAGTCGTTTGGGTTACGTACGTTTGCGTGTCAGATCATTTAAAAGTTGATAAATGTTGCTGATTATTGTGAAGCAAGCAGTATGGTTTATAAATAACTGTGAACACTTTCTGGAGTATCTTCTGCAAAGTTATGATCTTCCAAAAAATACACAAGTGACCAAACATGTTACTCATGTTGATAAACCCACAAAATGAGGCGCGGGTATATTTTACCTCCAAAACATATTTGCAGAAAATTACGTGATGGATAAAAAATTCTATTGAGGTCTTTCTGTTTTCTTTGTACTCCTCCTAGGCCCAAATTAGATCGCCATCAGACTGTAACAAGGCATATCAAAGTGTTCCATGCTTATCAGGGATTTTCTTCACTGATATTTCATTTAAATTTCAATTTAGACTCTGCAGTGTCTTTCAAACAACACACTAGATCTACTGTGAAAAAAATGTCAGGTTTTTTCATAACCTGAGAAGAAGCCAATATCAAAACTAAAGTGGAGATATCATTCCAAGGAACACAATGTGAGGATTATTTTTGTATCAAAAGCACCTCTCTTTGTTTTGCCATTTCTCTCGCACGTTTTCCCTGTATGCATTCCAGGAGAATTTCAGGAGTCCAGGCACGGAAGCCCCTTGCGCAATCAAGTAATGAGATATCCCGGTTTTTCTCCTGAGAAATAAATAACACAAGACCGAGAAACAAATGTTCCCTCTGAGCTGTTGTAAACCTTCAAGTGCACTGCCTGTTCAAGAGCAAAATTGAACAAATAGCTACAGCTACCATGTGTCCCAGACCTTCTTTTACTATGGGTGGCACTCAGAAAACAGGTAAGTCAATTCTGAAAAGGTTTGTCAGCCTGATATGAAGCACAATGAAGCAACTGGGCACCTGGACCTTAAAACTCTTCAGGGGAAGACGTATGCTTCTTGTACATCGTGAGAGAACAGCAGCCGAATCCAGGGGTTAAATAGGACACCTTTGTGAAATAAATAAAGTTGTACTTGAATTTGACCGGAAGTTTCATGTACATGCACATGATGATAAAGAAAATGAAATCAATTTTCCATATGCTCCAGTCCATTTATTCCTATAGCCAGTACTCACACAACCAATCAGAAAAAAGGGATTTAGAAAAGGAAGTTAATTCATTAGCAAAGATAGGAGAAAACAATAGTACAAGGAAATGACAATAGAGTGAGAGTGTGTGGTCTGTTCAGAAGTGGTAGGCAATATATGTATTTATATTTTAGATGCTAACTTCTTGTACACATGCTTTATTGTCACACTTCTAATTATAATCTGTCACAATCACATAGCAGAACACATTGAAAGCATAGTTCAATTCACACTTTCATTCCATACGTGCGCATGCGAGAAGAAGAAAATATTTACGCACACGCACACACGCACGCATGCACATACACTTGTATATATCCACACGTTTATATCCACCCAACATATTTCTTATGATACACTGGATCTTAGGGTTCCCCACATCCCAAATTCCAGTTTAGCCTCTGGGAATACGTATATGCTGCAATAGTGGGTACTTGGGTAACAATATTCCTGTTTTATTTGAAATATCATACCCCATTACAAAGCTAAAACTTAATTGAATTTGAATGGGGGACTGTTGATTCTAACGATCTGGCTGATTAATGACAATGATTCAATCCCAGTGCTACAACTGAAAATAATTTGTTTAATTTGCATGTAATAGAAGATTCCCAAATATACTTATAACTGCCCTGTCATGGTTTCTCCGCCTGCTTATTGTATATTGTCCACTTCCCTGGAGAGCGCTCACGTTGCGTTCCTTCGCTTTGGTTTCCTAGTCCGTTTCAGGTTTTAGTTTCAGTTCAGTGTGTCACCTGTTCAGGGTTACCTGGCAGTATTTAAAGCACACGTCAGCGTTATTATACGCTTCCATATTGCCATTCGTTTCGCGAGAAAAGCCGGTATCGTAGGATAGCATCCTTTTCCAGTCCCGCTCTCGTCGCGTTTTGAAGTTCGTAAGCGTTATTTTGTTTTCATTTCTTTCACCAATTATCGGGCGTTATAGTCACGTACCGAGGGTGCTATTGTGTTTTCGCTGTCATTGATATTGTGGCGATCCGGGGCGATTGCGAGTAACGGGGATCATTGTGCATGTCAACTGTTGTGTTCAAATGTAATGACGTGTGCAGTAGCAATTGGCAGTTGACCTTTGAATGACCAGCAGGTGTTCAACCAGGTCCGCGTTAGAGACCGTTTGTTGATTGACGTATGACAGAGTGAATTACGTGTGATTGGTTGGGGTGAACTGCAGGGCACCTATCAAGGGCTGCCTTTGTTAAGCAGGTTTATTTGCATAGAGGGGCTATAAAGCTGGCTACGATCCAGCAAGCGATGTCTATTCTAACTGTTAACTGGAGAAGAAGGAACTAAGAGATTGTGCTCTTACTCAATAAACTATTTGCAACAAGAATACCTGACTCCGACTCCATGGCTCGCCACAATGATGTCAGAAGCGGGACGATCTGGGAACAGATCCGCGACCTAGAGCGTCAGGTGACCAAGCAGATGGACGTTATCGCAGGAGCGTCTGCGAAGCGGCCCACGAATAGACCCGGAGGAAAACCCGAAGGAGCCAGCGCAACAAGACCGGAGCGAGAGGGGCCGATTACAGACCAGGCGGAGGTGCCCGCGCTGGTGGCTGACCCCGCGGCCGGAAATGAAGCGCAAGTAGGTCGGCCGGAAGCCAACGAGGTCGCCCCTGCTTCCAGGCCGAGCCAGACAGCGGCGCCGGCGCGGCGACCGACTACACCGATAAAGGCGGTGATCAAGCTACCCCGTTACACGGGAAAGGGTGAGCTAGAGTCGTACCAAAGCCAGGTACGATTCGCGGCTAGCTACAATGGCTGGGACGAGAGCCAGACGGCCACCCACTTAGCGTTAGCCCTGGAGGGCGAGGCCTGCCAGGTGCTGCTAGACCTGGACAGCGCCGAACCACTGACGCTACCGGCACTGATGACAGCGCTGGAACGTCGGTTCGGACAGCGGCAATTCCTAGAGGTGAGCCGGGAGAAGCTCGCCAAGCGACGGCGGACCGGAGCAGAGAGCCTCAGCGTCCTCGCCGCCGACATCAGGCTGTTAGCCCGCCGCGGCTACCCTCAACTCGATAACGCAGGCCAGCAGGAGCTAGCCTGCCAGACCTTCACACAGGCCCTCACTCCGGAGCGCCTACAACAACAGGTCCGCATTGCCAAACCGGAGTCCCTGGACGCAGCGCTTCGCGAGGCCGAGCGACTGGAGCTCATCTTGGGCACCACGCCAAACGGGACCCCGGCTAACAAGCCCCGGGTCCGAGCTGCCGACTGCGAGGACGGCGAGGAGGTGAGATGGGTTCAACGGAACCAAAACCGACCGCGGCAGCGACCGGAACGGGAGCGACGCTGCTTCCGGTGCAACGAACCGGGGCATTTCGCCCGCGATTGTACTGCCCCTGCGCCAAAAGCGAGAGCTCCACAGCCGACGGGAAACGACGACGGGACGGCCCAATGAGGAGACCGCCGCCCCATGCTACACTCCTCCTCAACCAGACCCGGGCCCAGACCAGCACTCACGCGTCCAGGCTGCCCATCCTAGCGAAAGCAAAAATTCCAAGAGCAAAAGTTCCGTTTGATGTTCTTTTAAGAGCAGAGGAACAGGCCCACGAGGCCGAGCCCCGTATTGGCAGACTGGGGACGAAGACCGGGCTGTACTTGCCTTGCAGTTTGGACGGACAAGCCTGCTGGGCGCTGGTCGACACTGGAGCCACTATTTCCCTGGTAAGGCCGGGGGTACTTCGGGGTACCAGCGGGCTGCTTTCAGGTGCATGGACCCCTACCTCTACCCAGCTAACCTCCGTCACTGGGCAGAAGATGGGCATGCGTGGTAGTAAACAATTACAAGTGTGTGCAGGAGCCCAGCGAGTGAAACACGAGTTTTGGTTAGCAGATATAAAAGATGCATGCATTATCGGTTTAGACTTGTTAGCGTTGTGGGGAACTAGCATAAATGTGATAGCCGAGACGATAACTATTGGTACTGAAACGCTGGGCCTCCGATCAAAATGTGAATTACAAGCAGCCCGCCGAACTGAATGCCCTGGGGTGCCCCCCAAACACTGTCGCCCCAGTTCTGTGCTTGAAATGGCCACCGCTGATTCGCCGCTCGTTACCGTGGTACCACCTCAGGTTACAGTGCCACCGCAGACGGGCGGGCTAGCCTCAGCTACCCAGCCCTCTGCGGGGGTGCTGCAAGCCGTCCTAGCATTATGGACGCGCAGCAGCAAAGGGCTCACACCGCAGCAGAGCCAGCAGCTTAAAGCCCTGCTTGTCCGTTACACTCACCTATTCGCTGTGCGGGACGAAGAATGCACACAGACCGAGCTGGTTCAACACCAGATTGATACTGGCTCGGCTGTGCCCATTCGGCTACGTCCGCACCGGCTGTCTCTAGCCAAGCGACAGGTGGCGGAGGACAAGATAAGGGAGATGGCAGCTGCGGGCATTATCGAGCCCTCTGAAAGCCCATGGGCGGCCCCTGCTGTCCTGGTAAAAAAGAAGGACGGGGAGTGGCGTTTTTGTGTAGATTATAGGCGTCTTAATCAGATCACCAAGAAAGACGCCTATCCACTTCCCCGTATTGACGAGGCCTTAGACCATATCGCGGGGTCCAGTTGGTTTAGCTCGCTGGACCTCCGCAGTGGCTATTGGCAGGTGAGGCTGTCCCCGGAAGCGAGGGCAAAATCAGCCTTCACGATAGGGCAAGGGTTGTGGCAGTTCCGGGTCATGCCGTTCGGGCTCTGTAACGCCCCTGCCACTTTTGAGCGACTGATGGAGCGGGTGCTGTCGTCCGTCCCGCGGAGTTCCTGTGTCGTGTACCTGGACGACCTCCTAGTACACGCCAGCGACTTCGAGCAAGCCCTCGCTCACCTAACTGACGTGCTTACGGAGATTGGCCGGGCTGGGCTACGGCTCAATCCTAAAAAGTGTCAGCTGCTCCGGAGGGAGACAGCTTTCCTGGGGCACGTCGTTAGCGAGCAGGGTGTAGCCACTGACCCAGCTAAGGTGGCTTCTGTGCGGGAATGGCCGACGCCTAGCAATGTGGGTGAGCTGCGGAGCTTCTTGGGACTAGTGTCGTACTACAGACGCTTTGTCTTGAGCTTCGCCACCCTGGCTAGTCCGCTTCATCGCTTGACGAATAAAGGTCAACAGTTCGAGTGGACAGGGGACTGCCAGAATGCTTTTGACCAGTTGAGAGACGCCCTAACGGCGGCTCCCATTCTAGCATATCCGGATGTCGCGCGACCATTCATCGTCGACACGGACGCTAGCAATGTCGGAGTCGGGGCCGTGCTCTCCCAGGTGGGACCAGACGGGGAACGAGCGGTAGCCTACTACAGTAGCGCGCTGAGCAAGGCAGAGCGAAACTACTGCGTGACTCGGCGCGAGCTGTTAGCGGTGGTCAAAGCGGTTCGCCATTTTCGCCCGTACCTGCAAGGCTGCCATTTCCTTATTAGGACAGATCACGCGTCACTAACCTGGCTTTTAAATTTTAAAGATCCGGAGGGCCAGGTAGCCCGCTGGCTCGAGCTGTTGCAGGAGTACGATTTCCAGATTCAGCACAGGCCCGGAAAGCTGCATGGTAATGCAGATGCGCTTTCACGGAGGCCCTGTGCAGAGCTGGACTGTAGGCCTTGCACTAAAGCCGAGCAGCGAGAGCAGGTGACGGAGATAGCGTGCCCAGTTCGGGTTATAGAAGGTGAGGTTGGATGGTTGCCGTTTAGCCAGCAGGACCTGCGCCTAGCGCAGGAGGGCGACGGCGAGCTGCAGCAGGTGCAGCGCTGGATCGCGGCAGGTACACGGCCTGCATGGGGGGAAGTGTCGGCTAGTAGCCCAGCGGTTAAGGCTTATGTGAGTCAGTGGGGGAGCCTGACGTCGCAGGGTGGGCTACTCTATCGGCGGTGGCAGGCCCCCGGTTCCGACCAGGATCTCCTCCAGCTGCTGGTGCCCCGTGCGCTCCGCCCCCAGGTACTTGGACTGATGCATGGCTCTGTGGGGGCGGGGCACTTTGGCATCAGCAAGACTTTGCACCGACTGCGGAGGAGGTTCTACTGGCCTGCCTGCCGCCGGGACGTGGAGCTACACGTCCACTGCTGCGACGCCTGCACGGCCAAGAAGGGGCCGACGCAGCGGTCGCAGGCCCCCCTTCAGCGGTACGTAGTGGGGGCTCCTATGGAACGGGTCGGGGTGGACATCTTAGGGCCTTTCCCCGTCACTGAGTCCGGCAACCGCTACGTGCTTGTGGCCATGGACTACTTTACCAAGTGGCCCGAGGCGTACGCGGTGCCGGACCAATCAGCGGACACGACGGCGGAAAGGCTCGTGACAGAGATGTTCGCCCGGTTCGGGGCCCCCGAGGAGCTGCACAGCGACCAGGGGCGAAATTTCGAGTCGCGGGTGCTGGCAGCTGTGTGTACGCGGCTGGGAGTGGCCAAGACCCGCACTACGGCGTTGCATCCCCAGAGCGATGGACTAGTTGAACGCTTTAATAAAACCCTGGCCACCCAGTTAGCCATTCTAGCTAGCCAGCACCAGCGAGACTGGGACTGCCATTTGCCCTTGGTCCTGTGGGCCTACCGCTCCGCCGTGCAGGAGAGCAGCCAGTGCTCCCCCGCTGCACTCATGTTCGGGCGAGAGCTAAGGACGCCCGTTGATTTGGTGTTCGGAGCCCCGCCCGGATCCACGGAGCACCACCAGTCAGAGGCCGGGTACGCACGGGCTTTGATCGAGCGCCTGGAGACCGCCCACAGCTTTACCCGCCAGGCCCAATCCACCGCGAGCTTCAAGCAAAAGCGAGCGTATGATGTGCGCTGTCGGGGACAGCCTTTCACCGACGGAGACAAGGTATGGATCTATTGTCCGATCCGTAAGAAGGGTCTGTCCCCGAAGTTGCAGTCGCATTGGCGGGGCCCTGGTGAAGTGGTGGGCCGGCTGAGCGAGGTGGTCTATCGAGTGCGCATGCCCGGCCGAAGGAAACTGGTGGTGCTTCACCGGGACCGTCTAGCTCCTTACCGGCCGCTGTTGGATGGTGTTGAGGAGGGGATGGGCGTCGGCGAGGATCAGCCCGCTTTACGTGCGCCCACCCCTCCTCCACCAGAAAGCCCAGCGACAGCTGAGGGCCCTTCTCGCCCACGGAGAACTCCTGCCCGTTTCCGGGATGGTGTTGAGGAGGGGATGGGCGTCGGCGAGGATCAGCCCGCTTTACGTGCGCCCACCCCTCCTCCACCGGAAAACCCAGCGGCAGCCGAGGGCCCGAATCGCCCTTTTCGCCAACGGAGGACTCCTGCCCGTTTCCGGGACTTTGTACGTGAGTGCGGACAGTTAAAGGGGTCGCAAGGGACTGCTGACCCCTTAGGTGGGGGCAGTGTGGCGATCCGGGGCGATTGCGAGTAACGGGGATCATTGTGCATGTCAACTGTTGTGTTCAAATGTAATGACGTGTGCAGTAGCAATTGGCAGTTGACCTTTGAATGACCAGCAGGTGTTCAACCAGGTCTGCGTTAGAGACCGTTTGTTGATTGACGTATGACAGAGTGAATTACGTGTGATTGGTTGGGGTGAACTGCAGGGCACCTATCAAGGGCTGCCTTTGTTAAGCAGGTTTATTTGCATAGAGGGGCTATAAAGCTGGCTACGATCCAGCAAGCGATGTCTATTCTAACTGTTAACTGGAGAAGAAGGAACTAAGAGATTGTGCTCTTACTCAATAAACTATTTGCAACAAGAATACCTGACTCCGACTCCATGGCTCGCCACAATATTATCATTATTGTTACCGCCCGTGTGTGCAGGGCTATCTCGTTTTGCAAGAGAGTTTTTGGTTTCGGTTCCCTCGTTGTGAGCTATAGGGTTTTTGTTTGTTGTGATTGCATTGTATTAAGTGTTAAGAGTTATATTCTGTTTGATTATTGTTGTTCCCTGTTAGCGGGGTTTTCGCTCCCGCTTTGTGGTGTTCAGGTAGCATCCTCTGTACACCTACTGTCGCATCTGGTCCTTCGTTCCCACGCTACCCCTGACAGAATATGGAAGCCAGTAGGGAGGTACCAGCGACAGTCGAGAACCTAGGGCAAATTCTCTCAGCTCAGGAGGCTGCTATCTCCGGCCATGAGGCCGGCATTAGGGCTCTTCAAGCCTCCGTCCAGGCCCTACATTCTCAGCAAGCACAGTTCGGCAATCAGCTGCGTTATCAGGGAGACGGGTTGCGTGATTTAGCAGAAAGCATTCGCACTCTAACTATGACGATTACGTCTTCCCAGGTTACTTCACCTTCAATCCCGGTAATACAAGCACCAACTGCGGCGGCACTAATCCCTCCTGATCCTGTAGGGATTCCCGTTCCACGCGAGCCCAAATTACAACTCCCGCTTCGCTATGGAGGAGAGACCGGGAAGTGTAAGGGGTTTTTGACGCAGTGTCTGATATTTTTTAAATCACAACCCTCTCGGTTTTCCACTCAGGAGGCCCGCGTATCATTTATTCTCTCACTGTTAACAGGCACGGCTCTCGCTTGGGCGGATCCCTTAATCAGAGCTAGCTCCCCCGTGATGTCCACTATGGAGAGGTTGGCAGAAGAGATGGCGTCGGTTTTCGACCATGACGTTTCCGGTCAGGAGGCGGCGATGCGACTCACTTATCTTCGTCAAGGCTCCGACATGGTGGCGTCTTTTTCCATTGCTTTTCGTGCACTCGCAGGGGAGACTGGGTGGCCGGACGGACCGCTTACCGCGCTATTTATTAAAGCACTTTCGGATTCAGTTCGAGATGCCCTTTCTGCACTCGAACCCCCCGCTTCGTTCGGTGCGTTGGTGTCTACGGCTATCAGAATAGACAATCGGATTAGAGAGAGAGAGAGAGAGAGAGATTCGCTGGTCCACGCAGTGGTCGGTCCTCTATTTATGTGCCTCGTCCGGTGGTTGCTCCGGTTACCTCATTCTCTGAGGAGCCCATGCAGGTAGATGGGACGGCTGTACGGGATCCCAAGTTTACCAGGACAAGAGAGGCATGGTGTCGTTATTGTAAACGCGCTGGGCATGACAGAGATCAATGTCCTAAACTAGCGGGAAAAGAGGAGTCTCGCTAAGGGAATCGAGGTCCTTAGTGAGACAAGATCAAACTTCTCCTCGAACTTTAGTATCTGTGCAGCTGAGTTGGAATAAGCATTCCAACAGCTGTATCGCCTTTATTGACTCCGGATCAGTAGAGTCCCTTATGGACATTAAGTGGGCTAGGGAGCAGGGGATTCCATCAGTTTCTCTTTCCGTTCCACGGTTAGTAACGGCTCTCGACGGTCGCCCTTTGGGTACGGGCGCTATTCGACGAGTTACCAGCTCCTTAAAACTGTCAGTTCCGTTCCAGGATCACACGGAGCGGATTAAATTTTTTTTAGTAGATTCTCCCACATACCCCCTTGTTCTGGGTCACTCATGGTTGGTTCAGCACAAGCCCAATATTAACTGGGGAGCAGAGGATTCGGTTATTCTCCGTTGGGGAGTTCAGTGCAGACACCACTGTGTTAGAGATAGAGCTGTTAGATCTGGCAGCCCGCGCCGCTCCCTTCCCGATTCCAGTTCGGACAGCGAACAGGAGGAGGAGAGTGTTCTCCGTGGGGCTCACGGGTCTGTAGCGTCATCTCGCGACACCAGGAGGAGTCTTTCTTGGGATCCGCTTGCTGATGGGTTTAAATTATGGGAGGAGGAGAGCTCTCCTTCTGAGATCGATTGGGACATCCCTCGCGACTCGGAATCAGATTTGGAGAATGTTCAGGTGGGCGGAGCTATTCCATTTCCAGTGCCAGCTAATGTTCCTCAGCAGTACACTGATCTTGCGGAGGTTTTTAGCAAGCAACGCGCCACTTCTCTGCCTCCTCATAGGCCTTATGATTGCGCCATCGAGCTATACCCTGGCTCGATTCCCCCCAGGGGAGCGCTGTATTCCTTATCGGCTCCTGAGAGTGCCGCCATGAGGAATTACATAGAGGAATCCCTCGCCAACGGGTTCATTAGACCCTCCACTTCTCCGGCGGGCTCCGGGTTTTTCTTTGTCAAGAAGAAGGACGGTAGTCTTAGGCCATGCATCGACTACAGGGGACTTAACGCGATAACGATTAAAAATCGTTATCCTCTCCCGCTTATGAATTCGGCCTTCGAACGCCTCCAGGGGGCGTCTATTTTTACCAAACTGGATTTACGCAGCGCTTACAACCTCGTCCGCATTCGTGAGGGAGACCAGTGGAAAACTGCGTTTAATACCCACTCGGGACACTACGAGTATCAGGTGATGCCGTTCGGGCTCACTAGCGCCCCCGCAGTTTTTCAGGCGTTAGTTAACGACGTACTAAGGGAGATGCTTGAAAGATCGGTTTTTGTTTATATTGACGATATTTTAATTTTTTCTCCCGATCTTTCCACGCACGTTCGCCATGTCAGGCAGGTCCTTAACGCGCTGCTCAAGGCTCAGCTATTTGTTAAGGCAGAAAAATGTGTCTTTCACACTAAATCGGTGTCTTTCCTGGGGTTCATTGTGGCAGAGGGCAAGGTCCAGATGGATCCAGCTAAAGTCTCGGCCGTTAAGAATTGGCCCACGCCATCCTCTCTTAAACAGGTTCAACGTTTTTTAGGCTTCGCCAATTTCTACAGGAGGTTTATTCGTAATTTTAGCGCGGTAGTCGCCCCTATTACCTCACTTACAAGAAAGACTTCTTCCTCCCGGTTCCAATGGAACTCGAGGGCCGAAACGGCGTTTTCGGAACTCAAAAGACGCTTTACATCCTTGTCACGCCCAACCCCTCCCTTCCTTTTGTTGTAGAAGTAGATGCATCGGAGTTAGGAGTGGGGGCCATTCTCTCCCAGCTATCCCCCATTGACCACAAAATGCATCCTTGTGCCTATTTTTCTCGTGCGTTAACACCTGCCGAGAGAAATTATGATGTGGGGGACCGGGAGCTCTTAGCAGTCAAAATGGCTCTGGAGGAATGGCGTCACTGGCTGGAAGGGGCGGAGCATCCGTTCACGGTGTGGACGGACCATAAGAACCTGGAGTACGTGCAGCTAGCCAAGAGGCTTAATTCTCGCCAAGCTCGGTGGGCGTTATTCTTCTTGCGCTTTAATTTCCTGCTCACGTATCGCCCCGGCTCCAAGAACGTTAAGCCTGATGCCCTTTCTCGTGTTTTTGATAATTCGGACAGGGCTCCTGCCCCCGAATTTATCATTCCCGCCGACCAAATTGTGGCTCCAGTTATTTGGGCCATTGAAGCTGCAGTTCAGAGGGCAGTGCGATCAGATCCTGGGCCTGGGGGGGGCCCTTCTCACTGTTTATTCATTCCGCTGAAGCTTAGGTCCCGGGTATTACGTTGGGGTCACACTTCTCAATTAGCGGCCCATCCGGGCGTTCACCGCACTAAGGACTTTCTTTCTCGGCGGTTTTGGTGGCCTAGTTTGGAGAGGGATGTTCGGAGTTTTGTTGCGGCTTGTCCGGTGTGTGCCCGCAATAAGGGTTCTAGTCTCCCACCCTCGGGGCTTTTGCGCCCTCTTCCCATTCCCAGCCGTCCTTGGAGCCATATCGCCCTCGACTTCATCACCGGTTTGCCGATGTCACTGGGTAAATCGGTGATCTTAGTCGTGGTCGATCGTTTCTCCAGGGCGGCCCATTTTATCGCATTGTCGAAACTACCTTCAGCTTCTGAAACGGCGCAACTCATGATAGACCATGTTTTTCGGCTACACGGGTTGCCGTTGGATGTGGTTTCTGATCGCGGCCCCCAGTTCACAGCCAAATTCTGGCGCACATTCTGTTCTCTGCTTGGTGCCTCGGTCAGTTTGTCGTCTGGTTTCCATCCTGAGACGAATGGACAGACCGAGCGCACTAACCAGACGCTGGAGAACACTCTGCGTTGCCTGGCAGCCTCTAAATCCACTTCCTGGAGTACACACCTGGCCTGGGCTGAGTATGCCCATAATACGTTGCGCAACGCGTCCACAGGTCTCTCGCCCTTCGAGGCTCAAATGGGGTATCAGCCCCCACTATTCCCTGAGCTGGAGAGCAATATAGTGGTTCCCTCCGTGACATCCTTTATTCGGAGGTGTCGTTCTGTTTGGAAGCGGGTGCGGATTGCGCTTCAGCGCGTTGCTGTTAGACACAAGGTGGCAGCTGATAGACGACGTCGCCCTGCTCCCTCATTCAGGGTAGGGCAACGCGTGTGGCTCGCTACGCGTGATTTGCCATTAAAGGTGGAGTCTCGGAAACTCGCACCCCGGTTTATTGGGCCTTTTAAAATTTTACGGCGCATTAATCCGGTTACGGTAAGATTACAGCTCCCCCGTGCTATGCGTATCCATCCCACGTTTCATGTCTCCCGGCTTAAGCCAGTCCTCATTAGCCCGCTGGCCTCCGCTGAGAAGCCACCGCCGCCTCCTCGGATTATGGAGGGAGGTCCAGTGTACACTGTCCACCGTATCTTGGCCGAGAGACGGGTTGGGAGAGGTTTCCAATTCTTGGTCGATTGGGAGGGGTATGGCCCGGAGGAGCGTAGTTGGGTTCCCTCCAAAAATATTCTGGACCCTCAACTTATCAGGGATTTCCGGGGTCGCAGGCTTGAGGGATCGTCTGGGGTCGTCCCTTAGTGGGGGGGTCCTGTCATGGTTTCTCCGCCTGCTTATTGTATATTGTCCACTTCCCTGGAGAGCGCTCACGTTGCGTTCCTTCGCTTTGGTTTCCTAGTCCGTTTCAGGTTTTAGTTTCAGTTCAGTGTGTCACCTGTTCAGGGTTACCTGGCAGTATTTAAAGCACACGTCAGCGTTATTATACGCTTCCATATTGCCATTCGTTTCGCGAGAAAAGCCGGTATCGTAGGATAGCATCCTTTTCCAGTCCCGCTCTCGTCGCGTTTTGAAGTTCGTAAGCGTTATTTTGTTTTCATTTCTTTCACCAATTATCGGGCGTTATAGTCACGTACCGAGGGTGCTATTGTGTTTTCGCTGTCATTGATATTATCATTATTGTTACCGCCCGTGTGTGCAGGGCTATCTCGTTTTGCAAGAGAGTTTTTGGTTTCGGTTCCCTCGTTGTGAGCTATAGGGTTTTTGTTTGTTGTGATTGCATTGTATTAAGTGTTAAGAGTTATATTCTGTTTGATTATTGTTGTTCCCTGTTAGCGGGGTTTTCGCTCCCGCTTTGTGGTGTTCAGGTAGCATCCTCTGTACACCTACTGTCGCATCTGGTCCTTCGTTCCCACGCTACCCCTGACATGCCCATTTCTAAATTCTGGAAATTATCCCCCATAGGCAAACCTGGGTGAACATACTTATCAAGAGAAATGTTTTAAAGACGGCGCATTTGATACTCCACTGATGCTCTAAGCTACATTAAGTGAAAATGTCAAAATGTAGCTGATATCAGCCGCGGGATTTCTATATCATGCACCCCTATTTCTTTGTGTTATCATTTGTAATATCTCACTGTATTTCTCCCTAACCAGAAATCTGCCAGATGACGATATGAAAAATTAAATGGCTAATGATAGCTTGGTGCATAATATGCGATTTTCATCTTTTTTTTTGTGGTGACTAATGTATGACAATGGCCAAATCGTTGTCTCTGATGTGCTCTTATCACAATATGCAAGTGTGCTCCTCCATATGAACTCTTCAAAAAGAATAAAAAGCAAAAAAAATAAAAATGAAGGCATCCAATATTTGTCATGCAGCGTTTTTAGAATTTATCACAACAAAGCTGTCGCTGGGGAACTGATTACTTTGCCAAGTAATTTCTCCTTGAGATTCCCTGACTGCTCTCTGTGTTTTTTTTTTTGGAGAACAGTAACAGTTTTGGGGTGCCCACTAGCTGTACCAATGGTAGCCGCAGGCTTATCATCCCACTCCAGCCTTCCACTCATCTTGAATATGTTGCCCTCCCAAACCGCAATGACGGTCTCTGTAATTTGCTTGCTGTATTCATGTTCTCTGGGAGGTCTCTGGGAGCCTCAAAAGAAAGACAAAGACCGTAATTTGAATTTGTGAACAAAAATTCCAGAACATGTCCTTACACTTTGAAGAGTAGGTTTTTTGGAATGTTTTGTTTTTCAAAATTCGAGGTCAGTATTCTAGCACTCTATTACTTTCAATTTCCAGTAGTGATTGTTACATCAACATTAGAATGTTTAGGTAAGAACATTTTTATCACATATTTAGAATAGATGTGTGATCTTACACGCCGTATAGGGTTAAATGGAGTTCTAGATTGTAATCTAATCGACCAACACAACGGTGTCCTTTACAGTGGCCCCTCCCCTGGGGAACGCACTGGAGGGACACACGGCAGGGGTTGCCTAGATGAAGTTCACCTCTGCAATCCAATCGCAGAGAGTTATTGCATATAACTTGACAGCTGAATGCAAGATACATTCATGGAATGTAATTTCTTTGTTCAGGGGCACAATAAGTAAATCATAAACTTAAATTATTAAGGGTAGAATGAGCCATTCCCCTTTGAGGAATTCTCTCAAAATCATATTTACTGTACAGAACTAGCCTGGGGCAGCAGTATAATAGTGTACCGTTATACTTGTATAGTTTTTGAGAGGTAAGAAATCACATTTTTAACATGATATAACTTAACACATGCATGTTTGGGAATATGTTGATGAAGATTGCATAAAATATAATTGCATTCAAAACGAGTACTGTGGGCATTAACATGTTGTTGGTTACTTCCCTGAATTGTGAATTGTACTAACACCGTGTCTTGGCTTTGTGGCGCATATGTGACGTTCAAGGTGTTCTGGTGCCATCAAGTGGTCACACAGCATCTGTGGCATCTGTCCATAGCAACAGACGGTCCATGAGAAAAAAAAATTAACTTCATTGTGAAAAAAGCAAGAGGCAAAGTCATGACTACCCAGGGTGTTGAAATACTGCTAGCCAATCCCCCCACCCCCCATTTAAAAAAAAATAATAGGACAGTGGGAAAAGCAATAGCCTCAACTGATGACTTCAACATAGAGAATTGAAGTGCCACTATCCATCTTTGGTCCAATTTCTGTCTTTCAAAATAGCCAGAAAAACTGGAGTTTTAGTGTGAAATGCGTTGTAATTAGCTCTGTCGGGGCACTCAAGAGGACATCTTCTCACAATAGGAGATGCTAGCTGTTGAATGGCAGCATAAACGCAAAGGGGGCACTTCAAAGCTTTCATCTCTTCACTCTGAGCAGACGTACTTTTTACAATGATTTTGGCCTTGAAGGGAAAGAAATAAATACAATACTTTAAGAGTGCATCTACTAAAAAGAAATTGAAAGCTTCGGATAGCCATGTCAATAGATTTATGAATTGTGTGGGAAATGCACGTCACATAGCAAAAAAGAAAAGTAGAACTAGACAAAATAAAAAGAGTTCATAACTGGGAACTCTATAAATCAGAGCATATTTTATTAATGAGCTGAGTATAGACCTCAGAACAATTATAAAGTGTTCATTCTGGGGATTGACTTAACAATTTACTCCTGACTTTTACCTGAAAACCTCATTTGAAATGCATATATTCAGACTGAAAGCTCTCGAAGGGAAGTGTGTTGGGCAGTGAAGGACTGACACAGCCTCAGGACCTGCTTTAATGACACTGAATGCTAAGACTCCCTCAAAGCAAGAGTAAGTATTTTGAGAGCCAAAATGGAAATTCAGCTATAGCATGCTCTATATACAGTATGTGGTAGCATGTACTGTAGCGATCCATTTTGCAAGTGTTAGAGATTAAAATGCAGCAGTTCTAGAAGAATAGCTTGAATGCCTAATGCAGTCATCTTTTCCTTACGGCTATGTAGCTATATTTTATAAGTTCCATGGATTGCATTTCTTATATTATACCAGTCTATACAGTATAAAAGTTTTATTATACATTTTCCTGGGGATGCAGTGCATAGCACAAAGTTTTTGGAGCTGAACCTGCAACCAAAGTTGGTTCATGTCTGAAATGTGACAATTCTGTTTTACCCCTGATAATGATTATGATTATGAGTAAATTTGACATCTTTATTACTTAGATATGTTATTCATCCTGGATATCTACTATGCAGATAATTTAGACAATTAAAAATTAAATACAATAATGTGTAGCAGATAATGAGGTCTGAGAGGAACTCTTTCAGATTTGATACCCTAGTATATTTAATATATTTCTTATACTAAAATGGAGAAAACTTAAGGTCTTTTTTAGAGAGAATGTGAGCAGGGTCAGACTGTCATAAAATATAGATTTGGCAACAACACATCTTTTTACCTTTCTTGTGTCCTATTTTTCAGAAAACAACTTTGCTGCTCTGGTTTTTAGACCATGTCAGTGAGCATGTTCATAGAATTATGATTTACTACTAAATCTATTCAATAAAATGATATAGGAGTCTATGCAAACACTTTTAATGGACCTTTATTCTCAAAACAGGCAAGAATGTGTATAAGTGTATACTAACCGCTTGCATTTATACAGGTTCTGGTAGTCTGGCGGTAAGATTCCAACATACAACAATTCCTCGACACATGCATGAAAATGTTTTTACACATTTCCTACACCTCCAGTTGGAGTTATGTATCTGAGTTCTTTTTCATAATATGAGCTCGATGTCTCGCTATGGGATGTGACCCTCCGCAGCCCTGACAGAAGTACCTATCTCAAATAACCAATCCTGATTGGTCAGAGAAGCGTGTCCCTCCGCTGCGTGATGTAGTCCCCCCCACTACAAATACCGCAGCAGGAGGACACGCCCGCCATTCTAAAAATTCTTCTCACCTAGAAGCATTATCTCACACCGAGCCTAGTTAGTTTAACTGTCCACAGACGGAATTATTTATTAGCTTCTGTCGACGGACGCTAACTCAGCTCACTATATTCGCCGAGGTTTTGCACGCCAGCTCCCCTCGACGTTTCCTGCTAACACACCAGTTAGCCTCCTGCTTTTAACACTCCAGTTATCAGCATCTTGCTTTTAACACGCCAGTTATCAGCCTCTCGCTTCTAACACGCCAGTTATTAAGCACCTGCTTCTAACACACCAGTTAGCTAGCTATCTGCTCCTAACACACCAGTTAGCTAGCTACCTGCTCCTAACACACCAGTTAGCTAGCACTTACTGTAAAAGACACCCGCGCACCAGCCGGTGTTTTTTGCCCCCATGGCGTCCGCTGCTCCTCATGCCAGAGGAGACTCCCGGCCCTGCCCCTGTGGTGCCCGGATTTCGGGGAAGGATACGCACCCCGTGTGTGTGAGTTGTCTCGGGACTGACCACGCCAGGCTGTCCCTATCCGTCCCCGGTTCGTGTGTGCATTGCAAAATGTTCACGACGAAAAGCTTGAGACGCCGCCTGGCTCGCCAAGCCAGCCTGTCCGACCAGGACCCGCTTCTGACCGCCGCTGCCCCGGTAGCCGCTGACGAAGAGGAGCCCATGGTAGAGGAGGTACAGGAGGTGCACACCGACTGGGCCGCCCTGTCTGTGATGTCCCCGGTTCCTGCCTTTCCTTCCGACGATGTGTTAGAGCTGGAGTGTGTAGAGGATGACTCCGATGATCCCCCTCTCATTTCAGAGAGCGAGGATGAGGATGATGCCTTAATCACTCCGGTGCCGGCTGCAAAGCCGGGGCTGCTTTCCGGGGGCTCGGAGGACGGCGAGGACGCACGTCCCTCGTCCCCGGTTCCTGTGGTTCTGCTCGACACGTGCAAGCGTGCGGCAGCGAGCATGGGTATTCCCTGGCCTGCTCCGGTGACACAGCCCTCGCGCTCGCGCTACGAGGGCAGGCTATTAGCACCGGGTGGTAACACGGCCAAGCAGCTTCTTCCCGTTTTTCCTGACTTACTGCTCGAGCTCACCAAGATGTGGAGCGACAAGCCGTACAGCGGAAGGAACCAGATTCCGGGTGCCTCCGTCCTCGACACCGAGAACATGGAAGCCCTGGGTCTCCTCGTCATGCCCCTGGTCGAGTCCCCGGTTGCAGCGCATCTGTACCCGGGTGGCGCCATGGCTGGCTCAAGCAGACGTCCGTCCCTCCCCGCTAAATCGGAGCGTCTTCAGTCTGCTTTGACCGAGAGGGCGTACAAGCAAGCCGCGCTCTCGATGAGGGCTTTGAATGTGCTGTCGCTTCTCTCCGCTTACCAAGCCGACATTCTCCACGGTGCACCTAGCGCCGCGGTTTGGCGCGTGGCGGGAGTGATTACGGACCTGTGCCTTCATGTCCAGCGGGTGGCTGTGCTCGCCACGGGGAAAGCTATGGCTTCTCTCGTGGTCCAGGAACGAGCCAGGTGGCTCAATCTCGCCAGGCTGACTGACAGAGAGCGAGATGACATCCTGGACGCGCCCGTCATACCGGAGGGTATCTTCGGCTCAGCTCTGACCTCCATGCAGGAGAGAGCGGAGGCGAGGAAGAAAGACAACGAGGCGTTTGCGCTCTGCCTGCCGCGTAGAGCCCCCTCGCCGTCTCCCCCGCCCCGGGGAAAATCTTTCGCCCAGGCCGCTGCTCAATCTGCGCGATTTAAGGTCCCGAAGAGGCCGCAGCAGCAACCTTCCCCGGCCCGATCCCAGTCGCCTGCCCCTCGGGTTGGTTGGAAGGGTCCGCGCTCAGCCCGCAGCCCCGCCGCCTCCACCGGCCGCTTCAGCTGCGCAGGGTAGGAGGAAGAAGAAGGCTACTTGACCGCCTCCGCCTTTTCTCCGGGTGACGCGCCCATCAGTTCCCCGTTCATGGGCTCCACCAAAGAGGTTTTTAAGTGCGCATCTCCAGTCGCTGATCTCCGCCCCAGGGCCAGACGAGACGAGGAGGGACATTGTCTGTTTGCCGTTGCACAGCCGTGTTCACATGTCCACAAGCACGCGCATACACACAATGTTCTGCCTTTGTTCAAAGAAATAAAGTTGAAAACAAAATGTGTAAAAAACACCGAAAACAAAGCAAGCACAAACAAAATGAATGCTTTGCACATAAGCAACATGTCCGCCGGGCATGCTGTCCCTCTGTTGCCGGCGATGGGCATCCCATTTCCGGCTACGGAGGAATTTACCCAGGCTGCTGCGCGAGTTCGCACATGCGCAGTACGGCCCGAGGGACATTCTCTCGCTCTGCCACTGGAGGGAGCCATACCACCACTTATGAGCCCTCCCGTGTTGGCAGAGCCTCAGCCGATATTCTCCCCTTCACTGTGTTTCCACATTCAAAAGTGGAGAGAAATAGGGGCTCATCCGTGGGTATTACGCACGATAGAGCGGGGTTACCGGCTGCAGTTCAACACTGTGCCGCCTCGTTTTTCCGGCATAATACAGTCACGAGCACAGGGACGTTTAGCTGGCGTGCTAAAGGAGGAGATAATGTCTCTTTTAGACAAAAAAGCTATTCAAATCGTCTCTCCCGAGCAGAGTCAATCCGGGTATTATTCAAGATATTTTCTCGTCCCCAAACGGGGAGGGAGAGGAATTCGCCCTATCTTGGACCTCAGGGCTCTGAACTGTCACTTAAGGAAATACAAGTTCAGGATGCTGACACAGGCATCTCTGTTGCGTCTAATAAAACCAGGCGACTGGTTCACATCAGTGGATCTGAGGGACGCTTATTTCCATATAAAAGTGTACGCTGCCCACAGAAAGTATCTGAGGTTTGCGTTTCAGGGAGTGTGTTATCAGTACCGAGTGCTCCCGTTCGGACTTTCCCTCAGCCCGAGGGTGTTCGTGAAGTGTACGGACGCGGCGGTCGCCCCGCTAAGGCGGGGGGGAATACGCCTGGCCACATATTTGGACGACTGGCTTCTCCTAGCGCGCTCGGAGCAGGAGGCCAGGTCGCACACGGAGTTTGTCACACGTCATCTGTCAGAGTTGGGCTTTGTGATAAACACGGAAAAGAGCAATCTCTCACCGGGTCGAGAAATAATCTTCCTCGGGTTACAGCTGCTATCAATGCCGTTCACTGCGCGCCTCTCGGAGGAGAGGGCGAACAGTTTCAAGGCATGTCTTGCTCCTTTTCAGAGACACTGTTACGTCCCATTCAGGGTGTGTCTGCGCCTGCTGGGCCTGATGGCCTCGGCTATACACGTAATACGCCTCGGTCGCCTCCACATGAGGGAGTTTCAGCGCTGGGTTGCTGCGCTCAGGCTGGACCCCGTGCGTCATGGCGCACGGAGGATTTTGGTGACGTCGGATTGCGTGTTGGCCCTACGTCACTGGCGGGCGCCATCTTTTCTGACTCAGGGTGTGCCCCTGGGCACCGTCCTGTCCAGGAAAGTGGTCACTACGGATGCCAGCCTCCAGGGGTGGGGCGGCATTCACGAGGGCAGATCTGTGAGGGGCCGCTGGAGCCTGGGTCTCCAGCGACATCACATAAATTTTCTGGAGCTCTCGGCAGTGTTTCTCTCTCTGAAACATTTCCTCCCGTTCCTCAGGGGTCATCATGTCCTGGTGAGGACGGACAATACAACCACGGTGGCATACATAAATCACCAGGGGGGTTTGCACTCACGTCAATTACACATATTGGCACGCAAACTGATCCTGTGGAGCAGTGTGCGTCTCCTGTCATTGAGGGCAACGCATGTCCCGGGGACCCTGAACGTGGGGGCGGACCTCTTGTCCAGGGGTGCGCCCGTATACGGAGAATGGACTTTACACCCTCTCGTGGTGACTCAGATTTGGTCCATTTATGGCCGCGCCAAAGTGGACCTGTTTGCGTCGGAGGGGAACACCCAGTGTCAGCTGTTCTTCTCCCTACACAGTCGGGGGGCCCCCTTGGGGCTGGACGCTCTGGCGCACGACTGGCCTCACGAGCTGCTCTATGCGTTTCCCCCTCTGGCGCTGGTTCCTCCCACCCTGGCGAGGGTGAGGGAACACAGACACTCTCTTATCCTGATAGCTCCACACTGGCCGGCGATGCACTGGTTGGCGGAGATTTATCAGTTGCTGTGCGCCCGGCCCTGGCAGTTGCCAATACGCAGGGACCTGTTGTCACAGGGGGGGGGGACGGTGTTCCACCCACACCCGGACAGGTTACAACTGTGGGCGTGGCCCCTGAGTGGCTCTCTATGACCACTGCGGGCCTTCCTCCGAGTGTGATTAACACTATTCAGAATGCTCGGGCCCCCTCTACCAGGTCTTTGTACACTGGTAAGTGGGGGGTGTTTGAGCGGTGGTGCCATGATCGGAATCACACCCCTTTTCAGTGCTCTGTTCCGGTGGTCTTATCATTTCTTCAGAGCCTCATCGATGATGGCAGAGCCTTCTCGACAGTCAAAGTGTATCTGGCGGCCATTGCCGCCAGTCACGTGGGCTTTGGGGACAAAACAGTGAGTCAGCACCCTCTGGTGTGCCGCTTTATGAAGGGTGCCCGTAGTCTGCTCCCAGTCTCCAGGCCGCTTATGCCCCCATGGGATCTGACGGTGGTTTTGGAGGGGCTTAAGGGTCCCCCCTTTGAGCCTTTACAGGGTGCTAGTTTGAAGCATTTGTCTCTTAAGACAATGTTGTTGCTGGCGCTCGCTTCCGCGAAGCGGGTCAGCGATATTCATGCACTCTCGGTGCATCCGTCATGCACTCAGTTTGCCCCAGGGGACGTAAGGGTGTCGCTGAGACCTAACCCAGCCTTTGTGCCTAAGGTGGTGGGTTCATGCTCCCCGATTACTCTCGCTGCGTTCACAGCTCCAGCTGCTGACCAGCGGGCTCATACATTGTGTCCGGTCCGGGCCATACGTTGTTATGTGGACAGGACTCAGTGCTTCCGACGGAGCGATCAGCTCTTTATTTTCTGGGCTAATCCCAGGAAAGGTCAGCCTGTTTCGAGGCAGCGCCTCTCACACTGGCTGGTGGAAGCTATAACTTTGGCCTACGCTAATGAGGGGTTGCGCCCGCCTGCGGGCCTGTGCGCTCACTCTACGCGGGGCATGGCTGCATCCTGGGCCTTGTTCAGGGGGGTGTCTATTCAGGACATTTGTGCGGCGGCGAGTTGGACTTCGCCTCTGACTTTTGTTCGATTCTACATGCTGGATGTGTCGGGCCCGTGCGTTGCCAGCGCGGTCCTTCAGGCCTAGCATCTGGACATCTGGACCCTCCCATCGGTTGGTGGCTGTTCGATAAAGCTGTCTGGCAATTCGGGAGTAACCACATCCCATAGCGAGACATCGAGCTCATATTATGAAAAAGAACTTTAGGTTACTGTCGTAACCCCGGTTCTTTGAGTAATATGAGCGAGATGTCTCGCCAGACAACCCTTCTTGCTGGGCGGTGAGAAGGAATTTCGGGCTTTAGAATGGCGGGCGTGTCCTCCTGCTGCGGTATTTGTAGTGGGGGGGACTACATCACGCAGCGGAGGGACACGCTTCTCTGACCAATCAGGATTGGTTATTTGAGATAGGTACTTCTGTCAGGGCTGCGGAGGGTCACATCCCATAGCGAGACATCTCGCTCATATTACTCAAAGAACCGGGGTTACGACAGTAACCTAAAGTTTATCTTCAGCAAGAACAAAAAAAGCAGGAATAAACACGATACCTAAGATAGTCCTAACTAGTCAGAACTCAGAAGTCAACATTACATGAAATCTCTCCCAAATTACTTGGGTAGCTTCTAGATGATTTTACACTCGATAAGATGTATTACACTTAGATCACATGTTATGTTCTGAGTCTGAGTTTGTTCTGTCTGATTGTATTTTTATTTTCATTATTGTTATTTCATTCATCAGTTAATTCCCCTCTGTTCGTGGGTTGTCCAAGTCGCATTCGTGTGTTTGTTTACCCTGTCTCGCGTATTCACGCTGTATTTCCAAAGTCTCGTTTTCTGTTTACTTCCTGCTTTACGTTTCCCGTGTTAATATTGTTGATATTACTAACTCGTGCTAACAATCACTCGGGTGTGTATTAGTTAGATGCACATTGCTAAAACCATTAACTTAAATGTTTACTAACATACTAATTTAGTTAGAACTAACAATTAACAAGCTTCCTCACTGTATCTTTTCTATCTGCGATACTGGGTGCGTTTACATGCACTCAATATTCCGATAACTGGGAGTAATCCGAACATTGCAATAATACGATAAATGCGTTTACATGCACTTAAGTAATGCGATAATGGGAAAAATCCAGGTTTACATTATTCTGTCAATATTCCGATTTCTTTCCCTGAACGCGATGTGCAACTCAAACGTAAATTAGAAACACATATTAGCCTAACGTTATATATTATAACTTACATATTTTTACGTTTTTACATAACGTGATTATACTTCCTGCTGGGTTGCTAGAAACAGCACGCGGGTTGGTATGCGTAACCGTAAGTTAGTAAACACGTTAACTATAGCCTAACGTTAGTTATGGCCCTGTCACACTATTGCGTATGAGAGAAACGTATGAGTTGCGGATGTAAATTCATGAAATAATTTTCATACGCGCAAAAAGCCGTTGAAAATAAAGAATTTTTCGGATACTTACCGTATTAAACCTATGAGTAGCGTATGAGTAGCGTATCGCCAGCGTATGGCTAGCGTAATGTACGTATGGCTAGCGTATGAGTAGAGTATGAACTGCGCGTGTCCAGCGTACCGCTATCACGTGACAAAGTGCCAATATAACCATCGGCCTTTCCACATTCTCGGTTCTCAGGATGGGGAACGCAACACACCACCACAACCAGGAAAGAAGTATTGACTCGTTAATGACTGTAGGCTATTACTCAGAGGGTATGCAACATGGTTGAAAAGGACATGATGACGGTGAGGGATTTCGAGAGCTAATAAAACAGGCTGGGCACACGACTCACTCCAGACCACGTAGATATGCTTAAATGTTCTTGAATAAAAATAAGTAGGTCTATCTAGTATGCATATGAGGAGCCTATGCAAAACATAGTAGCCTATGTTTTACGTTGACTGTTCTATGCTAGGTCTACTAGTTTAACTGTCGCCTTTCAATTTCAAGAGCGATTATGTTCATGCTGCAAGTGCCTAGCGGAGCAACGGTTTCGCTTGCTACAGATGAGACCGAGCGCAATTTATTTTCTGTTAAAGTAGCCTATACACGCCTTCCTATTCTATTTTTGTTATGCTACAATAATGCCTGTTTCTCAAATGTTACAATCAATATTTGATTGATGAATATAACATGCATTTTGTATTCTGTCTATCATAAGCTATATTTAGCTTTTATGTTATCAATTAATCGACGATTTTTTGTTAAGGTTAACAACTATCGATTAAGGAAATTCCTTAATATTTGCATCCCTACTATGTACCATTATTACCATTATTATCATGTGGCATTATTAATGATCAGTTGATCATATGAATAAACGTTTTTTAAACTTACTTCTGGTGTTTTTCATACTTTTATAATACATCAAATGATGTGTAATTTATAAGTACCCCTGACCCATAGAATAATAAACTGCATTTTACACTTGACTTTAAACTATACAATTGTTCTAAATCATCCTGTCTTGCCATGGAACTGCACCTGCATCTGAGTTGACCCAGTGCTTCAGGAGGTTCCTCTGCTTCTTTCAATCGTCAGGCATACGCCAAGATGTCTATATACGTTGCAGATACGTCAGACATACGTTAGAAGTACGTTACTCATGCGCTATCAATGCGCTATCAATACGCTAGCTGTACGGTACACCTTCATGTCAGCGTATGTCATCGTATGACCAGCGTACTCGACCTATGAGTAACGTACCTCTAGCGTAATTCTAGCGTATTCAGCGTATGCCTAGCGTATGTTTAGCGTATAAACCATACGTCCGAACACGCACAAAATTTTTGAGCATGCTTAAAAAACTTTTGGTGCCTCGCCATATGCCAGCGTATGCCACCGAATGCGACCGTGCTTGAAACGTATACAACCTATGCCTAACGTACCCCTAGCGTATGTCAGCGTATATCAGCGTATATCAGCGTATGAGTGATATTTTTAATACGCTGGCATACGCTAGTACGAAACGCTATAGTGTGACAGGGCCTTTACATAAGAAAGAACAGTAGCCTATAACGTATAAGAAAGTAACGTTATGGCAACGTTAGACAGGAATGCTCGTATGGGTTTCGTCCTCATATAGCAGATGTTATGGTTGGGGTGGCAACTAACACTGTCCTTCAAGCGTGTTATTACCATATGACGACGAAACCCATAAGAGCATTATTGAGTGCATGTAAACATGCTCATTATTTCCGTGTTTCTAACCTTTTTCCCATCTATGAGATGAAGTATATTCCTCTTTATTATTTCGGATAACATCAGGAGGGTTTCCTCCTCGCTCCAGAAATGACTTCTCCCGTTAGTTGACATCTCTCTCTGACCTCTCTCAACTGTTTTGACATTAGCGTTACGTTACTAACAATATCCGGAGTGGCTGTTGCTGTCAAACACGCATATGCGCAGATTTTTAAAAAAACGACAGAGATCGGAATAAGCGTTTACATGCAACCAATAAAACGAAAAACACGGCAGAAATCCAGGTGTAGTTATCGGATTTCTCATATTCCGATAACTGCTTTTCGGAATATTGCGTTTACATGACAATTTGAATAATCCGATAACAGCCATATTCCGAATATTATCGGAATATTGAGTGCATGTAAACGCACCCAGTGAGCTGTCCTTGACATACTGTTTAACTCGTTTCAGCTGTGTCTCCTTTGAGACCACACCTCCTTAATTCTAGTCACGTTCCGCTCCGACTTGAGCCCGTTGTTTGTAATGCTTGTTTCCGATTCCCTTCCATGTTTTCGTGATTTCCTTGTTATCGAGTTACTGTCTCCCAATGTGTTCATCTTACGTTGTTTGTAACCCCTCCAACTTCCTTGTGTATTTAACCCAGTTGTCCTAGTCCCTCTTCGCGAGTTCCTCATATTAATAGCGTTGTCTTTCTGCCTGTCTTTTTCGAGTGTTCCCAGTATTGTGTTTTCCGAGTTCTTGTTTTGTGTGTTAGATTTTTAGTTTCTGTTTTTTCCCTGAGTTTTTCTTTGTTTCGAGTTTGTGAGTTTTGGTGTTTTGTATCTGATTGATCTCCTGGTTGTTTGACCTCTGACCGTGTTCTCGCGACTCTGTTCCTGGATTGATTTTGTACCTCTGCCGTGCCTTCCCGTGTTTGACCTCTGCCTGTTTTTGGACTCTTCCTTGGATTTGGATTTTGTACCTTTGCCTGCACATTAAACTTCGGTTTTTTTGTACCCCAGCCTGCTTCTGGGTCCCTATCTCCCACCGGCCGTAACATCACAAGCTTCAAAACTCTAGACACAAAACTCAAAACAGATAATCAAAACTCTTTGTTCAATTGCTTTGATACAATACACATAAACCTAAGATCATTTATTCATTGAACCAAATCACCTGTTCAATATGACACAACTTAACATTAAAGTCATTACTATTTCAAAATGCAATTCACACATTACATTTGAAATAACTGTCTTTTCATTTAATTACAATGCATCTAAATATCAATTAATCCAACTTCTCAAAATTATAAGTAACTAGCATTACTAATAATGTTTAGATCATGAATGTTTCAGGATAAAAATAAATCTATTGACACCAATTACTTTGGAACATCAACAAATTTTACTACGTTATCTTTGAAATATTTCATCATCATCCTTTATCAGACACTGTTCCTATGGTTCCACGGTTCTAGACAATGTTTTCAGATTTGACTATGTACATGTATGTGGGCCGTTTTCTTGGCTTTTCCAATAATGACAACTCGTTACAGTAATTGTGTGTAAAGGATCTGTATCCACCTGCAACAACATCGCAAAAACATGGAGCAGGCAGATGATCCACATCAGAATAGAGGTCAAGCAGTGAGAAGAGGAGGAGGTGGTCAGGGGAATGGCAGAGGACATTACCCCTTCAGAGAGATGGCCGTGGGCCTTGTTTGAGAGGTGGTGGGGGATACGTGGTCGAGGATAAGGCCACGGACCAAGACAGTCATGGCAACAGCAATGAGTGTCCAATGAAATCCGAGCAATAGCTGTGGACCTTGTCATAAATCATGGCATGACAATGACAACAGCTACAATGATTCAGCCAAACCGCAGGAGATCAAAAGTGGCCTCAATCATCAGAACTTTCCACCATGAGAACCGGTAAGTCTTCACATTGCACTATGCATTACTCTCAATAGTCAAATTACTGTATAATGCACTGTCAAATGACTGTATAATGCATGCCACTGCATACCACACATTAGGTGTTGCGACTGAATGCATTCTTTGTTTTCCCTCACAGAATTGATATACGCCTGACCGAAATTCAGCGGCACATCATTGACAATGACGACATTTTGAACAAAGTGGAGGCCATGCATGCATTCTGCAAAGGCACCAGGTGTTTCTAAAAGAGATGGTGCCTTTTGAAAGTAATGCAGATAGAGTGAAGCAACTGCGTACTGAGTATGTTCAGTTTCAAGATTTCTGTTTGATCTACATTATTCTGTGGGGGTAATTTTCTTTCCATTTCTTTTTAGAGGGTGATGGAACTGGATGCTGCAGAGAACCACAAATTCCTCCTTGTGGACGAGGCAGGCTTCAACCTAGCCAGAAGTCAGAACTGTTATTATTTTGAGTTTTTCACTGCAGTTGAGAACATTTTTTCACTTTGTAGCTATAATTACTGTATTATTTGTTGCTATGATTCAAACAAGCCTATGTTGTAATTGTATTTTAAAAAATAAATTCAGATTTTGTTAAATGATTCTACTCTGTTCTACTGTCTCTACTATTCCC